>JAYESA010000008.1:27936528-28369028 GCA_036927795.1 Iris macrosiphon | reverse complement strand
TGATGACTCAAATTGCATCTTTTCCTTCCAGAGTGCGTGGTAGTCCGGAAACAAAATCCATCTTGATATGTTCCCATTTCTATTCTGGAATTGGCAGTGGCTGAAGTAATTCGTCTGGTCTCTGTCTTTCGGCTTTGACATGCTGGCATACTAGACATCTGGAAACAAAATGTGCTACCTCTCGCTTCATACCATACTACCACACGTGATCTCTTAGATCTTTGTACATCTTGGTAGCTCCCGGATGTATATAATACTGAGAGCGATGAGCTTCCTCCATGACTTCTTCCCGTATATCTCCTCCAGGAACACATAGCCTCACTCCGTGTCGTAAAGAGCCATATTCTGTAATGGTAAAATCATCTAGTAATCCGACATGTACCTGAGCTCGGATACTTCTCAGACTTTCATCTTAATATTGTGTTTTCCGGATCTTGTTCATCAATTCCGACTGAATCTGCATACCCATCATCTGCATTTCAAATCCAGGAATTATTATTTCAATACCCAACTTCTCCAAGTCTGCTAACAAGTGGCGGTCCATCGTCAGGCACATAGCTACTGGATACCTGCTTAAGGCATCTGCAACTACGTTGGCTTTTCCTGGATGATACTTCAAGACAATATCAAAGTCCTTCATGAGCTCTAGTCATCTACGCTGTCTCATGTTCAGCTCCTTTTGTGTGAAAACGTACTTCAAGCTTTTGTGGTCAGTGAATATTTTCACACGCTCTCCGTACAAATAATGTTTCCACAACTTCAATGCAAAGATGACAGCTGCCAGCTCCAATTCATGGGTAGGATAGTTCTTCTTGTGTGTCCGTAGCTGTCTGGATGCATAAGCCATCACCTTATTGTTTTGCTCTAAAACACATCCCAAACCCTTTCCTGAAGCATCGCTATAGATGGCGAATCCTCCTGATCTCGATGGCAATGTCAGAATAGGAGCCGTAATCAATCTCTTCTTCAACTCATCAAATGCTGCCTGGCATTCCTCAGTCCATACAAACTCTACATCTTTCCGAGTGAGTTTAATCAAAGGCTCTGCAATTCGAGAGAAATCTTTCACGAACTTTCTGTAATATCCAGCCAATCCTAAGAAGCTTCTAATTTCTGCAACAGAGCTTGGAGTAGCCCAAGATTCTATGGCAGCAATCTTCTTTGGATCAACTGATATTCCATCTCCAGTCACTACATGTCCGAGAAACTCTACTTTGTTTAAGAAAAACTCACATTTAGAGAGTTCCATAGAGCTTCTCCTTCCTTAGAGTTTCAAGCAGTATCCTTAATGCTTCTCGTGTTCTTCTAGCATCTTTGAGTATACAAGGATATCATCTATAAACACTACTACGAACTTGTTCAGGTACTGATGGAATACCTTGTTCATCAAGTTCATGAAGACTGCCGGGACATTAGTTAACCCAAACGGCATCACCAAGAACTCGTACTGGCCATATCGAGTCCTGAATGCAGTATTTGGAATATCTTCTTTTTTCACCTTCACCTGATGATATCCGGATCTCAAGTCAATCTTTGAAAATACCTTCGCGCCACTCAACTGATCGAAGAGATCATCTATTCTCGGCAGCGGATATTTGTTCTTGATTGTGAGGTTGTTCAGGGCCCTATAATCGATGCACATCCGAACCGATCAATCCTTCTTTGGCACAAAAAGTACCGGAGTTCTCCAGGGCGACGAACTTGATCTGATGAATCCCTTGTCTTCTAATTCATCGATCTGTTTCTTTAGCTCTGCTAGCTCATTGTTGTTGATCCGGTATACATGCTGCGATATTGGTTCTGCTCTCGGCATTAGATCAATAGAGAATTCAACATCTCTATCTAGCGACAATTCTGGTAACTCCTCGGAAAACACATCTAAGAACTCAGTAATAATAGGATGCGGTAGCTCTTTCTCCTCCATTATAGCTTTGCAAAGAATTCCACGATAAGGCTTATCTGTCTTTCTAGCAAACTCGAACTCCGGCTCTCCTGGAGGTCGAAACAGCACATGACCTCTACGGCAGTCAATGCTAGCGAAATGCATATCCAACCAATCCATTCCAAGGACAATGTCAAAACTTGGAAGTGGCATTACCAGTAAGCTAGTAGACAAAACACGGTCTCCCAATATAACGTGATATCCCTTGCAAATATCACTGACAAGGATGATGCCTCCCCAGTCGTAATCTTACAGTTTCTACTCAAGGGTTCCACTACTAAATTATGCTTAAGTACAAAAGACACAGATATGAAACTATGGGATGCACCAGAATCAAATATTGCTACGGCTGGAATAAAATCGAGAAGAATGAAACCTGCTATAACATTACCAGTGGGCTCAGTTTCCTCGACAGTTGTAGCGAAAGGTCTGCCCTGATGAGGAGCTCCCTTCTGCTGGTGCTGGACAAATTGCTACTGTTGTATTGGGAGTGGAGGTCCCCTCTGCTGTTGTGCCACATGTGGCTTAGCTGGTCACTTTTGATTTGTTGCATCTCGAATATGACAGTTCTTTATCTGATGTCTTGCAGAACCACAGTATAGACAGACTCAAGTCTTTTTCTGCATATTTTCCAGGAATGTTCCAGTTTCTTGCAAAAATGGGTCTGCTGGATCTGTCTTTTAGGATGCTGCTGAGCCAAAAATTTAGTTGGAGGACAATGCTGCTGCTGATGCTGGAAAGTCCTTGGCTGAAAATTGGAACGTTTTGCTGGTCCCGTGCTGCTGCCTCTTTCGAACGCATTCCGGTCCCGCTTGGATTTAAAGCCCATGTCCACCTCGATCCTCTGGGCTTCTGCTACAATTTCAGCAAAAGTCGTGATACTAGAGGGGATAATGACTCGAATTTTCTGGGCTAAGCCTTGCCGAAATCTGCGAGCTCGGTTTTCCGGATCTCTCACCATATATTCTGCGAATCGGCTCAGCCTACCGAACTCTGCAGCGTATTCATCTACTGAGAGACTAACCTGCTCCAAGTTTTGGAATTGTTTCCCTAGAACGCCTTGGGCTACTGCGGAAAAGAACTTCTGTTTGAAAATGTGTTTGAACTGATCCCAAGTTAGGTCTGGATCAGCAAGTCTGGGCTCATTTTTGAACCAAGTGCGGGCTACATCGTGAAGTTGCAAGCCTACAGCCTCTATCTTTAGGTCTTCCGGTATTCGAGCAACCCGTATAATTCGCTCGATATCCTCGAGCCATTCATCCGCGTATAGGATCCCTTCAGTTCCCTTGAACTCCCGATGAGCCATCTTCTTGAAGTCCAAGATATTGCCCATTTTATGTTGAACATGCTGTTGTTGCTGAGATGCAACATTCTCCATAGATGCTAAAGCCATATGATAGAAACTCTCAATGCTTTCTTGCATCATTTTTCTTTGTTTCCTCTGGGCCCCAGTCTGAGCCTTCTGCGCCTCCAGCATACATTTGAAGAGCTCATATAAATGTATTCCTTCAGTGGGCATGCCTCCAGTGTTCGATGGTATACCTCCTTGGGGTGGAAGTGAAAGAGGAGAAGGAAGACATTTAGAGACAACTGGAGCGTCTTCTGCAGCTGCTCCTGAACAACCGGGTGCTCTGGTCTCGCGTGTCCTTCTGGAATATGTTATATGTGTCATTCTGGAATATGATAAAACAATAAGGAGACATCATTAAGGCACGAGATAAGATATTATTTGAGAAGGACAAAAATTGGAGAAGATATCAAGTCATTCAGGGTGATTAAGATTAGTAAATTTAATTCAGAGTTGAAATTCGTAGTTGTGATTGAGTATTTCCTATTCCTAATATCCATATCCTATTGCAGGCTCGTAATAGTACTATAGTCCTAAGTACTACTACGACATCGCACTTCTTGCGAAGTCTGACCTGTATGAGCCACCATAAAAAAGTGTCACGACCCGCACCCGGGTGTTCGGGTACGAGTGCGTGGGCACGCCCAGCCTACGCCGCAGTGTCGGCGGTAGAACGTTGTCTGTAACTAGTACTGTATAACCAACATCTCATAATATAAAGGAAACTGATATTATACTCAATCACAAAACTACGGTAGGTGAAAACATGTATATATATATATATATATATGTGTGTGTGTGTATAAAGGTTACAGTACAAAATCTTGTATTCATAATTCATACAACTATAGTAAGTTTGTAAACTATAATTATTGTTATAACTAGGTCTCCCGCTTACGGCCTTCCTCGATCCTCCATGAGGTAAAATCAGGTTCGAAGCTATTTTTCCAAAAAATCATAATAGATGGGGCACAGGTCCTTCTAAGTGCTACTTGAAATATTATCCAGTCAGGATTGAACGAGTACAATTCTAATAGCAGTTTCAATACATGATAAGGACTATAAAACAGTGATAGAAAAAATAGTACATGATGGATAAATAAATTGACATCAAGGCATGGTAAGAAATGAACAGGAAAAAAAAATGACATGTATCAACAAAGAAATCTATAGTCACTAAGTGTTTTGAAATACTAGTTTGATTATGTGATCGACTTAGGATTGCACAATGGGAGCCGGCTAATCATACGTGAAGTGTATGGCTAGCCTTTGCACAGGAATTATATTTGCACAAGATTTAAGGGTATGATCACATATAAACTAGCACTTTCCCATCCCGACTAGCATACATGAATCACAAGAATATCAAGTATTACACAAGATCAAGGTCTAAAAATATAAGATATGCTAGTCCGTGTTTCTTTGTGTCAGGAATCAAGTACAACAATAATACATGTGTTATAGAAATTATGAGTAAGAAAACCATCAGAGGCTGTACTCGTCTGGGGTCCAAAGCGGATGAAACAAGTCAGAGTGTGTGACGGGGTCCAGATAACTTATATGATGAATAATTCACATTAATTGGTGAAATATAATTAAGTAGATTTAATCCACTAGATTTCTAGGTCAATTTTATGCTATTTCTGGTTATAGATGGGACAAATATCTATATAAAAACTTAAATATAAAAATAATGTATATATAAGATTTTTATATATATATATATATATATATATATATATACACACACACACACATATATGTAGATACATATATATAGATACATATATAAATACATAGATACACACATATATATAAGATATATAGATACGTATATAGATACAATATATATATATATATATATATATATATATATACATATATAAATACAATATAGTATACATATATAGATAATATAGAGTATACATATATATAGATACATAGATATATAGATACATATATAAACACATATATACATATATATAAGGTATATAGATACATATATAGATACAATATAGTATACATATATATATACATATATAGTATACATATATATATAGATACATAGATATATAGTATACATATATAGATAATATAGAGTATACATATATATATATATATATATATATATATATATATATATATATAGATACAATATAGTATACATATATAAATACATATATAGTTATGTATATAGGGTACATATAGAATATAGTATACATATGTATATAGGTACATATATAGTATATATATAATTATGTACATATATAGTATAATATAAATATGTATATATATAGCGATATATGTACATATAGGTACGTATATATATATATATATATATATATATATATATATATATATATAAAATTATGTATATATATATATATATATATATATATATATATATATATATATACTGCTGCTTGCTACATGCTGCTGCAGCTGCTGCTCTACTGCTGCTGCAGTCCTTTTCTCCCCCCCCTTATATATATATATATATATATATATATATATATATATATATACAATTATCCTAGTTAGAGTAATAAATATTTGAAGAGGATCAAGGGTTACCTTATGAGGAGAACTCATATTCCCTTGCTAATAGGGTTGAGGGGAGATGAGGGATGGTGAGTGAAGGAGGTGGGAAGGTGTTTATATAGAGGGAAAGAGTGTGGGTTGAATGTGAGGGTCATGTGAGAGAGAGGGTGAGTTGTCAAGATATTATTATGGTGAACTGACCATTGTACCCTTATCCAATTCAATTTGGATTTCTTTTCTTATGAAGAATAATCCAAATTGAATTTGACTTCTCATGGCTTTTGTTTTTATATGATTAACCTAATTAAATTCTTGATTAAAAGGTTTAACTACTAAGCACTAATTTTAATTGTCTAATTAACATGAAGGTTACACCAACACTTCCTCACTGTAGCGATAAGACTACTGATTCCGTCTACTTCTCTTAATATAGGGGATGGCGATACTTGCAAAACAACTCCCCTTGACTCCATACTACATGATCTACATTCAGTCGCCACCTCCATCAAGTTGACTGGCTCCAATTATCTCCTTTAGTTAATTCCTTCAAGATATAAATATTGGGTCTTATGGAACATTTCATGATATTATCAAACCTCTAGTCTTGTATAACGAAGTAGTCAAATTCTGCATTTGGCAGAAGGATGACTATGGTGGCATGTCCTAGATCCTTAATAGTGTGGAGGAAAACATTGCCTCTCTCTCTCTCTCATCAAACCTGAGAAACTGATCTTGGAGACCCTCAGTCAGGTGTATTTTCATGGAGGTCATCTTTATTGAATCTTGGAAAAGTATGACCAGCTTTTTTTCTTACAACATGACTATATCTCCTCCATAGCTGAATACTTTGCCGCCATCAAACATAATTAGGATGAGATGAATCTCAATCAGCCTTTGTTACCTAATATCACGACTCAACAAAAGCAACATGAGGAACTATACTTGACTAAGTTCCTTTATGGTCTTACTCCTCTCTTGGGATCACCGAACTAGATTCTTCTCGAGCTGTAAACCACATCACTTCCATATGCATTTACTCGACTATTTGAGTAAGTCCACCGTCTTCAACTCCATCAACGACGTCATCTTCAGAATCTCTACTTTCATAGCCTGACTCTTCTGCATATCTTGTTGGACGAGACCGTGATTCCCCTAGGGACGAGGACCAGGATGTGGCTAAGGGCCATCTCGGAGGGGCAGTTTCCCTCCATGGGTTCACTCTTCTGACCGTTGATGGCAAAGTTTGGCAAACAGAAAACCAATCAAACTTCTACGCTTCATCCTCCAGTACTCCATCAGCACTCTAGCTCCTCTATCTGCTTCAAATGGCGTTGTTACCTTAACTTTGCCTCATCCTCCCGTACTCCATCAACACTCTAGCTCCTCAGTCTACTTCAGATGGTTTTGTTACCTTTTCTAAAGATTAGTTTGAGCAGCTGATGCAGCACTTCCACGGTCCTACATTCATTGCCTCTCAGTTAGGTACTCATGCTCCAAATACTTGTTTTTATTTTTGGATAATTTATTCTGGTGCGAACTCACATATAAAAAGAAGAAACTCCAACTTTACCAAATTCATAAAAACAAATAATCGCCCACCTGCTTCTTTTGCTAATGGCACTGCCTTACCTGTTAAGGGCACTGGTTCCGTTTCCTCAAACCTACATCTTACAAATGTTCTCTATATACTGTACTCTTCTGTGAATCTTCTTTCCATTAGTCAAATTATCAAATTCCTTAACTACTCGGTAACATTTTGTCATAACTGTTTCCCAAAACTTTATTTTAATATTAATAAGTTTACGAGACTTTTTTTTACGAGAACAAAATTTATTATTATATTAATATAATTTTTTTTCGTACTTCCGAGATTTCAATATAATAATAAAATTTATTTTCGCGTAAAGTTTTTATTGTATTAGAATATGAGAGGTGCTTGACCTACTTGTCATAGAGGTGCTTGAGCTACTTGCAAGCTACTTAAAAAGCTTAGTCAACGACTTGAATATTTGATCTAATTTCATCGCGAAACCTCCTACTTCCTAAATAGCTTAGTCACCCAAATTTTTTTTGCCACCTCCTTACACATGCAAGGCTGGCCCCTTCCTTCACATTCTTGCACCTTTTTGAAATTATTTTCTATTCATTTCATATAAAATCCTTTAGGTTTTTATTTAATTCTTACTTTCTTCCTTACTTTCTTCCCTACTCATTCTCATGGTCTCTGTCTATGTAGATGATATCCTTCTATTGGGGAGCGAAACAACTAGCATTCAATAGACAAAGGAGTATCTACAACGACACTTTGTTACCAAGGATCTAGGTCGATCAAGTTACTTTCTTGACATTGAGATTTTTCATGATCGACAATGTATTGTATTGTCACAAGGAAGTATGCTACTGACTGGCTTGAAAAAACTAGTCTAGTAGGAGCAAAGCCAACACATCCACCTGTTGAGTAGAATCCGGCAGTATGGGACTCACAGTGCAGAGATTTTGAAGACAAGGTCAAATATAGACGATTAGTTGGGAAGTAGTCAATTTATGGATAGTCCCAAGCAGAGCCACTGGGAAACTGTCATGTGCATACTGAGGTATATAAAAGGAACACCTGGCAAAGGTCTTCTATTTCATCTTCACGGTCACATGAAGATTGAAGACTACTCTGATATTGATTAATCCTATTCCAAAACTGACAGAACGTCTACCTCAGTTTACTGCACTTATGTTGGAGGAAATCTCGTCACGTGGGGTAGCAAGAAGCAAATAGTGGTGCCCAAGTCTAGTGCAAAAGATCGAGTACAATGTACTCGCTCACACAATATGAAATATGTCATGGTTGACTGCCTTACTTTAGGATCTTGGAGTTAAAGTGTCTTTACCAATGCCTATGTACTGTACTGTGATATCAAACAACTATCTTTATTGCTAGTAATCCTATTTTCATGAAAGAACAAAGAATATTGAGGAGGATTACCACTTCGTTCGAGAGGCTTTCATGATGAAACAAATTCTTACACATACTCGTTCTAAATATCATAGTTATGACATCTATGCCAATCCGCTCAATTCTTCACTTCTCTAGTCTTTGTTCCCAGAAGCTCCTCTTAGATATCTACGTTCCAGCTCGAGGGGGAGTGTTAGAAGTAGTTAGAGTTTGTTATATTATTAGATTTGTTGAGTTGTTTTTATTTGATCTCCTCTTGTAAGACCTTTTGCTAAACCTCTTAGTATATAAAGGGGTTATGCCTACTCAATAAAGTACAACTTCTGCTTTTCTCTTCTCAATATTAGAACAGTCCATACATTAGCCAGCTTGTGAGAACCAAAATCAAATGATTACGTGATTTTTTTATCATTATTATTTATCTTTATGCTCATGTAGTTGAATATGACTTACCAAGAGAATGATTGGATGCCACTTGATTACATGTATGCTTATTTTGTTATACTTTTGGTCTATGCTTTATAGTTTACATATGTGATAATTCTTATTACTTGGATTAATTCACAATGACTGCAGTACCAATGTTGTGTACCTAGGGCCTATTTGGATATAGATGGGACAAATATCTATATAAAAACTTAAGTATAAAAATAATGTATATATAAGATATATTTATATATTATTTATAGATACATATATATAGATACATACATATATAGTAAATATATATATAGATACACATATAAGTAGATACATATATATAGATACATATATAAATACATAGATACACATATATTTATATATATAAGATATATATAGATATGTATATATGTATATGATATATATACATATATATAGATACACATATATAATATATATAGATACATATATAAGTATATGATATATATAATATATATAGATACATATATAAGTATATGAATATAAGTATATGATATATATACATATATATATATATATAGATACAATATAGTAATACATATATACATAGATACATAGATATATATATATATATAAAAATACATATATAATAAATATATAGATACATATATATGTATATGATATATATACATATATATATAGATACATATGTAATACATAGATATTCGTATATATATATATATATATATATATATATATATATATATATATATGTATATAGATATACATATATAGTATACATATATACATAAATATATAGATAATATATAGTATACATATTATAGATACATATATAGATACATGTGTATATATATAATATGTATATGATATATATAGATATATATAGATATAATATATATATATATATATATATAGATACTTGGATACATAAATATATAGATATATATAATATATGATGCTGTTGCGCACTGCTGCGCTGCTACTGCGCACTGCTGCTGCTCCTGCAGCGACTGCACTGCTGCTGCGCCTGCAGATGCTGCGCGTTGCTGCTGCTGTTGCAGCGACTGCTTGCTTCTCCCCCCCCCCCCCCCACCTTGATTTAGAAACATAAGAAGGGTTGGGGATACCTTATTGGAGAGTTAGCAATTTTCTAAGTGTTTGTTAATTGAGGTGAGATGAGGGATGGTGAGTGAAAGAGGGTGGGGTAGTGTTTATATAGGAAAATGAGGAGAGATGAAGTATTTAGAGGCCATGTGAGAGGAGTTGGGTTTATGAGAGAGAGGGATAATGGAGAGGTGTGGGGAATGATGACATGGAAGGAGGAAATTGGATGGGGGCATGTGAGGGGTGGTGGCTTCCATGTGAGGGTGATGAGATGTAAGTAGATGGTTGGATAGGGACATGTGAGGGGTGGTGGCTTGGTGATGTCATAGGTGATGTCATAGGAGAGGTGAGGTATCCCTAGATGAGTGTGGAAGGGTGATGACATGATGACATCACCATGATTCAAGCAATGATGTCCTCGTGACATATATGATGATGTCATCGTTTGTAAAAATCTAATTAACAAAAAAAATATTGGGGTTTACAAATCTACCTTCCTTAGAAAAATTTTGTCCTCGAAATTTAAAGTAGATCGTACGGAAAGAAAGAAGAAATACCTTAAAATTCAAAGAGGTATGGGTATCGCTCATGTATCTCATCCTCTCTCTCCCAAGTATATTTATCCGGGGAGTGATGACTCCAAGCGACACAAACAAATAAAATCGTCCGGTTACGCAGCACCTTTTCTCTGTGATCTAGTATCTTCACGGGCTGCTCTTGGTAGCTGAGTCTCGATCCCACTTCAATCTCTGAGTGATCTAATACGTGGTTAGGGTCAGCCACGTATCGTCTCAGCTGGGATACATGAAACACGTTATGTACTCCCTCTAATGTAGATGGCAAAGCTAGCCGATAGGCTACGGCACCGACCCTTTCGGTAATACTGAAGGGCCCGATAAACCTTGGACTGAGCTTCCCGCTTCTCTCGAAACGAATCGTGCCACGTGTTAGAGAAATTCGCAAGAACACCAATTTGCCAACCTCGAACTCTAACGGTCTCCGGCGACTATCGGACCAGTGCTTCTGTCTGTCCTGAGCCACACGAAGTCTTTCTCTAATCTGCTTTACCTTCTCCGCAGCATCTACTACCATTTCTGGTCCCAACAATGCTCGCTCGCCTACGTCGTCCCAAGATAATGGGGTACATCTTCGGCCGTACAGAGCCTCGAAAGGAGATATCTCGATGCTTGCCTGGTAACTATTGTTGTATGCAAACTCCACCAGATGAAGATCCTCCCAAGATCCTCCGAAATCTAGTACACAAGTGCGTAGCATATCCTCGAGAGTCTGAATAGTCCTCTCTGACTGCCAATCTGTCTGGGGGTGATATGCAGTACTGAACTTGAGCTGAGTGCCCAAACTCGCCTGCAAACTCCTCTAAAAATGAGAAGTGAAACGACTATCCCGATCCGAGACTATACTGACGGGAACCCCATGTATCCTGACGATCTGCCTTACATACATCTGTGGCAGCTTCTCTGTAGACAAACTCACCTTGAAAGGCAAAAAGTGGGCCGACTTGATCAACCTGTCAACGATGACCCAAATCGCGTCCTTCCCTCTTGGAGATCGTGGGAGTCCGGACACAAAATCTATAGTAATGTGCTCCCATTTCCACTCTGGAATGGGTAATGGCTGAAGCAAACTTCCTGGCCTCTGTCTCTCGGCTTTCACTTGCTGGCACACTAAGCATCTGGATACAAACTGTGCCACTTCCCTCTTCATGCCATACCACCACACACTCTCTCGCATATCCCGATACATCTTGTTGGCACCTGGATGTATGGAATACTGAGAGCGATGCGCTTCCTATAACACCTCACGCAGCTCCCCACTAGGCACACACAATCTAGTACCATGCCGCAAAGAACCATCCTCAGCAATGGTGAAATCATCCTCCAATCCTGCTCTCACCTGAGCTCTGATGCTCCTCAGAGATACATCTTCATACTGGCTGTCTTGATCATGTCCATCAACTCTGAGTGTATCTGCAACCCCCACATCTGCATAGCAAAACCAGGAACTATCACCTCCATGCCCAAGCTCTCCAAGTCCTCCAACAAATACCGATCCTGTGTCAACAACATAGCTACCGGATACCTGTTCAAGGCATCGGCAACTACATTGGCTTTCCCAGGATGATACTGTAAAGATATATCAAAATCCTTCATCAGTTCCAACCACCGACGCTGCCTCATGTTCAACTCCTTCTGGGTGAAAACGTACTTCAAGCTCTTGTGGTCTGTGAAGATCTCCACACGCTCTCTGTACAAATAGTGTTTCCACAACTTCAGGACAAAGATGACTGCTGCCAACTACAATCGTGGGTAGGATAGTTTTTCTCATGTGAACGTAATTGCCTGGATGCATAGGCAATCACTTTCCCATTCTGCTGAAGAACACAACCTAAACATTTTTCCGATGCATCACTATAAATAATGAAACCTCCAGACCCTGATAACGTTAAAATAGGAGCAGACGTCAACCTCTTCTTCAATTCCTCAAAAGCAACCTGGCACTCCTCTGTCCAAACAAACTCTACATCTTTCTGAGTGAGTTTAGTCAAATGTTCTGCAACTCGAGAGAAATCTTTCACGAACTTTCTGTAATATCCAGCCAATCCTAAGAAGCTTCTAATTTCTGCAACAGAGCATGGAGTGACCCAAGATTCTACGACAGCGATATTCTTTGGATCAACTTATATTCCATCTCCAGTCACTACATGTCCGAGAAACTCTACTTTGTTTAAAAAAAAAACTCACATTTAGAGAGTTTTCCGTAGAGCTTCTCCTTCTGAGAGTTTCAAGCACTATCCTTAAATGCTTCTCGTGTTCTTCTAGCGTCTTTGAGTATATAAGGATATCATCTATAAACACTACCACGAACTTGTCCAGGTACTGATGGAATACCTTGTTCATCAAGTTCATGAAGACTGCCGGGGCATTAGTTAACCCGAACGACATCACCAAGAACTCGTACTGGCCATATCGAGTCCTGAATGCAGTCTTCGAAATATCTTCCCTTTTTACCTTTACCTGATGATATCCGGATCTCAAGTCAATCTTTGAAAATATCTTTGCGCCACTTAACTGATCGAAAAGATCATCTATTCTCGGCAACGAATATTTGTTCTTAATTGTGAGGTTGTTCAGGGTCCTGTAATCGATGCACATCCGCACCGATCTATCCTTCTTTGGCACAAAAAGTACCGGGGCGCCCCAGGGCTACGAATTTGATCTGATGAATCCCTTGTCGTCTAATTCATCGATTTGTTTCTTTAGCTCCGCCAGCTCATTGTTGTTGATCCGGTAGACATGCTGCGATATTGGTTCTGCTCCCGGTATTAGATCAATAGAGAATTTAACATCTTTATCTAGAGGCAATCATGATAACTCCTCGGGAAACACATCTAAGAACTCAGCAATAATAGGATGCAGTAGCTCTTTTTCCTCCATTATAGCTTTGCAAAGAATTCTACGATCTAGCTTCTGTCTTTCTAGCAAACTCGAACTCCGGCTCTCCTGGAGGTCGAAACAGCACACGACTTTTGCGGTAGTCAATGCTAGCGAAATGCATACCCAACCAATCCATTCCAAGGACAATGTCAAAACTTGGAAGTGGCATTACGAGTAAGCTAGCAGACAAAATACTCTTCCAATGTAACGTGATACCCCTTGCAAACATCACCGACTAGGATGATGCCCCCCCAGTCGTGATCTTACAGTTTCTACTCAAGGGTTCCACTACTAAATTATGTTTAAGTACAAAAGACACAGATATGAAACTATGGGATGCACCAGAATCAAATAATGCTACGACTGGAATAGAATTGAGAAGAATGGAACCTGCTATAACATCACCGGTGGGCTCAGTTTCCTCGACAGTTTGTAGCAAAAGCTCTGCCCTGCTGAGGAGCTCCCCTCTGCTGGTGCTGGACAAATTGTTGTTGTGTTGAAAGTGGAGGTCCCCTCTGCTGTTGTGCCACATGTGGCTTAGCTGGTCCCTTTTGATTTGTTGCACCTCGAATATGATAATTGTTCACATGATGTCTCGCAGTACCACAGTATAGACAAACTCGAAGTCTTTTTCTGCATATTTTCCAGGAATGTTCCAGTTTCTTGCAAAAATGGGTCTGCTGGATCTGTCTTTGAGGATGCGGCTGAGCCGAAAATATAGTTGGAGGACAATGCTGCTGCTGATGCTGGAAAGTCCTCGGCTGAAAATGGTAACGTTTTGTTGGTCCCGTGCTGCTGCATCCTTCGATCGCATTCCGGTCCCGCTTGGGTTTAGAGCCTATGTCCACCTCGATCCTCTGGGTTTCTGCTACAATTCAAGCAAAAGTTGTGATACTAGAGGGGATAATGATTCGAATTTCCTGGGCCAAGCCTTGCCGGAATCTGCGAGCTCGGTCCTCCGGATCTCTTACCATATATTCTGCGAATCGGCTCAGCCTGCCGAACTCTGCAGCATATTCATCTACTGAGAGACTACCTTGCTCCAAGTTCTGGAATTGTCTTTCCAGAACGCCCTGGGCTACTGCGGGAAAGAACTGTTTGAAAATGTGTTTGAACTGGTCCCAGGTTAGGTCTGGATCAGCAAGTCTGGGTTCATTTCTGAACCAAGTGCGGGCAATATCGTGAAGCTGCAAGCCTACAGCCTCTATCTTCAGATTTTCTGGTATTCGAGCAACCCGTATAATTCGCTCGATATCCTCGAGCCATTCATCCGCGTATAAGATCCCTTCAGTTCCCTTGAACTCTCGATGAGCCATCTTCTTGAAGTCCAAGATATTACCCATTTTCTGTTGAACAGGATGTTGCTGAGATGCAACATTCTCCATAGATGCTAAAGCCATATGATGGGAACTCTCAATGCTTTCTTGCATCATTTTTGTTTGTTTCCTCTGGGCCTCAGCCTGAGCCTTCTGCGCCTCCAGCATACATTTGAAGAGCCCATATAAATGTATTCCTTCAGTGGGCATGCCTCCAGTGTTCGATGGTATACCTCCTTGGGGTGGAAGTGAAAGAGGAGAAGGAAGACATTTAGAGACAACTGGAGCGTCTTCTGCAGCTGCTCCTGAACAACCGGGTGCTCTGGTCTCGCGTTTCCTTCTGGAATATGTTATGGGTGTCATTCTGGAATATGATAAAACAATAAGGAGATCATCATTAAGACACAATATAAAATATTATTCGAGAAGGACAAGAATTAAGGAAGATGTCAAATCAGTTAGAGTAATCAAGATCAGTAAATTTAATTCTTAGATGGAATTCCTAGTTGTGATTGAGTATTTCCTATTCCTAATATCCTATATCCTATTGTAGGATCGTAATAGTACTCTAGTCCTAAGTACTACTACGACATCGCACTTCTTGCGAAGTCTGACCTGCATGGGCCACCATAAAAACGTGTCATGACCCGCACCCGGGTGTTTGGGTACGAGTGTGTGGGTACGCCCAGCCTACGCCGCAGTGTCGGCGGTAGAACGCTGTCTAGAATTAGTACTATATAACTAACACTTCATAATATAAAGGAAACATATATTATACTCAATCACAAAACTAAGGTAGGTAAAAACATGTTGTATATATATATGTGTATAAAGGTTACAGTACAAAATCTTGTATTCATAACTCATACAACTATAGTAAGTCTGCAAACTCTAACTATTGTCATAACTGGGTCTCCTGTTTGCGGCCTTCCTCGATCATTCAGGAGGTAAAATCAGGCTCGAAGCTATTTTCCAAAATCCATAATAGATGGGACATGTCCTTCTAAGTGCTACCTGAAATATTATCCAATCAGGATTGAACGAGTATAATTCTAATAACAGTTTCAATACATGATAAGGACTATAAAACAGTAATAGAAAAGTAGTATATGATGGATAAGTAAACTGACATCAAGGCATAGTAAGAAATGAACAGGAAAAATGAATAAACAGAGAATTTGTCATGTATCAACAAGAAATTCTATAGTCACTAAGTGTTTTGAAATACTAGTTTGATTATGTGATCGGCTTAGAATTGCATAATGGGAGCCGGTTAATCATACGTGAGTGTATGGTTAGCCTTTGCACAAGAATTATATTTGCACAGGATTATGGTATGATCACATATAAACTAGCATTTTTTCGTCCCGACTAGCATACAAGAATCACATGAATATCATGTATTGTACAAGATCAAAGTCTAAAAACATAAGATATGCTAGTCCATGTTTCTTTGTGTCAGGAATTAAATACAACAATACTACATGTGTTATAGAAATTATCAGTAAGAAAACCATCAGAGCTAAGTAGTCAAAAACGGTTATATATCGGTTATATAACCGATATATAATGGTATCGGTCCTGGACCGATATTTTTTTGCAGAAATATCGGTAAAATATCGGAACCGATATTATCGGCCGATTTGGCCGATATTGTTCGAAATATCGGTTTACAAAAAAACCGATTTCTCATGGTTTTGGTTTTGGTACAAAAAAATCTTATGGGCCTAGGCCTTTAGACGACATTCTATGAAAAAATTAGCTGTTAAGTCAAGATACAATACAAGCTTCTGCCATCAATGGAATTTATATCTTTTGCCATCAAACGATATGACATTCACATCAATGGAGATTATATCTGATGTTGAATGATATGATATTCACATCAATGGAGAATGGAGATTACATCTTCGGCCATCAAAATCTTCATGCATCAAACTTATTCAGAGATGTAGTTCCTTAAGTGATCTTCTTTATCTTGGATCTCTTGGATTTTTCGACGATATGTATACTTTATGCATATTTTATAATAGAAAACTATTAAGTGTATTGTTTATATATAAAAATTGTGTTAAAAATGTAAACCGATATTTACCATTATAAAACCGATATATCGGTGATATATCTATAACTCTACTGGACCGTTATCATGAAAAAATCGTTATTAACTGCATAGCATCAGAGACTGTACTCGTCTGGGGTCCAAAGCGGATGAAACAAGCCAGAGTGTGACGGGGTCCATATAACCTATATCATGAATACTTCACGTTAATTGGTGAAAATATAATGAAGTAGATTTAATCCACTAGATTTTTAGGTTAATTTTATGCTATTTCTGGTTTATAGATGGAACAAATATCTATATAAAAACTTAAGTATAAAAATAATGTATATATAAGATATATTTATATATTATTTATAGATACATATATATAGATACATACGTATATAGTAAATATATATATAGATACACATATAAGTAGATACATATATATATATATATATAGATATATATATATATATAAATACATAGATACACATATATATAAGATATATATAGATACGTATATATGTATATGATATATATAATATATATAGATACATATATAAGTATATGATATATATACATATATATAGATACATATATAAGTATATGATATATATAATATATATAGATACATATATAAGTATATGAATATAAGTATATATATATATATATATATATATATATATATATATATATATACAATATAGTAATACATAGATATATAGATATATATATAAATACATATATAGATACACATATATAATATATATATATATATATATAGATACATATATATGTATATGATATATATACATATATATATATATATAGATACATATGTAATACATAGATATTCGTATATATATATATGATATATATATATATATGTATATAGATATACATATATAGTATACATATATACATAAATATATAGATAATATATAGTATACATATATAGATACTTGTATATGATATATATATATATATATATATATATATATATATATATATATAATATGTATATGATATATATAGATACATAAATATATAGATATATATAATATATGCTGCGCACTGCTGCGCTGCTGCTGCAGCGACTGCTTGCTTCTCCCCCCCACATTGATTTAGAAACATAAGAAGGGTTGGGGATACCTTATTGGAGAGCTAGCAATTTTTCAAGTGTTTGTTGATTGAGGCGAGATGAGGGATGGTGAGTGAAAGAGGGTGGGGTAGTGTTTATATAGGAAAATGAGGTGAGATGAAGTGTTTAGAGGCCATGTGAGAGGAGTTGGGTTTATGAGAGAGAGGGATGATGGAGAGGTGTGGGGAATGATGACATGGAAGGAGGGAATTGGATGGGGGCATGTGAGGGGTGGTGGCTTCCATGTGAGGGTGATGAGATGTAAGTAGATGGTTGGATAGGGACATGTAAGGGGTGGTGGCTTGGTGATGTCATAGGTAATGTCATAAGAGAGGTGAGGTGTTCTTAGATGAGTGTGGAAGGGGTGATGTCATGATGACATCACCATGATTCAAGCGATGATGTCCTCGTGACATATATGATGATGTCATCGTTTGTAAAAATCTAATTAACAACAACAAAACAAAAAAAAAAATATTGAGGTTTACAGTTTCTCTCCCTTTCTCCTCCATGTGAGAAACGAAGAACTAAGGGGGGTAGTAGCCAGTAACTCAAAAATGTCAAATCATAGCCACTTGCAATGGAGTTGCAATGGCAACCCAAACACAGGAAACTGTCCAAAAATGCAGGCAGTTGCAATGAAAGTGCAAGTTTTAATGCACTTTCAATGCAGTTTCACCAACCCAAACATCACCCTATTGATACTGGTACCAGCGCGGATACTTCTACGATTCTTCGTTATTCTTCAGTGTTGGGAAACAGATAATCAAGGGATCAACTGAGAAGGTATGCAGATGCGTTGGGGAAGGGGAAGGGGAAGAGGAAGAGGGAGGACATGTTACTTATTGTATAATTCTTTTTGAAAAATTTAAAATTCTTGAAATCATCATCAAAATCCTTGGAATCAGTATCAAAATTGAGCAAAAGCTATTGAGAGTACAAGTGTGCAACATCAAGGAAGAGTCTAAAACTGGGTTCTAAAACCTTAGTACTGACCATGAAAATGTGCATTTGATGGCCTGAGAATTGGATTTACACATTGGTACAATATATTACAAAATTCGTTTAAATGTGCACTCGATGGGATTTGAACCTGCATTGGTCTGATACCATGTTGAAGTTTTTGCCACTACACCAAAACTCAATAGTTATGGTGAGGGTTAAATGTTTATATTTCCACACAAGGCATGCATGTGATTTGAATAGTTCTTGACCTTCAGAGGGATGGGAGGCCAAAACATTTTGTCAAGAACCTTTCTTTAAACTTGAGGATTGAGGAACAATTACAAAATGCACTTAGCATATTTATATACAGTATTTACATATTTTTATTTGTTGTCTTTTTTTAAAAAAATTTAATTATGGTTTTAGTTCGATATTTAGATTCATGATACAGCTACTGAAAGATGTACAATGAGTGTCTGCAGCCTTACGAGGACGACTCTTGCAATTATGGTCTGCAAGTTTCGGATTTTGACTGGCTCCTCAATGCAACATTAGCGTCAGATAATTCTGATCTTCAGGTCCTATTCATTGAGAAATATCTGTCAGTTGTCTCTAGTGATACTTTTTTTTTTTTCTTTACTAAAATATCATTCTTGCATTGTAAGCTATCAGGTTGCAGTTCATGCGATTGGAGACAAAGCAAATGACATGGTGCTAAATTTGTTTAATACTGTGGCATCTTCTAATGGAGTGAGAGATCGCAGGTTCAGGGTAATTTCTCCATTCTGGAAGGAGTTCATATACAATGATTTTTTCTTCTTCTTCGAATTGTTACCTGCTTTCTTGTCGATTAATATGTACTATACCTGGAAAGAATTTATGCTTGGAATGGTGCTTTCTACTAATATTTTGTATTTCATATCAGATAGAACATGCCCAACACCTGGCACCAGGATCAGCAGCCTGTTTTGGTCAGCAAAGGGTTATTGCCTCAGTACAGGTGAAATTCAGTTAGGCCTCTATTTGTTATTTCTTTTTTCAGATGTTTATTACCTTTTTCTTAAAATTTCACATAGTTCCCCTTATGGGTAAAATTTCACATAGTTCCCCTTATGGGTATGTTTTCCTTACTAATATGCATGAGTTGCATGCAAACACTTTTACTATGGTAATGTATGTTGCAGGAGCTGCATGCAAACCATTACACGATCACCGATTCTCTTTGGCTTTCGCATACTATTGCATGGCATCACCATGTCCCCAGTAGATAAATACTCGAGGCCTACAAGACTTGCAAACATGCTTTCAACCATAATAATTGATCCCATAACTACATATGTTGTCAACTACCATGTTATATGCTATGCCAAATACTCTCCTGTCATATGCTATCATCTGCCTTGATGTACATCATCTTGATGACATAACTGCATAGGTTGTCAACTACTACGTATCTTGGCATTAGTATTTCAGATACAAAAGAAAAGAAAATTTCTAAAGACCCTATGAACACAAAGTTAAAGCATAACCGTGTACTTCTATTCAATTATGTTTTGATTTATTGTAAGTACTATAGGAGAACTTAGAAAATATGTTAAATTTTTAAGAAATAACTTCCCCATATCAGTTACTAGCCAAGCGGATACTCTGTGCTGTGCTGTGCTGTGCTGTTCTACTGGGCATGGCAGGGGATAGAACGGATGTTAAATAGAGACATTTAGTATGTTCTTTCTCGATCAAACAAGTGTAAGTCAACTTCTCCATTCACTTGGTGAAGCACCTTAATCGATCATGCCAAACTATTTGATGTCATCCAGAGCTTTCTTTGTTTTAAAAAATTGGCTTACTTCACTATTGTCTCCCCCACTGATACTTGCAAGTAAATGAGGATCCTCACCAAGCCAACCCATATGTTCCTCTGCAAAATGTACAGCTAAACTAATAGATTAGTTTCATAGACTTGCTAATTTATATAGCCATTTCATGTTTGTTATTATCTGTACATACCTCCACATATTAGCAAATAAGAAGAAACAATGCAATGCAACTAAATGCAACAAATGAAAATATAGTATATGTCAAGAATTTTGATCTTTCTGTGTGTGTGTGTGTGAGAGAGAGAGAGAGAGAGAGAGAGAGATGTAACCTTCGTTTTCTGAAATTTAAATTTTGAGGGTAATTTTGTCAAAACTATTTTTATTGCTAATTGTAATTATTAGTTAACATTCTAATTAGTAATTAGATTAGTAATTTGTTAGTTAGTCATGACTTAGAAATTAGTTTCTAGAAGTTTTCAAATTTTTAAGTATCTAGATATTTTCAATTCCTAAATATCTAGATATTTCCAATTCCTAAAAATCTAGATATTTCCAATTCGTAAGTATCTAGATATTCCTAAAGTATCTAGATATCTCTCTCAAGATATTATTTCAATTGGAAATATCTAATGGTAAACTTGTAATTTACTTTCTGTCTCTTCAAGTTTAATATCTACGGTGACTTAGAGGGCAAGCTAACTAACCCAACAACTCACCCCATCTCCAAGGGGTGTCTGGTCCCTTTAAATAGAGCACCCCCCATTGTTCATTTCCTCCACACTACTTCTCCCCTACATCTTTCCTAAACTTTTCCACCAATTCCCAAACCCTAAATTTCCTTCTCCACCACCATTCTTCCATCTATATTTCACCATTTTCCTTCCAAAGGAGGAGCCAAGTGTGATGATCATAGGAGAGCTAGTAAGGAGCACTATCAAGGAGGATTGGACTCGATTCTTCTTCCTCCATCATCCATTTGAGAGGATTGTCATTGGGAGCCCTTCCCAATTGGTAACTATCACTTTCCTTTTAGTTTCCATCAAGGTAGTTAAAGGCGCAAGGCGCACTCGAGGCGCAAGGCACAGTTAAGGCGTGCGCCCGATCGACGAGAGGCACAATATATATATATATATATATATATATATATATATATATATATATATATATATATATATATCAGATTTCTACATTGATAAACATGTGTGCTTCAAATTCCCCCATGTCTGGGTTGCAATCACTCTGAATTGAGTGAGTGGGAGAGAAAACAGTAAAAAAAAGTACATCAGTTCAAAAAACAGTATAAAAACAGTACATCAGTTCAAAAAACAGTCTAAACATATTATTTTTTTCACAAGATTTTCAAGGCGCGCCTTAGATATTCCAAGGCGCTCGGAAAAGACGCGCCTAGGTGCGCCTTAAGAATTGCGTCCCGCATGGAGTTCCCTGAGGCGCTGCCCCTGCGCCTAGGAGCAAGGCACGCCTGAGGCGCACATTTGACTACACTGGTTTCCAGAGTATAAACACTAATCTAAACCAATAGGAAACCCACCAATGACTATGCCTAGTTTTTCAGTGGTAGAAATAGGTTGAAGAGGCTTAATCACCATTAATTCTAGATGCTTAAATATGTAATTAGAACACTAGTGGATTGATATCCACCAAGTGCTTGTGTTGTGTCCCCAAAGGGATCTTTGTGTCATGATATGGTTTGTGCAAGTGTCTCTGTGTCCTAATTAGGATACCTAGTGTGGTGTCATGATACATGATACAGATGGTTAGAAATTGAGATACACTAATATACACAAGATACTACCAAAATAATACATATTAGCTACGTCAAAAAACGTCGCTAATAGGTAAAAAGATGTCGCTAAAATATATTAGCGACGTTTTGGTGTTGTCGCGTAATCCATGGTCGCTGACAAGAAATTCGTCGCTATATGCTGACCTGGCAGAAATTGCCATGTCAGCTTTTTTAGCGACGTGTAGCGACATTTTGACACAGATTAACGACGTCCCTGATACCAGTTAGCGACGTTTTAACACAATTTAGCGACGCACTGTCACGTCGGTTAATGTCGCAGAACGTCGCTAAATTTTTAAAAAACCAAAAAAAAGCATGCAATTTCTAAAATTATTTTCCAACAAAAGTCTGCCTGCAATTATAAAATCACAGTTTATATAAATAAACCCGGAGCAACCCTCCGTTGAATTCTTTTGGTTCGCCGACCCCTTCGGTGGAACACTCAACACCGGTACAAACACAAATACGTCAAGAATAACGAAACACGCTGGAATGTCCCAACAAATAAATACATGAAACTAAAATAATGTCACATCCGTCTCATCCAAATAATGTAGTGAAAAGTATGAAATAAGTACATCAAAGACCCAAGAATGGGCCAATACATACCAACATACTAAAAAAGTTCCAATATGAACTACTGCGAATCAGGAGGAGGAACACTGTTGCTCATCTGGGATAAGTGGAAGCCATACTGCTCCTGAGAAAGCATCACCGGTCCCGATAGAGGAGGCAGTGGAATCGATGGAGTCGGTGTCGGTGTCCGATGCCAGCGGACTAGGAGGACGTATCTGCGCCAATGCTAGCAGTCGACCATTGTATGAAAGCATGGCAGATACCATCCTCGAAGTGTTCATCTCCACCGTCCGACTCAACAAATCCTGTGTCGCATGTGTCCTTGCAAGTGAGTCGCTCATGATCATATGCGACCCCTCCAGCTCCGCATGTCTGTGCTCCGTAGACGAGGCCAGAGTCACCAAGCTGCGCTCTGTCGTATGGCTCATAGTCCTGAGCTTTGTAAGGTTGTCTTCCGTCATCTGGCTCAGAGTCCTAATCTCCAATAGGCTACGGTCGAGCATATCAAAACGTGCGTCGATCGTCGCATCGTCGGTCTGTGGCTGAGACTGGGGCTGCTCCGTAATCCTCCGTAGAAACTCCGTCACACAGGTCAGTAATCTGACGGTCAACGCTCTCCTGGGCTCGTGTCGATGCTTGCGAAGGCTGCGAGGAATGTACACTGCCAGCGGGGGCCCTGGATGACTGCGTCGCAAAAAAGGCGCTGTAGGATCCCGTACCGTAGTACGTACCCCTCTGAAGACCACCAACGACGGTTATCCAGAGCTCGACCGCCGACGGAGCTGTAGAGGGCTGCGAGGAAGTACCAGCCCCTCCCTCTGCAGGTGCACTAGCAGTCGTCCCCTCACGTAGTCTAAGGTACTCGTCCTAGAAAAATGGTTGCTAACGTCTCAGGAACTTATTACTAACTATATGGATATCTATTTGCATATTTTCAAAGTTATATTAAAACTAACACAAGGTAAAATAACGTACATAGGTTTGCGTGACCTTCTCAACGATGAGCTTTCCGTCCTTCCGATGGGTGGCCAGGAAGACGGTCACCATGTTGGCGTCCTCACCCCTCTGTACCTGTTAAAAATTATATTGTTTGTTATTAAAATTAAACATCTTATCCTGCTTTCATTAAAATAATATATATTCAATAGAATACATACCACATAACGAAAATGTTCCATCATGGGAATCGAGCCACCATACCACGTTCCTGCCTTCGATCTAGCCGCCTTTGCCTTCTCCGACCTCTCCATGTACCTGGGTTCGCTGAATCTCGCCTTCATCGCAGTCTACTGCTTAGGCGTGATCCAACCGTGGATCGGGGCTCCGTCGCGATCATGAGCCTTTTGATCGTTGATCGCATCACGAATCAGCTTGGCGACGATGGAAGGAAACTGTTCCTCGATCTTCTCAGCCCGGTGTGGTGGATAGAAATATGTTTTCTACAAAAAGTAAGAGAGTTATATAATATACATAAATGATTATTGATATTAAAAGTAAATATATTTTTACCTTGAAGTGGGTAAACCAGAATGCCTTCTTATCTTCAGGAGCATCTGAGTAGTTGATCCAAGGCCCACCATAGTTCTGGCTCAGAAACACCCTCAGTGCTCTCTGTACCGCCGACGAACGATATCTATACAACGATGATTAAATTCATGAATATTAAGATATAATCATTTGGCTCGTCGCTCCAAAATGTTAACTAATTAACTTACTTTTGAGGCCAGTCGGTCCAAATCTCCATCATCGTCTCGTCCGGAGGCGTGCATGGAGGATCGCTCTGAACATGTGCAGACGGAGTCGGCTCGACCTTCTCCATCTGCTCCTCTGCCTCCATGGTGGAAGAGGTAGTAGTCTAAGTCCTAGAACTACTCGTCCCAGGAGTACTGCCATGTCGTGTCGTCGACGGAGTCGGAGATGCTAAAGATCGGTACACTGGAGTACTCAGCGAGGAGGATCTGGAACCAGTAGCCTGTACCGGAGGAGCACTCCGTCTAGATGATCGACCTTCGAACGATCTGCATCGTCCGACCATACCTGATAATAACATATTATACTAAACCAAATACACAAATTACAAAAGTTCATAAAAATAGACAGACCCGGAGCAACCCTCCGTTGAATTTTTTGGGTACGAAATATCATAAAAATATTTGAAATATCACAGTCACACAATAAACATAATATAAAAGTATCACAGTCACACAATAAGCATAATATAAAAGTATCACAGTCACACAATAAGCACAATAAAAGTATCACAGTCATACCATAAGTCTTAACCAATTTCTCAATCTCTCAAGAAAATCCAATATGCTGGGGCAGAACCCAGTCCCTCAGATACTTCGCATAAGCAGCGTCTAGGTGATCAATCTCCGCTATAGGTGCTGGGTGACTGGAACTCCCCCTCTGAGCTGGTGCCTGCCCAACAGTAGGAGGTACCGCTTCCTCCTTAACAGTAGGAGGTATCACTTTCTCCTTAACAACCGCTTCCAATTTAACAGTAGGAGGTATCACTTCTTCCTTAACAGTCACTTCCTCCTTAACAACCGCTTCCAATTTAACAGTAGGAAGTATCACTTCCTCCTTAAGAGTCACTTCCTCCTTAACAGTAGGAGGTGCCTTTCTCAAGCGACGTGCCCGTGCTCGGGTCATGGGTGCCATCTTGTAAGATAGATGGAAACAAAGAATATAATTGATAACAAATATAAATATATGTATCCATACAGTTAAAATAGATGTTACATTCTATATTAAAAATATACTACATGGCTAGAGTTCTAAATGGAATTCATTTTATTTTCAATCCTCTTCTGAAAATTCGTCTTCTTCGTTTTCCTCGTCCTCCTCTTCCTCTTCCTCTTCCTCTTCCTCCCCATCTTCACTTTCATCTACTTCGTCTTCCTCTTCGGATAATTCTACCTCTTCTACACCATTAGACGTGTAATGAGCAACTTCCGTTGAGTCAACATCTACAATATTTGTTACAATATGTAGCTCATCCTCCTGATAAGCTATTTCGTTAACGTCAAAGGTATTTCTAGCTTTCGTCTTGCATACTGTCCACCAGTCCGACCTCGTTGATCTCCGTTTAGGATAAGTTGTGAAGTACAATAGCTGAGCCTGACTTGATAGGACAAATGGTTCATAGCCTTGGTATCGACGCCGGTAGTTTATATCCACAAGACCATGCTTGTCTATTTTCCAACCTTGATCTTGGATCGAATCGAACCAATCATACATGAATAACACGATCTTAGCAGGCTCTGTTCCATAATTATATATCAACTCCACAATCTCCCATAAGACGCCATAGAAATCATTGTCTGGATCGACATCTTTGTAGCTCGAAGATCTGATATACAAACAATTATTTTTCGTAGAATCGAGATCCAAGAAGCTCTCTCTTATCCCATTCACACAGTAGCTTGGCCAGATTTTGACGCCATAAATTGGTCCCTTGGCTAGAGTTCTAATAGACTCATTTTCGAGTGTTGTGTGGGGACGATCGACCTAAATACCATGGAAACAATATTAAGTTCAACGTTCTGTTAAATATTGTACAAGTGCATACACAAAAAGATCCTTACATATGCACTCAACAAAGAAGGGAAATGAAGTCTTATTTCCTGTTCTACTTCTTCATCTGTTATGTTTGGTCTCATCGACCTTTCCTTTTCATTAAATGTCCTGAAAAACAACAAAACATCGTCCGATTAGTGTAACAATATTAGCGTATAGTATTACATTAAGATGACTTAAACGTTGACGTATTAATTACTTACTCCTCTAGCTTCTCCATTTCATCCTCGTCGCAGTTGAGTAATATATACAACTGAGCAGCCCTTAGCTCGTCTTCATTCAGATATCTCTTCATCATTTTGCGCAAAGGCTTACCGAAAGCATTGAATACTTTCAATATTGCATCATTAGATTTCTGATATCCGTCATCGTTTTTCGGAGCTCTTGTTCTATTAGCAGCAACATGCGGCTTGAAATACATCGAGCAAAAGTTTGTAATCTCCTCAAGAACATAGGCTTCACAAATAGAACCCCCGACCCTTGCCTTGTTTTTTACCTCTCTTTAGGTGGTTCAGTTGACGTTCGAACGGGTACATCCACCGAAACCGACAGGGCCACCGATACGTGCCTCGTAGGAAAGATGAATTGGTAAATGCTCCATGGAGTCGAAGAATCCAGGAGGAAGCAGTCTTTCAAGCTTGCACAGTGTTACCACAATGTCCTTCTCTTGCTTTTCTAGACGATCGACGATCAACTTGGTAGAATAAAGATCTCTGAAGAATATGCTAAGCTCTGTTAAAGGATTCCAAACTACCTGCGGTAAGAATTTCCGAAATGCAATCGAAATTGACTTTTCCATAAATACGTGACAGTCGTGGCTCTTCATACCTGTCAGTTTGTTCTCCTTCGGGTCGACGCACTTCTCAGATTTGACACGTACCCATCTGAAAATTTTGGCTCCTGAATCCACCTACGTAGTCTCCCTTTATCCTCCTTGTCCAGTGAGAAAATTGCCTTAGGCTGCTTATACTTCTCATTCCCTTCCTCTATCAAATACAATACAAGGCGTCTGCATATTTCTTCCAAATCCAACCTGGCCTTGGGATTGTCTTTCGTCTTCCCTTTTACGTCCATCACAGTATTAATTATGTTGTCAAACACATTCTTCTCGATATGCATGACATCAAGGTTATGTCTGATCAGATTGGTGCTCCAATATGGCAGGTCCTAGAATATGCTCCACTTTGTCCAGTTATGAGTGTGACCAAATCCATCGCACTTGTACCCCTTAGTAGGCTCTTCGATAGCACTTGGTAAGTCTTTAACCTCTTCACATATCATGTCTCCGGGCTACCTTGGGAGGTGAATTGTCTTCTCTGTAATGCAGATACAAAATGCTTTCCTGTTCATCGGGAATGGATGATCCGAAATTGTTGATGACAGTTGAAGAAGCACGGTTTTCCTCCGTGTTTCAAATGGAAAGCCTTAGTGCTGTCCATGCAATACGGACATGAGAGACGACCATGAGTGCTCCATCCTGATAACATGCTATAAGCCGGAAAGTCGTTGATGGTCCACATAAGTGTTGTCCTCATATGAAATTTCTTCTTTTTTGAAACATCATACGTGTTGGCGCCTACTTTCCACAGCTGATTCAACTCATCTATCAACGGTTGCAAGTACACATCGATGTTCCTTTTCGGATTGTTCGGACCCAGAATAATGACGGTTAAGAATATAACCGGAGTCTTCATGCACATCCAAGGCGGTAGGTTTTACGGGGTGACGATCACAGGCCAATACGAATACTGGGAGCTCGAAAGTCCGAATGGGGTGAAACCGTCGGACGAGAGCCCCAATCTTACATTACGCGGATCCGAAGCAAAATCGGGATACTCTCGATAGAAGTGCTTCCATGCTTCTCTATCGGATGGGTGATCCAACACTCCTTCAATCTATTCTCGCCTGTGCCAACTCATATTTTCGGCAGTCTCCTTTACCATAAACAATCTCTGCAACTGCAGCTTAAAGGCAAGTAGTGCATTGAATCGGTCGGCTTCCTTGCACCGGCAGACCTTCATGTATCAGTTGCCTTGTAGCGATAAGAACCACAAAATCGGCACACGTCTTCATCCTTGTCGTATTTGTATTACAACATGCACCCGTTGCGACATGCATCAATTTTCTCGTATCCTACCCAGAGCGATCTCACCATCCTCTTAGACCTGTAGAATCTTTAGGGAACTTAGCACCCGCCGGCAAGATCTCTATAATCAACTCCATCAGTCGGTTGTAGCATTCTTGCGACGTGTTAAAATCGGACTTGATGCTCAATAGTCTTGTAACCACATCCAACGGTGAATGATCCTCACAACTAGGATATAATGGAGTCCTTGCATTCTCCAATAACTCCATGAACTTTGCAGCATCGGCATTCGGTGCCTCCTCAGCTGCATCATAATTATCCGGATCGAAACTAGGCCCGGCATCGTCGAAAACCATGTTCACGCACCCGTCGTCGTAATCAGTGTGGTTGTGGACATCCATATACGGCTTTACATAAGTCTCCGGCTCCGATGCTAAAGACACAAGTTCTCAGTATGAGGTCCACTGATAGTAATTCGGCATGAAACCCCTCGAGTACAAATGATATGTCACATCCACTTCTGAGTGATATTTCAAGTTGCGACATCTCACACAGGCACTTAATTTTGGTGCCGTCCATGTACTGAGGGAACGCCTTGGCGAACTGCAGGAATTGTTCCACCCCTGTATGAATTCATCCCGCACACCGCGCATGTCATCAGAATGACGGTTGTACATCCACGAACGATGACGCATATAGTAATTCGGATCCATTTCTAGATACTTCTGAAAAGATGAATAGACATCGTTCAAGTATATTATCCAAATGGATGCAAAGATGGATACACATGTTCATCAAAGTAATTAACAACTCCTATTGATGCGTGAGTATTCGAGTTGTAATGTGTGAGTATCCATATCGTGGTTCATGGGTATCCGTTTTATAATTCGTGACTATCTGAAAACTAGTAGACATGTGGACAACTCTAATTTCAAATCATATTAAATAGGTGTCGTCACGTGTTCATTGTCTTGGTATCCATACCTTGCACTCTAGACACATTTCCATACTTAACATTCCTTTGAACCCAATTCCTAGCATCTAGATATCCATATTTATGATACCCACACTTGGACACACACACCTACAACACACAATACACTAGCACTCACCTACACAAACCCCACCCACAACTCACACATACACTACCCTATCCATGTATCACATGATACACATACATCTCACTCACCCTACTACACACATATACACACTTATTGAGTGCATTGCTTGCTGCCACTGTTCTACTGCACTTGAAGTGCTGGCAACCCTAAAATCTGCAGTATCACCCAGTGCAGTACCTGTACTTCATATTGTTGTTGCACACTCTACTGCAGCATCCTCCTACAGCGCACTAAAGATGATGTTGCCAAGGCTCCTGCAGCAATGCAGTTGCTCAACTGAGCACAACACAGACCTTAGCTTACCCCCTTATAGCATGAATACAAACCGAGCTCTCCACCCTCCAAATCACTACACTACAGGCCTGCAATGAAACCCCAAAACAGGACACAGTTGCAGCACCCTCTGCAGCTCTGGAACCAAGCACCAGCACAGCTGCAAGCTCTTAAAATTTGCAAGATACTGCCACTTGCAGCTGCAGAGTACAACAACACATTTGTTGTCTCTGCTGGAAAAATACCTATTGCTTCCATTATACAACATGTACAGCTGTTGTGTGATCCTTTCTCAAAATCCTCACATACTCATGAACACACAACTAAGTCCACACTCTTAAACACAATAGACTCTCACACACAACACTAGCACCAACACAACACACAAAACCTACACACTAACACTAGCATACACAACATCAACATCCTCACATGCCAATTGATACACAACTTCTTGATACCAAATATCACAACCAAAACTACCATAATACTCTTATGATTCTCATTCCCGTGTCGTGTCAGTGTATGTATCTGTGTCGTGTCCCGTGTCGTGTCGTGTCTGTGTCCTCTATCAAATGTCGTGTCCGTATCTGTGTGTGAGAGAGAGAGAGGGTTAGGGTTTACCTAGAGGAGGAGAAGAAGCCCGAGGTCGTAGGAGGGGATGAGCCGCGCGAGGGGAGGGGGGACTTCGCCGGAAGGGGGGGGACTTCGCCGGAGGGAGGAGGACGACGGAGGGGGGGGGACTAAGACGGAGGGGGTGGGGGGGCTTTTGAAATGTTCGAGAGAACCGGGGAAAATGAAATCCTGAACTCTAAATGAAATAATTTAGCAACGTCTAAAATAGACGTCGCTAAACGTCGCTAATATATTAATATACTGCGACTTGAATACAAAACGTCGCTAAACGTCGCTATAATTAAAATATTAGCGACATTTAGCGGGACTTCAGCGACATCGTTTTCCATTTAACTAAAACATGTCGCTGAATGACGCCAAACGTCGCTATTAGCGACTACCTGCGACGTTTTATATTAACGTCGCTAAATTAGAAAAAAATAGCGACATTTTATAATAATGTCGCTAAAAACGTCGCTAACCCCGCAATTTTTAGTAGTGAGAGGGATTATGTTTATGAGATGTTATACCATATGTATATGTTATATGTATATAGGTGTGAGTGAGTGTGTCTATATATATGAGTTGAGTGTTAAGTGTGTCTCTATATATATATATATATATATAAATATATATATGGAAAAAAGGGATATGAGCCATAGGCTCATATTCCTACATGAGCCAATGCACATGTGGACTAATAGGAATGGAGTGTACTAGTGCACATGGGTGCACAAGGGATGTAGGAATTCATTCCTATTGGTCCACATGTGCATGGCTCACCCGTTTACCCCATATATATATATATATATATATATATATATGTATATATATATATGATAGTGTTAGAGGAGGTGGGGGGGGGGGGGGGGAACTGAGCAATTGTAGCAGCAACAATATTTGCTGCAGCAATTTCAGCAGCAGCTTATAAAAGCTGCAGTAAACCATGAATTTTAGGGGTTTTGAATGTGCACAAGTTTGGGTGCATATGTGAAGTGTTTAGAGTAGGATACAAGTGAGTATCCTAGATTATATTAGATATGTTTGTATCATGAATAGAGATTGGTATCAAGATTCCAAGTGTATAGGTAAATTAGTGTCAAGTATAGTTAGTGAGTGTCCTGTGAAATGGTTAGTGTTTAATATATAAGAGTGTAGTGTTGTGTGTATCAAATGATATACATAGTCACCTATATATATATATATATATATATATATATATATATATATATATGGCTATTTGATATTACCCCCTCTTAGATTAGGTATATTTATATTACCCCCATGTTAGATTAAAAGTTGAGAATAGCTCATATATATAGAAAAGCTATAGGTAAAAGTTTCACATAGGTAATAACTATAGGAATTACTTATCATAAGTAGGTATTAGTTATCCATAAAACAAACCTACCTAGTATAAACTCATTTTGACACAGAATTGACATAGAAACCTAATAACTAGGTTGTTATTGTTTTCAAATCACCTATTGACACTATAAATTCATAATATAGGGTATTGGATTTTCGATACGGACTCTGACCGGTATCACCCTCTCAAGATGACAGACGAGTACATTATCTGATTGTTTCAGTATCTTGATAGTTCCTATACTTCATGTTCTAGTTATGTTTACTTGATTCTCGTCACGATTGATTCTCGGATCGATATTATATGGATTCATCACTAGGATATGTGTTTACATGTGTTGGTCATGTTGTTCATGATGACTTACTCCAGCTTATCTAGTTTCATGTTTTCATGTTTCTAGAATCATTGTATCCAGACTTGAATCCATGAGTATTTGTCGGAGAAGAAAAAAAATACTAAGTAGATGTCTAATCAAACATGTATTTCATGTTGATATCAAGAATAATAGCAAATCATGCAATTCACGTATGATTATGTCGGACCTTTCAAAATAATAGCCATCATTACGATGTGCTGGATTACCTTAGCCGATCATATGTTGAAAGTAGTATTTTAAATCACTTAGAGTGTTTACACTCTTTCCTTTTGTCATTCCAATACTTTGCCATTATGTTCTTGGATTTCTCGTGATTACTTGTTTTATCACATGTTAGTCATGCCATGATTCTGATTTACCGTCTATTATGTATTACATGCCTATTACAGTCTTTTTGTCTTTACCATGTATTGGAGCTGCTTTCATTGATGTACTTGCTCCAATTCTGACTGGATGTTGATATATTAGGAGATGTTGTGCAACACATTCTTGGACTTCAAGATTATGCTAGTTGAGACCGGTCTTGATGTACCATTGACCGTGAGTTGACATTTGAAGAAATCTAGGCTAATATTCTCTATTTAGTATTATGTTTTAGTTGACCGACCGGATTTGTCTCCGAATCATAATTTGACTTGTATAAACAGTTATGGATTAAACTAGTAACTTTGGATGAATTAGTGACATTATTTTAGAGTTATCTTTCCTTATTCATTCTTCCTTTAGCATGATGTGATTTGAGTACTTATTGATATCGTTGGATTTGTATTATGAGATGATTCATATTGAGTTCTAAACAACGTTCTACTGCCGACACTGTGGCATAGGCTGGACGTACCCACGTACTCGTGTCCGATCATCCGGACACGGGTCGTGACACGTTTTTATGGTGGCCCATGCAAGTCGGTCGTCACAAATATTGTGATGTCGTGGTAGTATTTAGGCTTGGTCATACTGCTGCGAGCCTGAAATAAAATATGATTGATGGATTAAAGAAGATTATAAGAAGTCGAGTACTCAATCACATATTAGAATTTCTTGATGGATTCCTAGGATTACCCTTGAGAATCTTAATTTGAACAAAGCAATTGGAAATAGATTTAAGTTAATTTTTGTTCATCCTAACTTTTGATTCAACTTGAATACCACTACAAGAAAATTGGATTTCTGTGACATATAAAGTCACAGAAGTTGTAAAACTCGTCACAACACATCTTTTGTGACGAGTACAGTTCATAGTTTACAGTATCGGCCGATACCGATCTGATACGGCCGATACCGATACATTTTGGCATGTTCCGATCCGATACTGACCGATACCCGATACTGATCGATACCGATTTTAGAGATCTCTTTTCCAGTCAATTCGGCGAAAAAATTGAATGAAAAATGCCCAATTAGCAAGGGTGTAAAAACATAGTAAGGTTGTAAAAGCATATAAAAGAGAAAATTTAATCTATTGCATGTAAATCAATCGACAAGGGTGACTATTATTTCATTCAATTTCAAAAATACTAAGAAACAACACTGAAAATACTTAAAATTATGCAAAAATGTATAAATTATATTTTCTAAAATGTTAATAATTTACTAATAATTATTTGTTTTCCGATACTAAAAAATCCAATACTCCGATCCGAAACCACCGATACTACCGCTACCGTCGATCCCAATACTGATAGGAATGGTCCGATACCGATTACGATGCCGATATTTTGAACCTTGGTACAGTTACGACGTACTTTCGTTACATATACCTTCGTAGCTAAAAGATAAAGTGACGACTAAAATATGACGTTACAGAAGGTTTTCAACTGTGACAAGCAATGTTGTCACTGATAGTATTCTTTCCATGACAACATCACACGTCACTATGAATGATATAAGTGACACACAATATTGTCACAAGTAGTATATTATTGTAAATTAAAATTAAAATATATATTGTTAAAAGAATCAAAAATAAAACTAACAAATCTATTATTTGGACCCTATGTGATTCGAACATGCAACCTTCTCATCCGGAATCAAACATGCTACCATTACACCAATACCATTAGTTTGTTAAATAAAAATAATAATATGTATGAATTCTGCCAGACTATTTGGCAGAATATTTTTTAGAAAATATTTTTCCAAAATTATTTTTTAAACAAAATTTCCTAGAATTTATTATTCTATAAAAATAATTCTGAATTTATTTTAACTTAGATAGAACTTGTTGTTACAATTCTTTAAAGAAGTCACAGAATACACACCTTAAGTGACAAGTATTTCTACTTGTCACATAGTAGTTGCTGTTACAATTCATTAAGGAAGTCACTGAAGACACCTTAAGTGACAAGAGACAATTATCCTATGATGATGGAAAATGGAACTTCGAGAATCATGAAAACAAAGATAGTAGAATTGAGGGTCAAAAAAAATAAATCGGTAGGATTGATGACTAAATTTGGATTATAAATTCCTTAAGGTTGTAACTTAGATGAAAAAAAAATCAAATTTGAAATAAATACTGACATCGAGGATTTTAAGATTGGTTATAGGTGGTTCGAAAAATAAGGTTTAAAAGACAGAATTATAACGTTTCAAGATTTAACCACCAAGAAAAAGAATAGTAGGATTATACTTAAAGATGATACTGATGGTTGCTAAAACAAAACAAAGGATGATTTTGAAATTGATGGTCTTATGTTTTCATTCTAAATTTCGAGGATAATAGAATTAAAGAGAGATGAAAAAAAATTGATACTAGAAGACCCTGACTAATTTATTGGATAAAATCATTGATATACTTTAAAATCTAAATATAGAAGAGTTTACATGGATTGATAGAAACTTACAAATGATGATATCGTGGTGGAAATAGATATCTAATAAAAACCTTTTGAATGATGAACTCTAAATCATCAATTTCTTAGTAGTTAACAATTGATAATGTTGAGTCACATAATGAGTAAGAATTATATATCAAATAGAGGTGAACAACTTGGATGCTAAAATTTTTAGAAATTTGTTTTCTATTGACATATGCAAGAAAAAGGGGCAGGACAACAACTTCATTGTAATAAAGTGAACAAGAGTAGGATTCCTATTCTTTGTAATCGTCTTTTTCTTGTTAGTTCTGACCTATTTGTCTTCCATCTAAAAACATGTTGCTCTAGCAAAACTAATAACTAAGATCTTATTTTTCCTTAAAAACTTACTATCCTTCTGACCTTGTGGAATGGTCAAGTCTCTGGAATAGCATAATAGGTTATCTTGTTGTTCTGATATATAGTCTGGTAAGGATATCTTAGACATTGAAGTGAAATTGATGAAAGAGAGACATGGAATCTTTGACTCTTGGGGTACAAAAATTAAATTGGAAAAATAATTGGAAATCAAGATTATGAATTAAAGAGTTTTCCAAAACTTCATAGAATAGAAATTGGTGAATGAAGATTGATAGATTATAAATACTTCGAGGTTAAAGTTTTAAATTAGCAACATATATTATTGATGAAGAAAATAAGAATTTGATCGAAACAATAATATTGAAATATGTAAGCCCCCTCATTTTGGAATAGGGATAATTTAATATTTTTTAATTAATTAATTAATTTTATTTAATTAAAAAGGTTAAAGGATTAATTTATAAAATTATTTATATATATATATGACACTTTGCCATGGCTTGGATATTTTGAGCAATGCACGACCTTTTCCCTTCCAACCAAATTCATATTATTGACCTTGACTGTACTGAGTACCTTTGGGACATAGGTGTTGCATTAGTTTGATCTCCCCCATGCTCCAAAAATATTGACAAACATCAAGAACCCTTGACATTGCAAAACTATCCTTATTTTGCTAGTTGAACCCAACCGAGCCCAAACACCCTACTTGGACTCTCAAACCAATTCCTATAAGGCACGTACACTAAGCGCACACCTTTTTCCTACTCCACAACACATCCCACATATAATTGATACACAAAAATCTGAACAAAATAATTAAATGGTTCAAAAATGCAATATTTCCAAATTAGGAAAAGCCCTAAGCAATCTTCTTGCATATCAATTTAAATCTGAAATAAATCTTTTAAAATCTAATTTAAATATTATATAGCATCCCCCTCGCCTTATTTTAGCCTCCTTAAATCCTAGCCATAAGTGGAAATCCTAGAACAAATCCTAACCACCAAACTACATATCAATATATAAATATAAACCTAACTATTAGGTTCGGCCGACCCTTCCTCCTTCTCCCTCACGGAAACCTCTTTCCCCCGATCCTTCCCTCTTCTTCCTCACATGGTTCTCCCTCTCCTCCTTCCTTCCCTCCCTCCTTTCCCTTCCTCACAGCCCCAACACAAAACCGAAACCCTAACCAAGTTAGATTCGGCCACAACAGCAGCAAGGCTGCTGTTGCTGCTGAGTGGTGACTTATTCTTTCCTTTCTTTTCGTGCCTACATTTACCCTTAAAATTTCGAGGACGAAATTTTTCTAAGGGGGGTAGATTTGTAACCTTCGTGTTCCGAAATCTAAATTTTGAGGGTAATTTTGTCAAAACTATTTTTATTGCTAATTGTAATTGTTAGTTAACATTCTAATTAGTAATTGGATTAGTAATTTGTTAGTTAGTCATGACTTAGAAATTTGTTGCTAGAAGCTTCTAGAAGTTTCCAAATTTTTAAGTATTTAGATTTTTTCAATTCCTAAATATCTAGATATTTTCAATTCCTAAAAATCTAGATATTTCCACTTCCTAAGTATTTAGATATTCCTAAAGTATCTAGATATCTATCTCAAGATATTATTTAAATTGGAAATATCTAAGGGTAAACTTGTAATTTACTTTTCGCCTCTCCAAGTTTAATGTCTAGGATGACTTAGAGGGCAAGCTAACTAACCCAACACCTCACCCCATCTCCAAGGGGTGGCCGACCCTTTTAAATAGAGCACCCCCTATTGTTCATTCCCTCCACACTACTTCTCCACTACATATTTTTCAAACTTTTCCACCAATTCCCAAATCCTAAATTTCCTTCTCTACCACCATTCTACCATTTATATTTCATTATTTTCCTTCCAAAGGAGCAAGGAGCACTATCAAGGAGGATTGGACTCAATTCTTCTTTCTCCATCATCCATTTGAGAGGAGTGTCATTGGGAGCCCTTCCCAATTGGTAACTATCACTTCCCTTTTAGTTTCTATAGTAGAAACACTAATCTAAACCAATAGGAAACCCACCAATGACTATGCCTAGTTTTTCTGTCACGTCCCAGTCCCAAAATACGTAGGACCAGAAATATGTTACACGCCAGCTACGCATTCGACCAGACTCTGGTCTGACTCGAATACGTATAAGCTGTATAATATAAAGGACACTATCTAGATATCCTGTAAATGTAAACCTCTATGTCTCAATCCACAATGTACAGAAGTATACAAGAAAGAGCTATATGTGCTAAAGTCGGCCGCCCAATAACACACTAACTCGAATAGACTCGAGAAGAAGTATGAGTCTATAAAAACTAGGCTACATCAGCAGATGAAATAAACAATGTAAAATAACCATAATGCCGGTAGATATAATGTGAGTACCTGGTACCATGCCCGCAAGACATGCAACTCCAACAGCAACTCCAAATGCTTCGTAATCATCTATGCTGCAAAACTGGCAGGGAACCAGGTTCTCAGAGGGACGTAACAAGGTACAGAAATACAACATGCCAAGTAAACGGAAAGTACAAGTGCAAAAACAGGGTACTCTATCATAACCAAACAAGTGTGACACAGTTTAAAGACAACGTTCGACGCGTGGGCTTTCTAAAATAAAATCGTAGCTCCGAACACAGAGACACACGGGTCGTACCATAGCTCCGAGCACAGAGACACACGGGTGATACCACTACACTATAATACAGGATCACTACATATACATATATAAGCGCGTGCAGATTAGCCCAAACGTCTAGTAACTGTCTTCCCCTTCCCAAGCGGTCAACGATTGTGCGCTGAACCTGAACCTCTAACTACAGTCTCGATACACAGAAATAACTCAACAGACGCGACCCTAAGGTCGTCCCAGTCTCTGGTCATGATGTCAGTATCAGGATACCGGAATCTGGCACGATCACAGTGTATGAGTGTGTCCTGGGGTGTCGATAAACTCAGGTGCGCATATCGAGATACTATGAATCATCCAACAATCTTCCTAAGACGTTACGACGTACGTCTTCACCCGGCTGTGAACCGGACGCGAAGTATCGAACGTCAACATAAATACGTGCACAATGTACATAAAGAAACAATAAATAACTGTAATATGAAATACAGGGTGGCAAGGTACACTTGCCTGCGTGCGGCTGCTGATGACGGGGATCTGGTACCGCGTCCAAGTCCTCAGGTCCCGCAGTACCTAGAGATGAGATACAAACCAGAATTAATAATCTATTGTACGACAGACAGGGATGCGACACGCATCAACAACTAAACTCAAGCTCAGCTACGACTCACAGAGACAAGACACTAGGGGGCTGACTACAATTGACTATCGGTACGATAGTCATCTGTACACTCTCCTCGACCAATCCTCATTTTTACCATATTCTTCACGTGGTTCAGTAGTTCAGGTATGCTCACTCCCTGACCGTATTTACTCATTAGATATTAGGTCTTCGTCAACCCTCGGATCATTTCATCCACAAACACTGCTCAACCCTACAGATCACCATGCTCATAAATAAATACGTTGAACCCTAAAGCTAAATGTCTCTCATTCCAATCCATATTAATATACTGATGACGATTAAACCTCCAAGTTCACCATTAACCTTAACCTCAAGTCATATTATTATCATTCGATTTAATTAACAATGTTCAAGTACTATACTACACTATCCAACATAAACCCTAACAACACATAAATTCCTATTTCTCCTGTTCTTATTCCATTCTCATCCACCACATCATGTACCCACATGACTTTAGCTATGCTCACAATTCATACAAAACACTAACCCTAACAACACAACACATTAATATATATATATCAATAGAGAGGAGGGAAGAGTCGATACCTCGACGAGGCTTGCTGGTCGGAGATGATGGCCGGAATAGGGTGGTGCTCGGTGGCAGGGAGCGCCGAGGGTGGTGGTGGTAATAGGAGTGTAATGGTGGTGGTAGAGATGGAAGAGTAAGCTGGACAGGGAGGAGGCCGGCCGTGCACAGTCGCCGGAGTCGCACAGTCGGCGGTCGGGGGGAAATTCACAGCTGCGTCGGGGACACAGTCGGCGTTCGGGAGGGAAGCTCACAGCTGCGTCGGGGACACAGTCGGCGTAGGCTGCACTGTTGACTGGGCGGCTTCACAGCTCGGCGGAGCGGCTTCACTGTCGGCGGAGGTGGACTGCACAGATCGGCGGTCGTGGACTGCACAGGTCAGCGGTCGCCGGAGCGGCTGCTGCTCAGCCCGTGCGGGAAGGTCGGCGGGATGCAGCCGGAGCGGGCTGCTGCTCAGGCCGCACGGGAGGGTCGGCGGGCCGTAGCCGGAGCGGCTGGTCGGTCGGAGGGCTAAAGCTGGAGTCGGGTGACACACAGTGAGGAGGGAAAATAAAGGAAGAAGAAGGAGAATAATGGAGAGAGGAGGAGCTTTTGCATAGAGAGTTTATGGAGGAGTGAGGAGAGAGGGGTTTTCTTTTTAGTTTCCCTTGGGATTAGGGCCGGTTGGAGTTTGTGAGGGTGGGTGATGTGATGTTTTATAGGGGATTGTGAATGGATGGAGGGTGGAGATGCTCCTATTCAAAATGGAGGGATAGGATTTGTCATGAAGAAAGTAATTTCTTCATGAAGAGTGGTGAATGGATGGGTGAAATTAGGACCCAATTTTGTGATCTCTCCATTTGGTTTGGCCAATGGGGTGAGGGCACCTAAAATCACTAAATTGCAATTTAGCCCCTTAAATTCGGGAAATTGTACGAACACATAAAATGACGCTAAAATTGTGGAGATACGCTGGTGATGGTTTGCATGGCGAGGGGGTGTTGGGGGTTTGGCACGGGTTTAATTTAATAGCTAACGGGATTAATTAAGGATTAAAATAGGATTAAGAAAAATTGGTATCCTCGATTTAAAAAGAATTAAAGTGTCCCGCGCTTTTAAATTAAATGGGGGCACTTGGGATCAAAATCCGGAAATGACGCAAAGGTCAAAAATGGTGGGGCTTGGAGTCAGGCTTGGACCCTTTAGTTGGTCCGGCTCAACGGGTTAAGTTGGTATCTCAAAATTTAGGGTAACGACACAGTTGTCCGACACGGAATTAAATATGGATTACGGTTTCGAAAAATTGTGCAATTAATTTAGAGCACAACGAAAACTGATTTTAAGTGACGGAAAAGTTCAGTGCCTAATTTGGCGAGTCAAGTCAGAAGTACAATAATCCGATGGAATTTACGGGCTGATATTGGGCTTCGAATAATATAGCAATGTTAGGGCGCGCCAAGGGTTTTAATTAAAGGAATTAAAATACCAGACAACTTAACTCCACTCTAAACCTCAACATCTGCTGCTAAAACCAAAATTTTCCAAATCCAACCCGACTATCTACAGAATAAATTGAGGGGGTTTACATTCTTCCCAACGTAGAAAAATTTTGTCCCCGAAATTAAAAGTAAAGCACGATAATATCTAAAAGAATTTAAAACAACTAGTAATCAAATGTCGTACGTAAATTCGTACCTTGCTCCTCAAATAAGTACGGGAATCGCTGCCGAATAGAATCCTCGCGCTCCCAAGTAGACTCGCCTGGTGAATGATGCTTCCATGCCACTCTGACCAGTCGAATCGTCTGCCCTCTCAAAGTCTTCTCGCCGCGATCGAGGATCTCAACTGGCTGCTCTACGTAAGACAGACTGGCCCGACTGTAATCTCCGAATGATCAAGTACGTGGCTAGGGTCTGCGACATACCTCCTGAGCTGCGATACGTGAAATACGTCATGTACTCCCTCTAATGATGGAGGTAATGCAAGACGGTAAGCCACTTCGCCAACTCGTTCCAAAATGTCAAAAGGTCCGATGTACCTCGAACTCAGCTTGCCTCTGCCTCCGAATCTGATGGTACCACGAGTAGGCGATATCTTCAAAAATACATGGTCACCCTCCTTGAACTCCAATGGTCTGCGGTGCGCATCTGCCCAGTGTTTCTGTCTGTCCAGTGCTGCACGCAGGTGGCTCTGAATCTGCTTTACCTTCTCCACTGTCTGTGTCACCAACTCTGGACCAAGTATCTGACGCTCTCCCACGTCACTCCAACAAACTGGCGACCTACATTTTCTGCCGTATAGTGCCTCATAAGGTGTCATCTGTATGCTGGCCTGGTAACTGTTATTGTAGGAGAATTCCACCAAGTGTAGGTGGTCCTCCCAAGATCCTCCAAAATCAATCATGCACGCTCTCTCCATATCCTCTAATATCTGTATCGTGCGTTCTGACTGACCATCAGTCTGTGGATGATATGCAGTGCTGAACTTGAGACGAGTTCCTAGGCTTTCCTGCATACTCCGCCAAAAATGTGACGTGAATCTGGAATCACGATCCGATACGATGCTGACAGGCACTCCATGTAATCGTACTATCTGCCTCATATACATGTCAGCTAGTATCTCTGTGGATTGTCCAACTCTGAAGGGCAAGAAATGTGCAGACTTGGTGAGTGTCTACGACAACCCAAACTGCATCCTTCCCGCTAGGGCTTCGCGGGAATCCGGTGACGAAGTCCATGGTAATGTGTTCCCACTTCCACTCGGGGATGGGAAGTGGCTGCAATAATCCTGCAGTCTTCTGATGTTCAGCCTTGGCTTGCTGACAAATTAAACACTTCGCCACGAATCTTGCAATTTCTCTTCATCCCATGCCACCAGAAATGCTGCCTCAAGTCTCGGTACATCTTCGTACCCCCGGGATGAATGGAATAAATCGAGCTATGAGCCTAGGTCATCAACTCTTGGCGTAGCTCGCCACTCGGAACATATAGGCGATCTCCACACCTCAATGTTCCGTCTTCATGAATCCTGAGTCCTGTCTGCATGTCGGCCTCTGTTTTCTCTCGCAGACGTCGAAATCTCGCATCTGTAGGCAATGCTGTCTTGATCCTCTCAATGAACCTCGAGACTAGCCATCTGTCCATCCATGCCTGGCAATACGTTCTCAATCCTGAGTTCCTGAAAATCCTCTAACATCTGGCGACGAGTCGTAAGCTACATTCGCCTTGCCATGGTAGTACTGCAACTTGATTTCATAATCTGTCATCAATTCCAGCCAGTGTCTCTGTCCCATGTTGAGCTCCTTCTTTGTGTAGGCATACTTCAGACCTGTGTTCTGTATAAATCTCAACACGCTCTCTCTATAAGGGTAGTGTCGCCATAGCTTTAGTGCAATATCACTACAGCTAGCTCTAGACTATGCATCGGATAGTCCTTCTCATGAACTCTCAGCTGTCCTGATGCGTAGACTATCTATTCCATCTGAACATATCTCATATTTGCGGAGCTTGGCGTACCTTTCTGTCTCAACATCTCCAATACGATCCTGAGATGTCTCTCATGCTCCTCCTGACTCTTGGAACATACCAATATGTCATCGATAATTATCACCACGAACTTATCTAAGTACTGGTGGAAAATATTGTTCATTAGGCTCATACTTACTGCTGGCGCGTTGGTTAAACCAAACGGCACGACTAAAAACTCATAGTGGCCATACTTCGTCCGAAAGGCCTTCTTCGGGATGTCCTCTCTCCGTACCTTGATCTGATGATAACTGGATTTGAGATCGATCTTCAAAATACATATGCGCCACTTAGCTGATCCAAATTAATCTTCGATGCGCGTCAAGGGTACTTGCTTTTTATCGCTACGTCATTTTATGCCCTGCAATCGTTATGCAACGTACCGTCCCGTCCTTCTTTGGTACAATAAGATGGTTGCTTCTCATGGAAAAACACTAGCCCGACCGAAACCCTTGTCTAAGAGATCCTCCACGATGGACCTTCAACTCAACCAACTCTATCGGTGCTACTCTGAAGACGGGAAAATAACTGGCTCGGCTCTTGGAGTCAACTCTGTAACAACTCTTTCTGTCAGGTGGCAGGCCCGAAAGATTCTCTAGAAACACATCCTCAAACCCTGATATAATACGGGGGTACACTGGTTCACCTTCTGCAATGTGTGTCTCCAAGGTAGATGGTCATCATGTTCCCTGGCTCCCTGAAGTAACTCAAACTCAGGGTAGTCTGGTGGTCATAAATAATGTAATCACGTCGACAATCTCGCGTCGTGAGGTATTGGCTCAACCAATCCATGTCTAGGATAAGGTCATAGTGTAGACTAAACCTCAAAATAAATTCTCTTGTTCTATTTTCAACATCAATCCCCAAAAGAAAATGTTTCCTTACCTAATGTAAAATTTCTCTTCTCCTCAAGGTTTTCCTTAAAATTTTATTCCTCGAATTTCTTCTTTCGTTATTCATCTCTCCAAGTCACAATTACAATTATAATAATGATGTCACCCAAGCACATACTAAAATTTCTGGTATTAGATCATCATCCTCCAAGTGAGAGCTTGAAATTTTATCTCCTCTAGTTCATAATGTCATTCCTGGTATTGCTATCATATACAACCACTAGTTTCCATCATCAGGCTTTGCATTTCCCTAAATTATTCTAGGTCATGATCAACAATCCTTCCAGCTCTTAGTACTTCCAAGATCACTGTTACCTCAAGCACGGGTAAGGTACTACTGGGTCCAACTCTCTTGCCAACCTTCCACACTAGTTCTAGAATCCAAAGAACCCATCAATCTATCCTGATAAGGTAACAATCTTCTCAGAGAAAGGTATACGAATTCTGTCTTCTGCCGTCTGGTCTTCGATCTTCTTCTGGAGGGAAATCATCAGTCACAAGCATTCGTCTTCCCGAACAATAGGGGACGAGAAGCAAGAATAGCGATATCGACGCAGATTGAATGAATGCAAATTGGAAGTCCAAGGGCGATAATCACATACAAAGAGTTTTTTAAAATCGATTATGGATTGAGATCCTATTCAATAATCATAACATCTATTCCTAATTTGCAGGCTCGCTTGGCACAGTCAGGTGACCAAGACGATTTAAATCGGACCTGCATGGGCCACCACAAAAACATTTCACGTCCCAGTCCCAAAATACGTAGGACCAGGAATACGTGACACGCCAGCTACGCATTCGACCAGACTCTGGTCTGACTCGAATACGTATAAGCTGTATAATATAAAGGGCACTATCTAGATATCCTGTAAATGTAAACCTCTATGTCTCAATCCACAATGTACAGAAGTATACAAGAAAGAGCTATATGTGCTAAAGTCGGCCGCCCAATAACACACTAACTCGAATAGACTCAAGAAGAAGTATGAGTCTATAAAAACTAGGCTACAATAGCAGATGAAATAAACAATGTAAAATAACCATAATGCCGATAGATATAATGTGAGTACCTGGTACCATGCCCGCAAGACATGCAACTCCAACAGCATCTCCAAATGCTCCGTAATCATCTATGCTGCAAAACTGGCAGGGAACCAGGTCCTCAGAGGGACGTAACAAGGTACAGAAATACAACATGCCAAGTAAACGGAAAATACAAGTGCAACAACAGGGTACTCTATCATAACCAAACAAGTGTGACACAGTTTAAAGACAACGTTCGACGCGTGGGCTTTCTAAAATAAAACCGTAGCTCCGAACACAGAGACACACGGGTGATACCACTTGTCACCACCCGCACCCGGAAATTCGGGCACGAGTGCGTGGGTACGTCCAGCCTACGCCGCAGTGTCGGCGGTAGTACGCTGTCTAGGGCATCTCCACAGTTAAATTAACACTAGCTCATTCACAGTAATTAAACAGACAAGGAATTGAAAGGAAATGCTGAGATTTTATAACCAGAAAGTGACAATCAGATCCAGAGTTATTACAAAACCAGAAGTTAAATCGGGGACAAACCCGATTACTAAGATGAAAGGAAAACAAGTAACTAAAGCTAACTACTCTGCAGGAGTAGTCTCCTGTGTGGGAACCTGCTCTGCAACTGTATCACCTGCTGCCTCATAGGGGCCATAATAGGTGGGGGCAAGGTTCTCATCATCGCCTAAAGCAACGGATCCAGTCAGGAAAGGAGCAAAGTACACAGTGCACAACAAGATTAAACTAAATATTTATGACAATTAGAATGAGTATCATATTGAGAATATGTATAAAAGAAACACAATATCTCAGAGTTAATGCTATAAACAGGAATATGAGAAAACAGAAATAAATGAGACAGGAAATGAAACTACTAAAGTCAGCAAGAACTATAACAAGACCAGAAGCTATCTGTGTGAACTTGTGTTTATTTTAGAATACATAGTTGGCATGTAGGGGTTTATAAGGCTAATCCGGCCGTCATAGACGGCTATTAAACATGAATAATCGAGATCCGGCTGAGGGTACAGTCGCGCACCAACAGCTATTAAACACGGTAGGGGGAAGGGTAAACTACATGCCTTCTAGTATTCTCCCACCCGACATGAAAAACAAGACATGAACTCCAGTATTCAAGACATGAAATCCAGTGTTGTAGCACTACGTGTAATCATCAATGGTACTAGTAAAGCAGGAAATTAATTATCACAATATAAAGATTAACTTGAAGTGCAGGTACTTGCCTGTTGTTTGGATCCAATTAATTGTACTTCGGAGAAATTTTCCAGAGATGAGTCCAAAAGATGAAATAGACATTACCATCATGCTCAGAAGATGTCAAATAGCTAGAAACGCATGTCCTTGGGTCCAATTTGGAGACAAGGGCAAAAACGGCAGTTTCGGGTCAAAACGGGATCCGCCGGTGGGCCCACTTTGCACCGAAAAACGTGTCTGGGTCAAAGATCTCCAAATTCACCGAACTTAGTGTCAACAGGTCAGGAACGATGATACGAACCCAACGGAACTTCCAGAATTGAATTCCGATGAGCCGATCACAAAATCGCCCGTCGAGCGGGGCCTGTGGGGCCCACGACACGCGATTTCGTCAACGTTCTCAGAATCGAACCAAACTTGACCCACAGGACCAGCGTATCGCTACGAGTCCGATGGCGCAAGTTTCGTCTCGATCCGACGAGTGTACAAGAAGTTAGGGCGAATTGCAGAAAAATCGGATACGGGGCGATGTCTGCGGATACGCGTTGATTCCGGTGTGCACGCACACCCGAATCAGCTTCCGCGAATTCTCACACGTCTGTATCGACGGCGCGCACGTATCTGTGAAGACCGCACGCGACCAAGTCGTCCCGTTTGGCGGGGCGTACTCAGTTCCGGGGTGAAACAGGGTCTGGTTTTTCCTGTTTTTGGATCGCGGTGTGCGATCACCATAGGACGCGATGTCCCGAGCGGTTTGTCCGGGCACCGAGAGGGTCATACAGGCTTCGCAACGTAATTTACGGAATTGAAAACGGGGCAGCGAGGAGAAAGTTACACGCACCTGAACGGGGCTCAAAAACCCGAAGAATCCCGTGTCCGACACGTGTCCGACACGTGTCCACAGAATTGGGAAATTTAGGGTTAGGGTTAGGGTTTTCCGGCCGACGGCGGGGGAGGCCGGAGGCTGCGCTGGCGGAGGCGATCGAGGGCGGTGCGCGGCAAGGCGGGGACGGCGTCGCCGGGGACGGCTTAGGCGGGGGCTGAGGTGGCCGGAGCGGGGAAGGAGGAGGAGAGGGCCTGGCTGGGGTTTTCGAGGGTGGTCGGCCGGAGGCGGAGCCGGTGGTCGCGGGGGAGGCTAAGGCAGGCGGCGGCGGAGCTCCGGCGCGGTGGCGGAGGAGGAAGTGTTTGGTCGGAGGGACTCGGGGTCGGGGGGTTTTAAAGGGAAGGGGAGGCGGTGGCGTGGGCCGAGGGAGGCGGCGGCCAGCGCGGAGGCGAGGGAGCGTGGCCGCGGGCAGCGCGGAGGCGGTGGCTGCGTGGGCGCGGTGGCCGCGGGCGGCGGCGCCGGAAGCGTAGCGGGGTCGACTGGGTCAGGGGGGTGAGGGTAGGCGGTTCGGGTCGGGTCGGGCGCCGGGTGGACAGCCGGATTAGGCTGAAAATAAAGAAATAATAATAATAATAATAATAATAATAATAATAATAATTAAATAACTAAATAAATAGTTTTTAGGTAATTAAAAATAGGTCCGGGGTCCAATAAATTCCAGAAAAATTACCCTAAGTCCAGTTTTCCATTTTACACCCAAAAATATTATTTTCATGATATTTTAATATTGTTTATTAACAAATAAAAATTATTTAATATTTGAAAATCCTGATTTTAATTTCAGAAAATTCCCAGAAAATTCCAGAAAATTGAAAAAAAATCCTAATTTTAATATTTTTTGAAAAATCAGGGGCTTACACCACTACACTATAATACATGATCACTACATATACATATATAAGCGCGTGCAGAGTAGCCCAAACGTCTAGTAACTGTCTTCCTCTTCCCAAGCGGTCAACGATTGTGCGCTGATCCTGAACCTCTAACTACAGTCTCGATACACAGAAATAACTCAACAGACGCGACCCTAAGGTCGTCCCAGTCTCTGGTCATGATGTCAGTATCAGGATACCGGAATCTGGCACGATCACAGTGTATGAGTGTGTCCTGGGGTGTCGATAAACTCAGGTACGCATATCGAGATACTACGAATCATCCAACAATCTTCCTAAGATGTTACGACGTACGTCTTCACCCGGTTGTGAACCGGACGCGAAGTATCGAACGTCAACATAAATACGTGCACAATGTACATAAAGAAACAATAAATAACTGTAATCTGAAATACAGGATGACAAGGTACACTTGCCTGCGTGCGGCTGCTGATGACGGGGATCTGGTACCGCGTCCAAGTCCTCAGGTCCCGCAGTACCTAGAGATGAGATACAAACCAGAATTAATAATCTATTCTACGACAGACAGGGATGCGACACGCATCAACAACTAAACTCAAGCTCAGCTACGACTCACAGGGACAAGACACTAGGGGGCTGACTACAATTGACTATCGGTACGATAGTCCATCAACTAGTCATCTGTACACTCTCCTCGACCAATCCTCATTCTTACCATATTCTTCACGTGGTTCAGTAGTTCAGGTATGCTCACTCCCTGACCGTATTTACTCATTAGATATTAGGTCTTCGTCAACCCTCGGATCATTTCATCCACAAACACTGCTCAACCCTACAGATCACCATGCTCATAAATAAATACGTTGAACCCTAAAGCTAAATGTCTCTCATTCCAATCCATATTAATATATTGATGACGATTAAACCTCCAAGTTCACCATTAACCTTAACCTCAAGTCATATTATTATCATTCGATTTAATCAACAATGTTCAAGTACTATACTACACTATCCAACATAAACCCTAACAACACATAAATTCCTATTTCTCCTGTTCTTATTCCATTCTCATCCACCACATCATGTACCCACATGACTTTAGCTATGCTCACAATTCATACAAAACACTAACCCTAACAACACAACACATTAATATATATATATCAATAGAGAGGGGGGAAGAGTCGATACCTCGACGAGGCTTGCTGGTCGGAGATGATGGCCGGAATAGGGTGGTGCTCGGTGGCAGGGAGCGCCGAGGGTGGTGGTGGTAATGGGAGTGTAATGGTGGTGGTAGAGATGGAAGAGTAAGCTGGACAGGGAGGAGGCCGGCCGTGCACAGTCGCCGGAGTCGCACAGTCGGCGGTCGGGGGGAAATTCACAGCTGCGTCGGGGACACAGTCGGCGTTCGGGAGGGAAGCTCACAGCTGCGTCGGGGACACAGTCGGCGTAGGCTGCACTGTTGACTGGGCGGCTTCACAGCTCGGCGGAGCGGCTTCACTGTCGGCGGAGGTGGACTGCACAGATCGGCGGTCGTGGACTGCACAGGTCAGCGGTCGCCGGAGCGGCTGCTGCTCAGCCCGTGCGGGAAGGTCGGCGGGCTGCAGCCAGAGCGGGCTGCTGCTCAGGCCGCGCGGGAGGGTCGGCGGGCCGTAGCCGGAGCGGCTGGTCGGTCGGAGGGCTGAAGCTGGAGTCGGGTGACCCACAGTGAGGAGGGAAAATAAAGGAAGAAGAAGAAGGAGAATAATGGAGAGAGGAGGAGCTTTTGCATTGAGAGTTTATGGAGGAGTGAGGAGAGAGAGAGAGGGGTTTTCTTTTTAGTTTCCCTTGAGATTAGGGCCGGTTGGAGTTTGTGAGGGTGGGTGATGTGATGTTTTATAGGGGATTGTGAATGGATGGAGGGTGGAGATGCTCCTATTCAAAATGGAGGGATAGGATTTGTCATGAAGAAAATAATTTCTTCATGAAGAGTGGTAAATGGATGGGTGAAATTAGGACCCAATTTTGTGACCTCTCCATTTGGTTTGGCCAATGGGGTGAGGGCACCTAAAATCACTAAATTACAATTTAGCCCCTTAAATTCGAGAAATTGCACGAATACATAAAATGACGCTAAAATTGTGGAGAAAATCGCAGGTGATGGTTTGCATGACGAGGGGGTGTTGGGGGTTTGGCACGGGTTTAATTTAATAGCCAACGGGATTAATTAAGGATTAAAATAGGATTAAGAAAAATTGGTATCCTCGATTTAAAAAGAATTAAAGTGTCCCGCGCTTTTAAATTAAATGGGGGTACATGGGATCAAAATCCGGAAATGACGCAAAGGTCAAAAATGGTGGGGACTTGGAGTCAGTATTGGACCCTTAAGTTGGTCCGGCTCAACGGGTTAAGTTGGTATCTCAAAATTTAGGGTAACGACACAGGTGTCTGACACGGAATTAAATATGGATTACGGTTTCGAAAAATTGTGCAATTAATTTAGAGCACAACGAAAACTGATTTTAAGTGACGGAAAAGTCCAGTGCCTAATTTGGCGAGTCAAGTCAGAAGTACAATAATCCGATGGAATTTACGGGCTAATATTGGGCTTCGAATAATATAGCAATGTTAGGGCGCGCCAAGGGTTTTAATTAAAGGAATTAAAATACCAGACAACTTAACTCCACTCTAAACCTCAACATCTGCCGCTAAAACCAAAATTTTCCAAATCCAACCCGACTATCTACAGAATAAATCGAGGGGGTTTACATTTTCAATGGTAGAAATAGATTGAAAAGGCTTAATCATCATTAGTTCTAGATACTTAAATATGTAATTAGAACACTAGTGGATTGGTATCCACCAAGTGCTTGTGTTGTGTCCCCAAAGGGATCTTTGTGTCATGATATGGTTTGTGCAAGTGTCTCTGTGTCCTAAATAGGATACCTAGTGTGGTGTTACGATACTTTGTGATACAGATGGTTAGTAATTGAGATACACTAGTATTCATGTTCATAAGTGTCATTTGTTGGTATCCTATTTTGGTTGTGTATCAATATACACGAGGGATTGTGTTTATGAGATGTTATACCATATATATATGTTATATGTATATAGGTGTGAGTGAGTGTATATATATATATATATATATATATATATATATATATATATGGGAGCGGATCTGGAGCCCCGCGGGAGCCCCGTCACTCCCAACCGTTGGATCACGGGGGGCCCACGTGTGGCCCCTACGCTCCGATGGTGCAGGGGGGGCGGGGCTCCGGGAGCGGGTCTGTTGATCCGCTCCATATATATATATATAGTTATGTATATATATATAGTTGGGTATATATACATTGATATATATGGGGATGTGAGTTTATATATATATATATGAGGAGGGGGGAACTGAGCAGTTGCAGCAGCAGCAGCAACAACAGCTTATAAAAGCTGCAGTAAGTCATGGATTGTAGGGGTTTTGAATGTGCACAAGTTTGAGTTCATGTGTGAAGTGTTTAGAATAGGATACAAGTGAGTATCCTAGATTATATTAGATATGTTTGTATCATGAATAGAGATTGGTATCAAGATACCAAGTGTATAGATAAATTAGTGTCAAGTATAGTTAGTGAGTGTCCTGTGTAAGGGTTAGTGTTTAATATAGTAAGAGTGTTGTGTTGTGTGTATCAAATGAGATACATAGTCACCTATATATATGTATGACTATATAAGCTATAGGTAAAAGTTTCACATAGTTAATAACTACAGGAATTACTTATCATAAGTACTAGTGATCCATAATACAAACATACCTAGTATAAACCCATTTTGACATAGAATTGACATAGAAACCTAATAATTAGGTTGTTATTGTTTTCAAATCACCTATTGACACTGTAAATTCATAATATAGGGTACTTGAATTTTCGATACGGACTCTGACCCGTATCACCCTCTCAGGACGATAGACGAGTACATTCTCTGATTGTTTTCAGTATCTTGATAGTTTCTATACTTTATGTTCTAGTTATGTTTACTTGATTCTCGTCACGATTGATTCACGGATTGATATTATATGGATTCATCACCAGGATATGTGTTTACATGTTTTGGTCATGTTGTTCATGATGACTTACTCCAGTTTATCTAGTTTCATGTTTTCATGTTTATAGAATCATTGTATCCGGACTTGAATCCATGAGTATTTGTCGGGGAAGGGAAAAATAATAAGTAGTCTGATCAAACATGTATTTCATGTTGATATCAAGAATAATAGCAAATCATGCAATTCACGTATGATTATGCCGGACCTTTCAAGAATAATAGCCATTATTGCGATGTGCTGGATTACCTTAGCCGATCACGTGTTGAAAGTAGTATTTTAAATCACTTAGCGTGTTTACAGTATTTCCTTTTGTCATTCCGATACTTTGCTATTATGTTCATAGATTTCTCGTGATTACTTGTTTTATCACATGTTAGTCATGCCATGATTCTGATTTACCGTCTATCATGTATTACATGTCTATTACAGTCTTATAGTCTCTACCATGTATTGAAACTGCTTTCATTGATGTACTTGTTCCAATCATGACTGAATGTTGATATATTAGGAGATGTTGTGCCCCACATTCTTGGACTTCAGGATAATGCTAGTTGAGACTGGTCTTGATGTACCATTGACCGTGAGTTGACATTTGGAGAAATCTAGGCTAGCATTCTCTATTTAGTATTATGTTTTAGTTGACTGACCGGATTTGTCTCCGGATCATTATTTGACTTGTATAAACAGTTATGGATTAAACTGGTAACTTTGGATGAATTAGTGACATTATTATAGAGTTATCTTTCCTTATTCATTCTTCCTTTAGCATGATGTGATTTGAGTACTTATTGATATTGTTGGATTTGTATTAAGAGATAATTTATATTGAGGTCTAAACAACGTTCTACAGCCGACACTGCGACGTAGGTTGGACGTACCCACGTACTCGTGTCCGATCGTCTGGACGCGGGTCGTGACAATAGATGACTCATCTTCCATGATTTCACAACACGTGGAGGAAAGCTACCAATAGGCCACCGCCGGTGATTGTATCATGCAAGCTGACGAGCATTGATGAACGACGATCCCGGTGCCACCATAGTAGGGAGGGAAGATAATGTATATTATTTTGAAAAATATATATTAGGTCAACCAGGAGGGAGTATATGCCTTGTACATTCTCATGTGCATCCCTAAAATTTTGGGATAAATGTGGCTTTGTTGTTGTTGTACATCCTCTGTGCATCCCACATGGTAACTTAAGTGACGAGTTAAACATAAGGGACCATTCATTTCAAATAAATATCTTTTGGTGAGGTAGGGTGTTTAAGAAACTGGCAAAGTTCAGGGTACCTAATATTTTCCCATAATCTTTTGCCTTCCACTATATCCATGTCACATATTCATATCCATGTCACATATTGGAGTAACTTTGCTTTATTTTTCTGAATATCCTTTATGGCAGCCGGATCATCTGTTGGATGATGCTTACTCCTCTGTGAAGAAGATTGGAGCAACTAGGGCTCAAAAGGGATCTTACCTCTTTCAGTCTCTCTTAGCTGGGAATGCAAAAGTAGCTTTTGGTTCTGACTGGCCGGTTAGCATTTGGATTATTTGAACTTTCCTCAAAATCATTCTCCAACTTTAAAGAATCAGTTGTATGACACTTGCACCATTGCTTTGGACAAATATGAATTTTTTCTGCAGGTTGCAGATATAAACCCTGTAGGAGCGATCAGAACTGCATTAACCAGATTACCTCCTGGATGGGAAGCTGCATGGATTGCAACTGAGTGTGTTGGATTACATGACGCTCTCAATGCGTAAGGCCTCCATTCAGTATTATGCCTATAGACATCTTAAGGTTACGGTTAATCAACAAACGTGCCTTTTTTATAATCTGGTTGCTTGACTCCTTTATTTTTACCATTTAATATTACTTCAACTAATTTCTTTTTGTGATAATTATCCTTATTTTTATCATTATAACTAATGGTGCTAGTACTGCTATTATTGCTACGCTTCTTATTAATACTGTTCTGGTTGTTGTTGCTGCATTCTTTTCACTAGGTAAGCAAATCAGTAACCAAAGTGAAAACAGAGTATACAAAATGTAACTTCAACAAAAAAGTCAAGAAGGAAATGAGGGTGAAGTCCATGTTGATGGACAAGGCATTTCTACAAGTGATAGTTTTCGTCTAGGTTGCAAGAATACTTCTTCGAAGGGCTATATTTGTGTCTATATCCGTATCTAACACGTACTAACCTGTATCCCACATGATACTTCGAGACCAAAAGTAACTATATATCCTACACTAGGTGATGACTGCCTATGACCGGTATATATATATATATATATATATATATATATATATATATATATATATATACCTGGTCCTCATTGGTTTGTCTTTCCTTAACTGACCTTACAATTGCTCACCGATACGAGGTCAAAGACAGTCGTCACTTAGTGTCGGTGAGCAGTCGTAAGGTCTGTTGAGGAAAAACGAACTAGTGAGGATCAGGTATAAAAAATAATTAAATATTCTCAAAAGGGACCAAAACATTGTCCAGAGTGATTTGGCATGTTCACGATCATGTCAAACATAACTAAGATATGAAAAGTAACGTTTAATTTCAACATATCTTTCTATAATTTTTGACCTTGTTTAGTATAAACAAAATTCATAAACTAGATATTATTGTGATCTAATGTATAAGTTATATATGTGAGATGTTATCATGTGTATATATGACCATACCCATATTGTTCATGTATGGGAAATGTAGAATAATAGAGAGAAAGATGAGAGGATCGTCTCTTTTCATTTTATTGTTCGTGTTCACGAATAACTGAAAAGTCTATGAGTTAAATACACACAAACCAAAATAAAAAACATAAAAGGAAATCACTAAAACTGAAATAACTCCAAATATAAAATAGTAAATACACATAAATTATATTTGGTAACAGCTAACCAATTCCCTATCTAAGGAAAGAATAGACACGCTTACGGTTGTGATTTACAGCTGTAAATATGGTCCTTCCATACTCCCCCTCAAGTTGGGTTGTAGATATCAATCATATCCAGCTTGGACCTCAAATCTTCAAAACTTATTCTTGGAAGAGCTTTGATGAGAATGTGAGTAGTCTGAAAAGCAGTCGAACATGGACCAATGAGATTATTCCTTCTTCTATCTTCTCTTTAATAAAATGTTGATCGATTTCCACACGTTTCATACGGTCATGGTAAACTGAATTCTTTGCAATACTTATGGTTGCTAAATTGTCACAAAACATCTTATAAAAAATTTTGTAGTTCATGAAGAAGCCTCTTTAGACACATTCCTTTACAGATTCCTTGAGCTAGGGCCCTATATTCTGCTTCAGCACTGCTCCTAGCTACAACAGATTGTTTCTTGTTTCGTCATGTAACTATGTTACCCATACATATGTGCAATATCCTGATGTAGATATTCTATATGCTAAGGATCCTGTCCAGTCAGCGTCAGAAAACATCTCTATACCTCTGTTTTGAGTCTTTTTAAAATACAATCCTCTTCCTAGTCATTTTTAGGCACCTTAGAATTCGGTGCACAACTTTCAAGTGCTCCTCAGTTAGATTGTTCGTAAAGTGACTAACAACATTGACGGAAAATCCAATATCAGGTCTTGTGTGCGAAAGGTAGACGAGTCTTCCCACAAGTCTTTGATATTGCTCCTTATCAATTGGTGCATTTTCTTCTGCAGCTCCCAACTTCGTTGTGTAGTACATGGGATTATCAGCTGGTTTGCAGCCTAGCATACCAGTTTCCTTTAGAAGATCAAGAACATACTTTCGTTGAGGGACCACAATTCCCTTCTTTGACCGAGCAATTCCTATTTCCTAGAAAATATTTGAGATTTCCTAGGTCATTAATTTCAAATTCTTGAGCAAGAAACTTCTTCGTTGGCTTATTTCCTCATGATCTCTTCTCACAATTATATCATCCACATATACAATAATATTAGCCAGTTTCCCTTTAGCAGTTTGTTTTGTAAACAAAGTATGATCCGTCTGACATTGAGAATAACCAAACATTTTCACAATCTTTGTAAAGCGATCAAACCAAGCTCGAGGAGACTTCTTGAGTCCATATAGGGAATTTCTTAGTATGCAGACTTTGTTGACGTTGGCTTGAGTCTCCAATCCAGAGGAAATTTTCATATACACTTCTTCCTCTAAGTCACCATTGAGGAAAGCATTTTTTATGTCCATTTGATGAAGACACCAATCACGATTAACAGCCAAAGATAACAAAACTCTGATTGTATTCAACTTTGCCACAGGCGCAAAGGTTTTTTGATAATCAATTCCATGGGACTGTGTAAATCCTTTTGCAACTAATTGAGCCTTGAACCTTTCAATACTTCCATCTGCCTTATATTTGACTGTGGAAATCCATTTGTAGCCTATTGGATTCTTTCCTCTCGGTAGTTCAGTAAGCTCCCATGTGCCATTCTTTTCTAAGGTCCTGACTTCTTCCATGATAGATGCCTTCCATTCAGGTACTTGAAGTGCTCCAAGTGCTCCCTCGACATTATTAGGAATCTGATTCTCAGTAAAATTGGTAACGAGATAACCTGATGATAAACCTTTATAGGAGATAAAATTGTTAATCGAGTGTTTTGTGCAAGACCTCACTCCTTTCCTTTGTGCAATAGGTAAATCAAGATAATTATTTTCTAACAGAAAACACTAAGTTACTAGGATTGTCATTTGTGTTACCTGGTAGTGTTTCTTTGGATTCAGATATGGTTCAGCTTCCTGGTTTTGCTTAACATGTGTTTGAAGCTCTTTATGTTCTTGTGGCTTCTTCTTTTTCCTTGAATAGACAATGAACTCATTGTTCTTGACAGTTTGAGATGGAGTAGAATAAGAGTTAGGTTCAAGTTCAACAGTGTTGGTTTCAACAGGATTAGGATCAATATGTTCGTATGTTCGATAGGAGGTGGTTGTGGCACCTTGGTTGAGGTTGAGGGTAAATTTTCGGTTGGTACAAAAGTATCGCAAAACTGATATTCCTGGATTCTATTCTCCCCTTGAATGACTGTTTTGGGGTGATATGGTTGATTCTCAAAGAAGGTGACATCCATGGTGTTGTAAAATTTTCTTGTGAGAGGAGAATAATACTTGTAGCCTTTTTTATTTGAAGAATATCCTAGGAATAAGCATTTGATTGTCCTTGGATCAAGTTTATTTTGATTTGGTTGTTTATTTTGAACAAAAATTGTACAACCAATACTTTAGGTTGAAGAATAGAAATAAGGCGAGTATTAGGGTATGAGAAAAGGAGAACTTTATAAGGTGTTTGAAAATTTAAGACACAAGAAGGCATTCTATTTATGAGATAGACAACGGTAAGAATAGCTCTCCTCGTAATTATTTTGGGACATTTGTTGATACATGAGTGATTTAGCAACCTCTAAAAGATGCCTATTTTTTCTCTCAACTAGCCTATTTTGTTGAGGGGTATCAACACAAGAACTTTGATGAACAATACTCTCTTTTGATAAAAATTTACCAAGAAATGAATTGAAGTAAACTTTTGCAGTTTTCAGAGCTCGTATTTTGACATGAAATTGAGTTTGAATCATGTTATGAAAACTCATAAAATTTTGACTGACTTCAGATTTTTCTTTCAAAATAAATGTCCAAGAAATTGTAGTATGATTATCGATAAATGAAACAAACCATCTAGAAGCTGTTACATTTTTTAAAAATCTTAAATGCCCCCAAATATCACTATGTATCATTGAAAAAGGATGAGATGTTTATAAAACAACATAGGATATGAATTGTGAACATGTTTGGATAACTAACATATTTCACACGGATTTTTTTTTATTGAACTAGGAGGGAAAAAGTTTTCTGAGATACATAAAATGTGGATGAATAAGTGATAGTGCCACAAATATAACATCACTATCATTATTTGAAACTGAAACATAAGAGGATTGTTTTTCACAAACTATTATTCGAGGTTGTCTTTCAGGATGATCATCAACCTTGAGGATATAGAGACCGGAACACATATTAGCATTGCCAATCGTCTTCACCAAATCCAAATTCTGAAAAAGGAGAAGTTAGCGACATACCTTGAGTGATAGATAACAAATTACAATCTAAATTGGGAACCAAAAGAACTGATTCAAGAATAAGATCCTTAGCAATCATAACAGATCCGATGCCAACCACTTCTGAGAGAGAACCATTGGCAATTCGAACTGTGAAGTTTCCACAACAAGGTTTATAATTTTGAAATATTGTAGCATCTCCGTTCATGTAGTCCGAAGCTCCAGTCAACAATCTATTGATTTATTTTTTCTTTCCTTGCTTTCTTGGCAGTAGAACTTTACCTTTCTGTGCCAAAGATCCTGATCCAATTATAGAGTTGGAGGATGATGAACTTTGTGTTGGTTGATCATTTTCTGAAGTAGTTAAGTTGTTCCTTACTGAATAGGTTTGGTTCAAGGGATGCTGATTTTTCTTCAAGTGAGGTCTGGTGTCCGTGACTCTGTCTTGGCTTCCAATCCGTGGGCTTGCTACGAATCTTCCAACATATTTTCTTTGTGTGACTTAGTCATTTACAGTGATCACACCAAGACCTTTCCTTCTCTCCTTTGGTTATTGTTGAAGGGAAAAGATTGACCACGAGAAACAAGGGTTGAACTCTCATATTGTGGCTGAGTGGTTTTGGAGCCTATCATGACCTTCTTTCGACTTTCTTCTCGGCGAACTTCGGAGGCAACCTCATAGACATTAGGTAGAGGTTGCCAAGATTCTACCCCGTACTTCATGAAGAACTTTATTTAGCCCTAGTAAGAATTTGTATATACGTCTCTTCTCCACAACCTGTCTTATTTGGCTGCATCTTCTTGACATTTTCAATCATTATTCTCAAAAAAAGTCCAATATGTGCCAATACCGATTGAGGCTGTAGTATTGAGTAACTGGATAATCTCCTTGACGTAAACCAGGAAGAACGCCTTCTATCTCAAATACCTTTCCAGTATCTTTTTTGTCGGAGTTCATCTCTTTGACCGACTTCCATATTTCTTGTGCGGTTTCATAATGCATGAAATCTTTTCCAACATCATTAGTCATGGAATTGATCAACCATGACATAACCATGTTATTTTTAGCCTTCCACCTCTTGAACTTTGGATCCTCCTTTGTTGGTTGGATAGTTGCCCTAGTGAGATAATCATCCATGCAACGGCCACTCACGAACATCATTATTGAGTGTGACCATTGAGTATAGTTTTGCCTATTCAATTTGTGCCCTGTAATAGGTAGGACGAAACCATCAGAAACACCATGTTTGTTTGAATCAGAAATTCCATGTGTGAATGTGTTTTCTGACAGTATATGGAGTCTCCTTTTGGTGGCTATCCCGTATTTTGCTATGGCCGGAATACTAGGTTCAGATTATGCTCTGATACCATGTGGAATAATAGAGAGATAAGAGGAGAGAAAATTGCCTCTTTTCATTTTATTGTTCTTGTTCACAAATAGCTAAAAAGTCTCTAGTTAAATTGTCACGACCCCCACCCGGAGATTTGGGTATGAGTGCGTAGGCACGTCCAGCCTACGCCGCAGTGTCGGCGGTAGAATGCTCTCTAGGAATATCCATGTAATATTCAACACCTCGCATAATATAAAGAGTAACAGGTAGTATACTCAATCACAAACTAAGGTAGATGGAAACATGATGTCATATATGTATATGAGTTACAACACAAGTCTGGAATTCAACTTTCATACAACTATAACAAAGCCTCCGAAAATAGTTCCGGCAAAACTATAACTAATCTAAATATCATAATTGGGTTTCCTTCTGCTGTACTCCTCGATCCTCCGGAAAGGTAAGGTCAGGCTTTAAACTATTCTTCGGCAATCCATAATAGGGGCACATATCCTTTTAATTGCTACCTGAAATATTATCCAGTAAAGATTGGTACGAGTACAACTCTAATAGCAGTTTCAATACATGATAATGACTATAAAACAGTAATAGTAAATGTGATGGATAAAATAAACTGATATCAAAACATGGTAAGAAATGAACAAGAAAAATGAATAAACAAGAATAATATGGCTTGTATCAACAGGTAAAGTGTAAGACAAGAAAATCGATAATCATTAAGTGTTTTGAAATACTAGTTTTGATTATGTGATCAGCTTGGGATAAGCACAATGGGAGTCTGGCTAACTACACGTGGAGTGTATGATTAGATTTTCACAGAAATTATACTTGCACGGGATTTAAGGATATAATCACATATAAACTAGCATTTTTTCGTCCCGACTAGTATACATAAATCACAAAGTAATGTTGAAGTGTTACACAAGATCAAGGTCTAAAAACATAAGCAACAAGATTTACTAATCCGTGTACCATCGTGTCAGGAATCAAGTACAACATTACTACTACGTGTAATATAGAAATCATCAGTAAAGAAAACCATCAGAGACTGTAATCGCCTGAGGTCCTGAGTTGAAATCACAAGTCTGTGACAAGGTTCGGATGTCCTATAACATAAATACATATGTTAATTGGTGAAATATAATCAAGATAAACTTATTCTACTTAGTCATGGGTCTCCTAGGTCTTTACCTACACCAACTTGGGTTTCTAAACCTATTTGTAATGTATACTATATCATGAATATTTAACTTATATTTATATGGCCATCTATATTTGTCTATGAACCCTTATGTAACTTATCTCCATATATAGGTATCTAGGTAATTTATTATTATACATTACTTATATTTGAAAATATATTTATGAATGCTTTACCAATTCTCTATTCACTTTAGCCCTTACCTATACTCACTGATACACACACACACACTCATAGACACACACTCACAGTTCACACACACACACACTCACATCACACACACTCATAGACACACACTCACACTCACAGTTCACACACACTCACACCACACACACACACACTCACAGACTGCTGCCATTGCTGCTGCTTCTGCAGCCGCACCCCCCCCCCCCCCCCCCCTTAAAAATACACACACACACACACACACACATATATATATATATATATATATATATATATATATATATATATATCCTACACTTATCCTAGTTAGAGTTACAATCGAAAATTGAAAAGTGTGAAGGGTTACCTTGTATAATGGATAACCAAGGTTTCTACAAGGGGTTATTCAAGTTGTATAGAGGTAGGGGAAATGGGGATGGTATGGGAAGGAGGTAGGGGATGTCTTTATATTGATAAGGAAGAGAGAGGAAGGGTTTGGATACCATGTGAGAGAGGTTGGGCCATGAGAGGGTTGGGCCATGTGAGGGGTGTGGGGAGGGGGGTGATGTGGAAGGAGGAGGTTGGATAGGGACATGTGAGGGTGATGAGGTGTAAGAGATTGAATGGATAGGGACATGTGAGAGGAGTTGGAGGGCGTGTGAGGTCATGAGAAGTGTGTAGAGGTTAAAGAAGTGTTTAGAAGGGTGTAGAAAAGTGATGTAAGCGATGATGTCATCGCAATGTAAGCGATGATGTCATCGTCTAAAATTAAATTCTTAATTAACTTTTAATTAGAGAGTTTATCTATTAATTATACTTAGTAACATATTAATCTATTTTGAAAAATGGGGGTACACAAACCAAAATAAAAAACCATAAAAGGAAATCCCAGAATTCTTGCAACGGAAATAGATTTTGGTAATAACTACCCAATCTCCCTATCTAAGGAAAGAATAGACACGGGTACAACTTGTAATTTACAGCTAAATCTGATCCTTCAATAGAAAATGTTCTAAAATGCCATATTTTGAACCAGTACCCTGCCCATATCTGAATATATAGATAGCTATGCAGCCTAGGTTTTTGTTCTTTAGGATAATGAAGAGCTTGTAAAAGATGTTTATATGACTAATGCATAATGGTTGAAATAGAGGGGTGCTAATGTTGTTTTGTGATCCCATGATACTATTGAAATTGGAAAGAAAGTTCTAGAAGATATATTTGAAAGAAAAGTTAAAAAAGATAGCTATAAGATCAACCATTCTTTATGGACCGGAGCGTTGGAAATTAAATATAAACATGTCCAGAACAAGCACAGTTGAAATAAGAAAAATGTATAAATAGATTAGTGTTAGTATGTTGAATTATACGATAAATGTAAGTGTATTCGAGAGAAGTTGGAATAGGAAGTTATTGGCATTTGAGGATAAGATTTAGGTGGTATACCATATGTACAACATAGACCAAAAGATGCACTTAGGAGCTATATGATACTAGTTAAAGCAACTACTAAATTAGGATAGGCCTAAACAAACCAAGGTTCACAATATCAATGTCGAACCCTTCCTATAAGTATTGGGATCAGCGGTATCGACATTATAGTCGATTTCAGATCGAAGTATTAAATTTTTTGGTATCGGAAAGAAAATAACTATTAATAAATTTATAGAAAATATTTTAGACATTTAAGCAAAATTTGAAGTATTTTTTGTGTTGTTTCATAGTAGTTTTGAAAATGAATGAAATAATAGTCTCATTGTTGATTGGTTTACCTGCGATAGATACGTTTTTTTCGTTTACATGCTTTTACAACTTTACTATGTTTTTACATCCTTATTGATTAGTATTTTTCATTCAATTTTCTTTGCCGAATTGACTGAAAAAACCTCAATGTCGGTATCGGTAGGTATTGGATCAGGAAATGCCGAACCATATCATTATCATATCGGCTGTATCAAATCGATAACGGCCGATAGTGCAAACTTTGAAAACTTGGATTAAGTTTTCAAAGTAGATTTTTTATTATTATTAATGCTAGAGAGGATATGACTCAGGACATGGCCTAAAGAAACTTGGATCGAGATCATGCAAAAATTGTTTGGTCATGTTCTCCCCTCAGCTAAACCCCTCAACTGATTTCTATCAATAGAAAGTGAATATAGAATAATGAGATTACCTACTCGTAGCCTTATTTTATGAGTCATTTATAGCAGTTAACAGTATCGGTCGATACCGATACGGTACAGTTGATACCGATACGGTTTGGCATGTCCTGTTCTAATATCGACTACAATCTCAAAAGACTTGGCTTAGTGTAGTATCTACATAAAGGAATAAATCTTTAGGGAACAATTTATTAAAACTTGAGTTGACTTGTCCTAGTTCCTTTTGAAACTTAGTTGTTCATGATCAGATTTGTAAATGAACCAAGGTTCACGGAATCGGTATCGGATCATTCCTATGAGTATTGGGTTCGGCGGTGTCGGATCGGAGTATCGGAAAGCAAATAATTATTAACAAATTATTAATATTTTAGAAAATATATTTTACACATGTATGCATAATTTTAAGTATTTTTAGTGTTGTTTCTTAGCAGTTTTTAAATTGAATGAAATAGTAGTCGTCCTTGCCGATTGGTATACATGCAATAAATAAGTTTTCGACCTTTACATGCTTTTTCAGTCTAAGTATGCTTTCACACTTTTTGATTGGTCTTTTCGTTCAATTTTCTTTGCCGAATTGACCGGAAAAGAGACTCCCAATGTCGGCATCGGTCAGTATCGGATCGGAGCATATGCCAAACCGTGTCGGTATCGGCCGTATCAGATCGATATCGGTCGAAACTACAAACTACGATATTAACAAGCAATTGCGATGACTGGTTTCATTGAGAATATGGTTGCAGCCCTTTCTATCTGAACTCAGTTATTGGTGCAAGATAAATGACATCCAAGAATTGAACTTTTCACTAATACTTAATGTATAGGTTCTTGCACCCTCCCCTGCCCATCACTGAATACTGGTTCCGTCTCTGGTTGTAGCTGTATCGAAATTGTTGTGCAAGTTTACGCGAGAAGTTCTAATATTAATGCCGGGGGATAAATTGGATATCATTACATTATCCAAGGAACCCTAAGAAGTTTGTCATGAATGTTGCAGGTTCACCATATCAGCAGCTTATGCCTGCAACCTGGATGATAAGCTGGGCAGCCTTTCTACCGGGAAGTACGCTGACTTTGTAATCTTGAATGCCACATGGGATGAATTTGCACGACAGGATGGGTCCACGGTTGTTTCTTCCACCTATGTTAATGGCGTCCAGGCCTACCCATGAAAGCTCTGCCTGTATTTTTATGGCATGTCCAGATGTATGCATTTTATGACATGTCCAGATGCATTTTATGACCAAACTATGTATGTACATTTAGTGTATTTTCTTGTTTATAATTCTTGCACTGCAGCTATACATTGGAGCCAGATAACTGCCAACAGCATATTGAAAGACCTGTGCAGTTATTAGGCAGGCCAAAACCGTTTGTTACCAAACATCTTTGAGAAAAACATAACCTTTTGCTGAAGCACAGGAGTGTTTGGTTCAAGGGATTTTTCTTTTGTTCCGGACAATTTTTTTTTCAATGGTAAAAACTTTATTAAACAATCCTGGACAAATTTAGAGTGGGAACTTATTCCCATTTTTGGTTCATGTAATAAAAATGTATTTTCAGAAAATGTGAATATCCGGATAAATTATTTACCCACGAGGCGCTTGGTACATGGTAATTTTTTTTTTTTTCGAAAAATTTTAGGTGGAAAATTTATTTCCATGTTTGTTTAGGTTATAAAGAATTATTCCTGAAAATTATAAATAATTTATTCACAAAACATGAAAATAGTATCCCTTAAAAATAGATAAAATAGAAGGGAGTATTTATTTATTTTTTGCCTGGGCAATTTTTTTTTGCTTTTTTGTTTGTTTGTTTTTCATTTTTTTAAGAATTTTTGTATTCTTTACAGTTTTATTATTATTTTATTTTTGTTTTCAGTTTTTTTATTATTACTTTTGAAAATATTTATATATTTACCAAATATGGAAATATAATTTTTTAAAAATTTAATTTCTGAAAATATAGTGTTTTTTGTTATATAGTAGAGAAAGTCTAAACGAACCGGGAGAGTTCTCCTGCACTCACCGTCTCTTCCCTCTTCCAATGGAAGACTGTCATGTCAGTCCTAGAAGCTTTTCATATATGTATTATGTGTCAATAATGCTAAGTTTACTATCAAATACTTACAATCTTTTTACAACTCTCTCACCCTCTGCTTTGTGGGCCACCTCCGGTCCCACCTTTACCCCAATAAACCACCTTCAACGTGACGTTTCGATCATGTGGAGGCCATCCGGACAGCCATAGGATTTTACTGTTTTTTCTTTCTCTAATGGACGGTTGTCATGTGGACGTCATGTGACGGTTGTAAGAGGGTTGTAGGCATTTGGTTGTAGTCATAGCATAGCCCAATTATGTGTACCAAACACAGTAAATGTTAGGAGCATACTGACATGTACGAAATTGCAAATGAGTGATGGCTGAAGGATTTAAGTGCTCATACCAATTTTACACACGTGCGCGTACAAATGCATACACAAGCTGATCTCTTCCACTCACCCTGTTCTTCAATTTATGCTTATATGCTTATACGCTAGATGTGAACATTATTCAGTTTTGGACCGAAATCGGATCGTAACCGAATAAAAAAATTTATTTGATTTAAAATTATTTGGTTTGATTTCGGTTTTGAAAATATTAATTTTTTTCATTCGGTTTCGATTTTGGATAGATTTCGGTTTCAATCCAAAATCGAAAATTGAATAAAAAAAATTTAATTTATATATATATATATATATATATATATATATGCGCGCTTGAAGCCAAGGCTCCAAGAGGGCTCGAACCCGGCCCTTCCGTCCGGGGATGCAATTATTATATATTAACAAAAAAAAGTGCAAATAAATCAAAAAATCGAATTAACCGAAAACCAAACCAATTTAATTTGGTTTGGTTATGGACTATTTCGGTTCGGTTTCGATTTTGCTTATTCGATTTTTGGTCCAATTCGATTTTCGATTATTCGGTTCAGTTGGAACTGAATTAACTGAATGTTCACCCCTGCTATATACAGTCGTGGCAATGATTGTTGAAATAAAAATAACTTAAAATGCACACCAAACTAAGATTAATCAACGGGTCCATTTTCGTTCAACCACCAAAATTATGGTGTTTGTTCACCATCAAATGAAATTTTGATATGTGCCAATTTAGCCACCATAATACCAATTTGAAAGTGGTTTTGTTCACCCACACCAAAGCGGTTTTCATCTTTAAGTTTACAATTGTCAAATTTTTATTGGTGGGTGAACAAACACCATGGTTTTGGTGGGTGAACAAATTTGGACTCATGATCATAAGGCAATATTTTTTTCTAGGTGGCAACACTATTTTAACAAAAGACAAAAAATAGAAAAGTCTTCTCTCGTACAAAAGTATTTAAATGTTTTCTTTTTACAACTTCCAAAACAATTTTTTTTTTTTTTACTAGATATTTTTTAGGAAAAAATTGACTTTAATTAGTTCCACTTACTAATATAATTTTGTAATTACCCCTAAAATAAGATGTTTATTAGATGTGCATACCACTTTTTTTACGGACAACGCTTATTTGACCGTGAAAGTCTCTCTTTTCTTCATTTACGTTGTTCCAGTGTTCAAAAAATTCAAAATACGAGTATTATATGATCAACATGAGTTGTACGCGTTATTACTTTTATCCCTCTTTCGAGCATTCAGAACATTATTAGATGACTTTGTGATCGTATAATACTAATATTTTAGATTTTTTAAACGTTGGGATAACGTAAATTGAAAAAAAAAAAAAAAAGAGTTTCATGATCAAATGTGTTGTCCATAAAAAAAATGGAATGTAAGTCTAATAAACACCTTATTATAGGAATAAGTACAAAATCATATTAGTTAGTGGAACTAAATTTTTTTTTTTAATTTTTATTCATAATTAATGACATGAAGATGAAGACATTATCAAGTGCATTGTCTAGAACTAGACAACCAACTTCACAATATATTCTATAATTTAGTTTCATAATTTATTTGATAATCGAATTGGAGAATAATTTTTAAATAAAATTTGTCATTTTTATGGGATAACAACTTTTTTCTGAAGGCACAGTAGGGTTGGAGATGCTCTTATATGTTTTCCTCAAAATTAGGATACCCTATATATATATTCAACAAGCCTACACTTACTGCATCATAGGAGCATATCATGTGAGAGGAATTAATCCTTTCTTCTAATCTACAGCAACTTATAATCAACTTTGGCCAACTCTTCAGCTAGCATCATCCCCTCATAAGTTGCTCACAGAAGCTGATCTGACTTTCCATTCTTATATCTTCCTTTGATGGTTGCAGGATTGTGGGAGCCCTGTCCGCATATCCGCAGAGACATCTTCATCATCGTTCCTCGTCAACACCGGATCTCCTCAGCCGCTCGCACGAGTCGAGTGGCGTCGTCGTGGACGGTCCCCTCTACAGCTCGCACAAGACGAGTGGCGTCCTCGGATCTGATCGATATATATATATATATATATATATATATATATATATATATATATATATATATATATATATATATATATATATATTGAGGGTCGATCATTTAGTACTTTTATTGTACAAAGAGATATAGATGCTGACATAGACATCTTAGATCCCAGATGGCTCATTTTGTAATCTGGAATATATATACGCTGTAATTATTGTTTATCAATAATATTTATCTTCTTTAATATATATATATATATATATATATATATATATATATATATATATATAGAGAGAGAGAGAGAGAGAGGATAAGGGAGGTGAGATGGCACCTCACTCTAAAAACTAAGGTGGCGGTGACGTGGTACAATTCCAACCACACATTTCATAATTGACAATTTGCACTTAACCCCCTCCTCTCGTTTGTGTGGTTGAGATTGTGCCACGTCACCGCCACCATAGTTTTTAGAGTGAGTTGCCATCTCACCTCCCTTATTTTCTATATATATATATATATATATATATATATATATATATATATATGAGTCAATCCACACCTATCCCACCCTTGTCCATTCAAGCCCATTCAAATTCGAATTTTTGGTTCCGCCATTGACTGAGATAGCACGGTTAGGCGACTAGCTGGCGACGAAAATGTGTATATGAAACATATGTCCATATTTTCGTCACTAGTTCGTCGCTAATTAAGTCGTCAGATAACATGTTGCTTATAACATGCACTAAAGAAGAAGAAGAATAAGAATAAGAAGAATAAGAAGAAGAAGAAAATTTTCAGTGATTGACTACAACGACGAAACATGTACCATCGATGAGGTAACAACGAATATGTGATTGTTCGACGACGAAAATGTGTATATGAAACACATGTCCATATTTTCGACCCCGGTACGTTGCTAAGACGTCAGATAAGATGTTGCTGATAACATGCACTAAAGAAGAAGAAGAAGAATTTTTTCATGTCTTTGATAACATGTTGCTTTTAATATGTTATTGGGCATGGGAGATGGAGAAAACAAAGAGATGATATCTACTCTTTAAATCTGTGGAGTCTATGAAGCCATATTGAAAAAAGGTTATTTACACTAACCGCTTGTATATATGTGTTTTATGTTTATTACACAATCCATTCTTATTTTGAAAATAATTAGCCTAACTTTTCCTATATTTTATTTTTTAAATTACACCGATCTCCCTTATGTTTTATGTTTATTACACGGACTTCACCTATGTTTTATGTTTTATGTAAAAATTTATTATGCTAACCACCCTTAAAACACATAAAGCATAGGAGAGATTAATCCTAAAAAAGACATGGTATGAGCTCAAGTATGCATACACTTGGATCGTTCTCGGGAGAAGGTTGTGGAGGGAGGAGTACAAGCAGTTGAGCTTCTTCCTCCGGTGGTGCTCGTACTCGTTGTGGCTACACTTCTCGGTGGGCTTTATCTTGTTCTTAGTTGAAGAAGTCGACTTGCAGAGATCATGATCATGGTACTCGAACAGATCGGCTGGCAGTTGATCATCCAATACAAAAATACTGTTAAATAGCGACAGATCTCAGCGATGGAAAATAATCCGTCGCAAAGTCAGCGACAAAAATTCGAAGGAATCGCGACTAATTTATTTGTGTAAACAAATTATATTATTTTTCGTCAATAGTCCATCGCTAATCCGTCGTTGTTCCTTCAGCGACAGAATAGCGAAAAAAATATCCGTCGCTGCTAAAACTTAAAATTCTAGAGCGCGTTTTATTTTTCCCCATTCTCAATCTCTCTCTCTCTCTCGATCACTCTCTCTCCCTTACTCCGGCGACCCCCTCTCCCCTACTCCGGCGGCCGCCCGTCCCCTCTCCTCCTCCTCATCCTCTTTGACCATGGCCCCCTTCTCCGTCTCCTCCTCGACCCCCTCTCCGACGACCCCAAACCCTCCTCCTCCTCCTTCTCCACCTCCTCCTCCTTTCCCTCCGATTTTCTCCCCGACCAAACCCCCTCCTCATCCTCCTCCGTATGTCGACGGCAGGGAGGGCCCCCCCCTCTTCCTCACCCACCACCCCATCCTTCTCCTCCGTCGATCGGCGGCGGCAGCAACGTCATCCCTCCGCCTCTCCGATAACCATTACTCCTCCTCCTTCGTCTCCGGCAGGCCCCCCTTATTCTCGACTCAACCGTAGGTAATGCCCTTCTAAAAATCCGACCCCTCTCTTCCTTGACATAAACACGACACTATTTGAATTTATTGTTATATTTGGGTATATGGATTTTGACACGTACACAGACATGACATCCAATATAGACAAATTATAGCCCTAGTTATATAAAAAGTATTAGATTTGAGTGTATTAGTAAATATTGTGTGCTTGAATACAAGAAGAGGTTCCGGATATGTTGTCCAAAATATATGACCAATAAAATAAACAAAGCAAATTTGGACTTGCAAAAAATAGAAAGCAAATTTTGAGCAATTATGAGGTGACATATATATAATGTGATATATATGACATGACATGCTTTGGGGTGTTTGAATTCCTCTATATTAAAGTCATAGTATTATGTTACACATAAGCCTCACTAATCATAGATCGGTATCGGACCATTACTATGAGTATCGGGATCGACGATATTAGTAATATCGGCAATATCGGACATGAGTATCGGATTATTTGGTATCGAAAACAAATAACTGTTAGTAAATTATTAATATTTTAGAAAATATAGATATTTATACTTTAGGCATAATTTAAGTATTTCTAGTGTTATTTATTAATATTTTTAAAATTGAATAAATAGTAGTCACCCTTGTCGATTGATTTGATAGATAACTTTTCCTCTTTCATGCTTTTAAACCTTACTATGCTTTTACACCCTTGCTACTTGGTATTTTTTATTCAAATTAGCAACCAATTTGGTATTTTACATTTTCTTCTATAGTAGATTATACATATGTACCTATATAAGCTTACTATGCTTTTACAACCTTACTATAGATAAATTTTTTTCTATAGTGTTATGTTACATAGGTACTCATAGTATACACAAGTCCAAGGTTCAAAGTATCGGTATTGAAATCGGTATCAGACCATTACTATTAGTATCGGGATCAATGGTATTGGTAAAATCGGCGGTATCAGACAATAGTATCAAATTTTTTGGTATCGGTATCGAAATCGGTATCGGACCATTACTATGAGTCACCCTTGTCGATTGATTTATATGCAATACTTGGTAACATTTTAGAATATATAGATATTTTTTATACTTTATGGATAATTTTAATTATTTTTAGTGTTGTTTTATATGTGATAGATAAGTTTTCCTCTTGCATTTGCTTTTAGGAAGTATACGGTACGTGCATAATCATTCACGTCTATAAGAAAGTAATGAGTCGATACTTAGTTGACCGATTATGGATCTACAATCGGCGACATAGGAGTAGGATTGGTTTGATAGATGATTTCAGGGCGGGCATTAATTTTTTTTTAAATACGCCAGTAGTCAACCTTATTTCATGGATGTGAGGCTCATCAAGTGCTCTTGTGTTAAATATCATAATTTGTTAGAGAGTTATGCCAAAAGGATCAAAGGAGTTTCTTGAAAAATTCTATAAGTCAAAGATGATGATATGAAAAATTGGATTAGGCTACAAAAAGATAGATTATTATCGAAACGGCTGCATAATGTACTACAAGGAGAACAATGATAAAGATAGATGCATTTTCTGTTATGAGGATCGGTACAAGCCAATTCGGGGTAAAGGAAAGTCAACTGTCCGAGCAAGGTTGCGTCCCTACAAGTACATGCAGTTTTTGCGGATCACAAAGAGGCTGCAGAGGATGTATATGTCCGTAAATATAGCACAACACATAGCATGGCATAACAAGGAACTAAAAATGGATGATGGAGACACTACTAAAAATTACGGGGTTAGCGACGCTAAAAAGTATCGCTAAATTATAAAATTATGTCGCTGAAATAAAATAACGACGTTATTAGCAATATTTTATAATTGTCGCGGTCTAAATGCTGAAAATACGTTGCTATACGTCGCAACTAGCGACGTATCTTAGTGACATATGAACGTCACAAAATTTTTACCAATTAGCGACGTTCTGTGGCACAACTTGCAGAATTATCTCATCCTTCTGATGGAGAGGCATGAAAGCATTTTTATCGGTATCATCCTGAATTTGCTGGGGAGCGCAGGAATGTCCGGTTAGATTTATGTTCTGATGGATTCACTCCTTTCGGACAGTCATGATCTCATTACTCTTATTGGTTGATAATTTTGACTCCTTATAATCTACCACCGTAGATGTGCATGAAGACTCCTTACATGTTCTTGACACTTATCATACCCGGTCCAAAAAATTCAAAGAAGAACATCGATATCTACTTGCAGCCGCTGGTGGATGAGTTAAAATAATTGTGGCAGTTCGACATTCAGGCATATGATATATCGAAGGAGAAAAATTTCAGATGAGAGTGTCACTCATGTAGACCATCAATAATTTTCCAGCATATGGGATGTTATCGGGGTAGAGTACTCATGGTACTTTGTCTTGTCTGATATGTATGGAAAATAGTAAGGCATTTCTTCTCCAGAATGGCAAAAAAATATAATTTTTTTATTGCCACCGTCAGTTCCTTCCTGCATCACATCCATGGAGAAGGAACATAGATAGATTTAGAGATGGTAAACAAGAACTATCTCCTCCCCCATTGAGACTGACATGAGACGGAGTTTGGAAAGAGGTAGATGGATTGCCGACTGTGATGGAAGATCCTATATCGGCCCTTCACTTTGAATGGTTCAGACATAGACATAATTGGATGAAGCAAAGTATCTTTTGGGACTTACCTTATTGGAAGGACAATCTCATAAGACACAATCTTGATGTCATACATATCGAAAAGAATGTATTCGATAACATCTTCAATATAATGATGGATATCAAGAAAAAAATGAAAGATAATTTCAAAGCAAGAAATGACTTGAAAATTATTTGCAGCCGTTCATATTTGTACCTAAAATGAAGTACAAATGGTAATTGGGTCAAGCCTTCAACGCCATTTACATTGAGTAGGGAGAAAAATTGATAATATGCAATTGGATTTCAAAGTTGAGATTTCTTGACGGCTACGTATCAAATCTGGCAAGATGTGTCGATCTCAACGAACATTAGCTGACATGGATGAAGAGTCATGATTGCCATGTGTTTATGGAGACCTTACTACCTATTGCTCTGAGAGAGATTTTGTCTCATCAAGTATGGACTCCGCTGGCCGAATTATCTATATTCTTTAGAGATTTGTATTCAAGCAAGTTGACGGTGCAATATTTAATAGAACTTGAGGAGAAGATTATATTGAATTGTGTAAGTTAGAAGGGGTGTTTCCCCCTATTTTTTGATAGTATTGAGCATTTACCGATTTATCTTGTATACGAAGCACATGTCGGTGCTCCCGTCCATCATCGATAGATATATCCATTTGAGAGGTATAAATTAATTAGTTTGTACTATTAATTTCTCCACTTAAATAATTCTAATATTCAATATATTATCTATATGTATCTAAATCACCTAAAGAAGAAAGTGGGCAATAAGGCTTATGTAGAAGCTTCGATATACGAAGCATATATCATTGAGAAAGTTTTAAACTTCTGCTCCATCTAATTTGATACTCATGTCAGAAAAAATCGTAATAGAACCCTAAGAAATGATGATGGTGGGATTGATGCACCGAATAGTGTAATCTGCACTATCTTCAATGTGGGAGGCAAGCCTACAAGTGCTACTAAAGTTCGATGGTTGGAAGACGTTGAGTTTAAAACCGCTCATCAGTATATATTGTTAAATAGTGGTCTTGAGGAGATACAAGATATTGAGAAGTAAGAGACACATCTTTGCTATATATTTTAATTCTGTATATGCTTAAAAAAAAGTGCTCTAACTGTTCTTCTTATTATCACAGTACTTTTAGAGCTGAGGTGAAAATAGAGAGACCTAATATTAATGATGATGATCTTGCTAGAGAGGTTGATAGAAAATTTCTATCGTGGTTCCATAATTATGTACAGATCCTAAACATTGAGCATTCTAAATTTAGCATTCAGATAAATCTTTGTCTAATGTCTATATGATACGTGATATTTCAGATTTTTTGTCCTGGTACAAAGTTACAGAAAGAACAACTTCGAGCATTAGCTATCAGACCAAGCAAGAGGGCAAAGTGTTGGAATGGATACACCAGCAATGGCTTCAAATTTAGAACCACTGATAAGCCTATTAATCAATCATTTATCCATGATGAGGCTAATTATACAAAAAATTCTGGAGTATGAGTGAGGGGTTCAATCTATGATGTCGATCAAAAATTTGACTATTACGGTGTACTAAGAGATATCGTGGAGCTGCAATACTCTTATGAGACAAAAATTATGATATTTAAATGTGCTTGGTTCGACACAACACCCAAGTAAGGATAGAAAATTGACAACCAATTTGGGTTTGTTGATATAAAATATAGAAAAAGATATGTAGATTTCGAACCATTTGCGTTGGTCAGTCAAACAATTCAAGTGTATTATATAAGCTATCCTAGCCGACGATGCGGTAATAAGGATTGGTGGGATATATGCAAAAATAAAGCCAAAAAACACATAATATTGGGGATCTAGCATACCAAGAGGATGATGTGGTCATGCGTCAACTTACATATATGAGTTTGGTCGGTATTGATGGTATGAAGGTTAATGTTACTGTAGAGGATGATAGAGTTAATAAAGAGTTTGACATAGAAGATTTACCTTATATAGAGGAGGACTGATATGGAGGTATTGAGTTATGAACAAGAATTGGAAGATGAAGGTGATAGTGAAAGTAAAAATAAAAATAAAAATAAAGAAGTAGAAGATGAAGATGAAGATGAAGATGAAGACGATTAGAAAAATGATTCGAAAGACGATGTCATACCCCATTACCAAAATACGGAGATAGACATGGCCAGATGTCCCGTACAAGGTACTATAAGTCGTATGGTGATCATGACTATTAACTAGACAAGGGGCTATATACTACAATCAAGTCATTAGGGTCACATGAACATCTATGTCTCAATCAATCAAACAAGAAACAGTAAACATATAGGGCATATATGATAAAGCAATAAGGTATCCCAAATGCTTTCTCAAAATATTTTGGAGACTAGCTATGCAAAATAAGAAGCTGACAGAGTAGCAAAAGTATATGACAGTAATCAGCTATAGTCTGATTTAAAACAATAATGTAAGGAGACTAATGTCCAGACGTGCCGGCTAACAGCTGCTGGTGGCTAAACGCCCAAAAGAAGAAAATACACAATGACGAGCAGGGAAGAAGAAAAGTCACCAATTATCCTCTGCGACCATATTTCTGGTATGTGCCATGACTCGAGAGAAAGTATGCTGGATCCTCGGGTGTTGGCTCAAAACCTAGCCATGCAAAACCAATTGGATTAGACCCAAATAGCAAGTACCAAAAATGAGCACAAAATGGAGAAACAAAACCCAAATAATAGATATATGTATACATAGATTCTATGTCGTAGTTTAGGTCCACGACATGTCCTATCACAAGGGCCCAACCCTTCAACCAAACAAGGACAAGGGTTGAACCGTCACACTGATAGTTCATAACCCTAGACTATTAACAGAATAATACAATCACAGCCAAGTCTATTTTTTTATATCGGCCAATCATTTGTACCGCTTGCTATTTGTGGAGTCTGAGGTTATCTCAGAAATAATACATATTAGGTATCCTTAGATCACGTCATTGCCGAACATGGGCTAACCGAGCCAACATAAAGAAATATACAGGCACTTTACCGATGCACCAGTTTCCCGTAGGGCCATTGTGCTAAATTACAGTATTAGCGGTTCCATTGCTCCTATAGAGAGACAATGGCTCGGCGTTATTTATAATAGGTTAGATACTGCACTGAACTAAGGCAGATGATATACAGTACCTATGGTAGCCAGCCCACAACGCATAGAATGAATCTTTGTGGGAAGATTTATTGGCATGATCTCGGGATATCGTTTCCTCCAAATGTTACCACTTTTAGTTACCTAATTAGCCCTATATTGCGTTTGAAATCTCAAGGTGTGGTCACATGAGAATTTTTTTTAAGATGTCATACAAAGTACGGGCATGCTAGATATCCATATAAGTTTGGTCTGGATTCACCCGAGCTTGAATGCAACATTCAATCAATCGATATCCTAGCCACACTTTGGTACTTGACTCGCATATCATGCCCGTGCTGGAGAATACATACATACATACATACATACATACATATATATATATATATATATATATATATATATATATATCATACATTCAGGATTTTTGAGGCATTTTTGATTCACAATGCCCAAATATAAATTACTTAACACGTGACACGGTATGTCGTACTTCAGTGCACATCCGATCAAAATACACTTCCAGGTAATAATTTATTTTAGCACGGATATAGTATTCGAGTCCAATCACCAATTACACATGAATCAAGATCATATTGTAACACGAAGCTTATGTCATGCACATAGTTGGTTATTCACTTATCACTTAGTCTGTTTCATACTGAAATCTCAGTCCAATCACTCAGTCATTCTATGTACATGACAATCTTATCTCATGGTCATGTCTAGCACGAAGTCCGGTTACTAAAACCATTCTTTCTTAGAATCACAATCACAAGCAATATCAGGATCAACCACATGTAGGATGATTAGAAATATTCTAAATAAAATAAGTGAACGCATCGTGAAAGTACTTCATGCACGTATGGAGTCACTAAGGATAACACGTGCATAAAATTTTATATATGAAGGTCAGGCGCATGAACCAAACAAGCGCATGTTCAGGGTGCCAGATGAAGTCAGGGCGCTTAATGTCTCATGAATTCAGGGGTGCATGAACAAATTGACCGCATGATCGGGCAAAAGTTTACTACTTGGGACAAGTACCAAAAAAATGGGCAATAAATGAAGTATCAGCAAAGTAACTAAAATATGGCTGATGAGACTGATGTGACAAGCCATAAGATGCGTTAGAGAGAAGAAAAAATCAATCAAAAGATGTGCCAGAGCAGGACTGAGTCATGCGTCCAAGGAAAAAGGGTGCATAGCTCATGGTACCGCATGATGACTTTCATGCGCCTAGGAGAGAGAACACAAACGTTCTGACACTTAGCTTTTTCAAGCTCGAGTTTCAGGATGCATGTTTTTTTTTCACCTATGCGCCCAACAAAAGGGAGGCATGCTGGATATTTGACACATGGAGCTTCATCCTCTCCACAGTAAGTTTTGGCCTTGGCAGAAAACTCCAAACTGAAGGTTAGGTTTTCTGCATGAAAACATTGTTTGGGGTCCAAATCTGGTAAGGTAAAGTTCTGAACCACTCAGAATTAATTGCTCTACAACAGAGAACAACAAATTTTTGAAAACGAATAAGTTTTTAAGATCAAAACCAAAAAATCAAGAACTGTCACACCCGATTCCAGGTTTGGTATATCTTGTATTTCTAGAATTTAATTTTTCCTAATAATGAATTCCTGCTATATTCCTCGTGTTGGTTCCTGTCATTTTATTTATTATTATTTTTTTGTTATTGAGGGAGACTACCTGAGACTAGTAAAATACCCATTGACATTGCCATAGACTAGGTTTAGGGCCCATATATACAATAAACACTTGGTTTGGTTCATTTAATTGAGCCTATGACTAAACCATCTTTCTCCCCTCTTAGTATATATATGAGTAATTCTATCTCCTCACTCATTTCCTCATTTCACTTTTTTTGTTTCCTTCTTTCTCCTTTTCCTCAAACTCCCTCTAGCCAAACCCTAGCCCTAGGGAGAAGTTATTGTGACTTGGACCGTGAGAGGTAGAGGCTAGGAGCCACCCAAGGAAAGTACATCTTACTCAATGGTGAAGTCTCAATTTTTAGATTTTTATGCATATATGATGTTTTAAGAATGTGTTTGATGGAAAATGTTTCCCATATGTTCCTCATCAATTTTAGTTCTTGGAGGTTTTGATTTTGATGAGTATATTTGAGTAGATCCGAATTTAAAGTTTAGGATTTTATGGGTTCCATATGTTTTTCGTGGTTTTGATCTACTAAAACTTGGATTGGAAAAACAGTATTTGTGGTGGATGTAGCATTTCATTTTAAGCATTTTGGCTTTTTGTTCCCTTGATTCGGAATAAAAATATTTTTTATGAAAAAAATAAGTTTTTTTTTGAATTTTTGGAGTTTTTTCATAAAGTTTGTGCTATTTTTGGGACAAAGGAGTTTCATGCACTAGCATTCATGCGCCCCTTTCAGCATGACGCCTATCTTGTTAGGCGTATGACTGTCTCTGCTTATGTGCCCCTAAGTTGAAATCACAGAACATTGAACCTATATGATTTTCCATAGAGCGAGAGCTCATGCGGCTAGAAGATCATGCGATCAGTTTATTATTTGACTTAAAAGCGACATATGTGTCATTTCTTTGCACGTCTTTTCGTGTGTGCACCTTTTTATGCTTTTGTCTTTTCTCTGACAAACTTTATTGTGCGTCACATCAGTTACATTAATCACTTTTTGTTACTTCTCTGACACCCACTGATGATCCATCACTTAGCACTTGTCCCCAAGAGTGGAATTTGTTTTGACCATGCACCCACGTTATCCATGTGGCCAGTTGTTTCATGCGGAGGCCTGTTGCGTGCAGCTTGTTGTTTCATGCGGAAGCTCGTCTATGCGTCCAGCTCCATGTGGCCAGTGAGTCCATGTGGCCAGTGGGCGCATGCGGCCAGGAATTCTTGTGTGCATTTTGTGTGTGTTCCTTTTAAACATGTCCATTTAATATCTCCTTTAATGATTATTGCTGTATGCTTCTTTCTGTTGATACAAGTTTATGTTACAAGACAAGTTTTTTATGTGATTTACGAGACAAGTTTAAGTACAAGTTCGCAATCCTCACGACACTATGGAAATATTTGTGTATGAAATCCATTGCATTTGACATTGGACAATCAAATGTGAGTATTGCCCAATGTATCGCGTGTCATGCATACGATAACTCGTAAAAAGCTCGTACTCATGACTCATCATTCTAGGGAGTTCTCAAGTATCAACGACTTAAGAACTTAAAATAATTTAGTAATGATTAAACAAGATAAGATTTACCTAGATCATTGGAAGAAAATAATATTGTGCTACCAGCTACCCCGATCTCTAAGGATCCCATGTAGCATGGACCAACCCTGCAAGGCAAGGGCTTAATGACTGACCAAGTTTACGTGTGCTGCGGCACTTACAAGACAAGTTTATTTATAAATTTATGTTACAATACAAGTTTATCTTTATAAAACAAGCTTATGATCACAAGTTTAAGTTTATGCTTACAAGTTCAATTATGTGTATAATCTAATAATAAATTATGTTGTAGTGATATTGAATATACTTTTAAGTTTACTAGGAAAGCATACCCTTGGTCATCCGGGTTGACTGCAGTGTCGATGGTAGCAATATTCTTAAAACATGCATTAGTAATTAAGGCATGTGACAACCTTAGCTAGTTAATTGTAGCAAGCCATAGAGATGTTTGGTCGTGGGATGAATGTTGTTATTTTTATTTATAGCTCGCTCAACTAGTTTTTTTTCTCTCGACGCGTGGTTAGAGTGCAAAGTCATGCTCGGGTGAAGGGCTACAACCATGGTCCTTGTTTGGTTTAAGGGTTGTGGTCCCGATCCAGAGTAGTTCCTATGCCCTCTTGCCGCTCGTCGCCTTACTTTTATTTTAGTACTTGTTATTAGTTCTATCATTATATTTTGAGACGAGTATATTGGTACTATACAAGTCTCGACCTTCATTTATTCTTATATCTGTTTTCTGCTAATGTTGTGATATGTTTGGTCTATCACCTTGAGCTCCTTTGTGGTACTTGTTGCTTGGGGTTCTGACCCTACTGGTATTGTATAACCAGATTACCCCGAGGAGAACCAGGATCCACCGTACTTCCAGCAAGATGGCTCACACTCGTAGTACTGCGGCCATAGCTCGCGAGTGGGTTTTTTTCCTCCACCCCTCCTCGTGTTACTTCATTTTGTGGTATTTAGCAAGGGACATAGTTAGCTCCTTATATTTTTGAGACTATGGTCAACATGATGTATATATTAGACCATGGCTGGTATATTTGATCATGTATAATTATACTCTGCTAGTGCAGCATTTTATATTCACTAGCTTCTTGATCATATGTGATATATAATTTGGGAAGCCTCTTTACTTTCATATATGATATACTCTTGTACTTGTGTTGATGGATTGAGATACTATGATTTTTTGGCCTTAGGACTGATGTCATTGCATGCTAGAGTTCACCCATATGTCTTTTAGACAACCTTAAGACATTACGGCTTACTTTACTATTCTGCAAGGTGCGGTTGGCCATGTCAGTCCTCGTATTTATCCAGTATTCTGGGAGCGGGGCGTGACAAGGTTCTAGTGGTGGCCCATACAGGTCTATTTTGTAGACTTGTGGGAGGACTCATCTTATTAGAATCTCAATCCTCTATTTATCTTTGATTGAACTCCACTTGTAACCTGTACTTTTCGCTCTTCTTGAACTATAAGCTTGCTTGACATGATTGTTCCATTCTCGTCCCTTGTTGATATCCTTGTCTCCTTATCCTTTAGGGACACCCCACCTGCTCCTCCTTCCGAGGGTTTTATTGTACCAATAACTCCAAGAGATATATTTGTAGGCCATATTCTGCCACTGAACCAAGGGCAAGCATTGGTACCTCTTCATCCGCCAGCTCTGCAAAGTTATGCATACCCGACTAGCACAATCAGCTCCACTAGTCTTGTCGGTACGGCCAGTTCAGCCTGCTCCGTCGTTCATACCAGCCTAGCCAGCCCAGACAGTACCACCAGTTCTTCCAGTAAAACTAGGACAGGCAGCTCGTAGGCCATGTTAGAGATGATCCGCCATGATGATGGTACAACAACAACAACAGCAACAACAACTCCAGCTTCAGCAACAAGTGGTCCAACTATGCCAGCAGTTTTTGCAAGAACAAGAACAGATTAATACTACTATTTGTTAGGGAGTTAGAGTAGCACTCGATAACAGTGGGCATTATACTCACAACTCGAAGACCAATATTTGTCGAATGCGCCCAACTAAGTTCCTCGGCACAAAAGGTGCAATTTCAGCAAATTTTTGGCTCCAAGACTTTGAGGCCATCCTGGATGCAACTATGACCCTAGATGATAAGAATGTAACTTTAGTAAAGTTACAACTGTCAGATCTTGCTCGATATTGGTGGACAGCACAAGAAATGGTGCTTTCAAAGCCATTGACTGGCAGACATTCAAGTAACGCTTCCAGAAAAGGTATTCCATACTACCACCAAGTTCCAGCTCCAGCAGCAGTTCATCAATCTCTGCCAGAATACAAGATCAGTCGACCAGTATGCGATTGAGTTTTGCCGATTTGCTACTCACATGGTAGCTTCCGAGGAAGACCGAGCCAAGATATTTGAGCAAGGGTTACATCTTGAGCTTCAGCAGTTTACAGTGGGTCAAAAGTATACCACCTATGATGAATTACTCAAGACAGCTAGGTCCCAAGAACTTGCTGACCAGAGATTAGTAGCAAGGACTGGAGGCCAGAAGAGGTCACACTCATCCATGAGAGGTATCCTTATTTAGTCATCACCTCCAGCATAAGCAGTCAGAACTCCTCACCCGCCCATACCTCCAACCTCTACAGTAATCTCAATACAATCTACCAGGCAGTCTGTATCAGCAGGATGCAGCCCCTGCCACAAGCCAGGGTACACCATAGATCAGTGCAGAAAGGCCAACAACCAGTGTCTCAGATGTGGGGCATCTGACCATATGATTGGTTTATGCCCACTTCTGTTTCCATAAGATTATTTAGTCTGACAATTACCAGCTCCGTCTCAGGCAGCGATTGAAGGCCCGCGAGGACCAGCATTAGCAGTTCAACCACTAGTCAGCGTCCTCTCCAAACGCAGACCCAGCAGTTCCAGCAACAACGTACGACACAGTATGTGCAAGTCCAGCAAGCCTAACCAGTAAGATAGAACCAATAGCAAGTTAGAGCCACAACCCCTAGATGTTGGCCTGTCGAAATATTTGGCAACTTAGAGCAGTTGATACCTGAAGGTGCTACAATTGAGGGTAAGATTTCCAAGCTCTCTTTAGCTTGTATTATTTATGGGTTCTTGTCGAACGATCTTGTGTTCCGACATATTCGAAATACGATAGTCGTTTCGATCATTTCGTTGAGCAAAGGCGAGTTTATCGCCCCGCTCTTCTGCCTTTGTATATCATGGTACGCGATATCTATCATGCGATCCAACTGCGAAGGTATGTCCTAGTTTAGAGTCATGTCCTCGATATAGTCGTTAGTAATGACATACCTCAAGGCTTAGCCCTTGTCCATTTTGTGAGTCTGCATAGGCAAGCGAGGATGAGTTCCTATTTAACTGACTCAAGAGTATATGCATCCATATGCCTCCATTTCCCTGTGTGTTACTTATGTGTATTTATTCATTAGTTACTTTTGCAATTATCTTTTATTTCAGTTATGTCATGCCCCGGTCCTAAAATACATAGGACTAGGAATACGTAAGCATGACAGCCGTATGTATATGGCAACTCTAATATATGGAAATCATAACACATACGTACGCTGTATTATGAACAATAATTCACAAGTGGTATAGATTTATGCCATATGTCACAGGGCATAACTAGATCTCATCCACAGAATCAAATAACCAATCAAGTATATAACTGAATCAAGTATAAAATGCTTGATAAGAACAAGTACTTGGATGGAGACAAATCCACTACCAAACTAGAATATGAGAGAAACAAAATAAGCATATCTAATGAACAATAAGACTCGAAGAGAAGACCTCCTCGAAAGAGAGATAAGTAGCAAGTCCTGATCCGTGCTCCTGCAAATAGTCATGATTGTCTACACCTGGAAAGGGACCAGGTCCCCAGAGGGACGTAACAAGATACATAGAAGCATGCCAATTGAATACAGTAAAACATGCATAATAGACAAAAAATATATAAGTACGCTGTACTAGACAATCTATATGAATGCATAATAAGGACAACCTTTCGACGTATGGGTAGGTGTAGGATACTCTATCTATCTCACAACTCACACACACGTCCATGAACATCATCAGCCGTCATACCGCGAGGGTAGCGACCATCGCGATACAACTCTCATAGTGCGTGCTAGTTACTATGGTTTACCAGAGTGGGTAGCCCATACGCCTACTGATTGTCCTCTCCTCCTATGATACTATGTGTCAAGTGTGTGTTAACATATATATAGTATATAATTATGACTGAAAGAAAACACATATATAATGAATATATAAAAATATGATAGGCATGCAAAAGTACTGTAAGTAATTTAGAAAGGTATCTTGCCTGCTCTAAAAAAGAATAAAGTCCCAACTCAAGGCGTCGTCCGATCTACCCGTCACATAAATTAAACAAGTTAGGTTACAAAAGTGGGTGAATAGGTTCCTTTATTTTAATCTATTTTAATTCTGAATAAAATAACTTAAAATAGTATTTTAATCTTATTATAATCTATTTTTATTATTAAATCCTAATTTTGGTCCAAAGAAAGTCAACTTTACGAATTTATGATCCGTGGCACGCAAATCGAGGCAATCCGTTGACCAAAAAGTCAACCAACTCAAATCCTAGATTTGTATGAAAAATTCTATAGATTTTAGCATTACATGAATGCCCGAATCGACGGTTTCATAAAATCACAAGTCGGTAAAGAGTTATGTCCACAAGGGCGCACAGATGACAGTTTTTGGTAATTTTCTATTTACGTCTACGTTGCACGAATTTTACAGTAGATTAAACTTATATGTTAAATTTTGGAAAAATACTTTTATGGAAGTTCATCATGTCAGATTTTTGAAACTTTAAACGACTCATAATTTTGAGTTTGGGATCTCCCGAAATCTCAAAAACACAAAAATATGTCTGATTTCGGACAGCTGTCACTTTTAGAATTTTTTTGGAAAATTAGATTCATAAATTATTTAAATAATTTATACATTCAGAAAAATAACCTTGATATAGTTCTAACAAAAAAAAATGGAATGTGTTTGGAGTCCGGAGCTAGGAGATATCGTCTTTTTAAGTCGTCATTTTGGACAAAAAAGAAGAAAATTTGGAAAAAATATGAAGGATGGGGTATTTATAATGGTGGACACTACTTAATTGAATACGGCTAAGATTGGATAATTTGGATAGGATTATGATAATTTCAAATAAGGATAGGATACGCATGAAGTTGCTTTCCTAGTAGGCTCATGATTTGAATTAATTTAAAATAGAATTTGAGTTTATCTCAATAATTTATAATCTTAAATAAAATTAAAGATAAAACAAATAAAACAAATAATTTATATATAATCTTATTAATTTCTATTAACACCAAATTAGCATGTATCTAATATTAAGACTATATATATCCAAATAAATTCTAAATAATTTCAAAAATCCTAATAAATTTCTTAAAATTCTAAATAAATTACAGAAAAATATAATTAAATATTTTAACCTAAAATAAATATTTTGTAGGAATAATATGCAAGTATGGTCTCATAGTAAATCATGGAAGTTCTTGAAATTTACATTTCCTATGTTTTAATTACCTAAAATTTCTAACAAAATCTCCAAAAATGTAAAATAGCCTAAAAATAATTCTAAATAAATATTTACATAAGTAAATATACTAAGAAATTTATTTTTTAATTAACTAAAAGAATACTCTAAAGTAATTTAATATTTAAAATAATCTATAATAAATATAAAATACACACAAAATACTTATTTTGGGTGAGGGGATTTACAATCTACCCAACTTACAAAAAAATTTGTCCTAAAAATTAAAAATAAGAAATAATTTATTAAATCTTTCACATTCATATCTAAGGCAAGTCAACCGCAATCTTCTTAAAAATTTAAATGAAAAATCTATTCAAATCCGTCACGATCTCTTCAAAATTAAAATAACCACTGTTTAAATCAATATTTAACCTAAAATAATCTCTTCTAGATTTTTAAATAATCAACATCCAAATTTAATTCAAATCTATATGATTATCTTAAAGATTTAAATAACCCACATCAAATTTTATATCACGATTTCCAACTATCATAATCTCCTATAAATTTTAAACAATTCTAATCAAATCTTATTCCTATATTTTAACTTAAGAATTTTGTACTCTTCAAATTTTAAATTCAATTTTTATTATCAATATTTTAAATAGGTGATCCAACAATCAAAAGTCAACTTTTAATTCAAATCATCAAATTATAAAATTTGAATTCAATCCATCAATGTTCATGTTTAGAGTTCTATTTCATTTGTAGACCTCGTGGCTTGAATCAAGCTTCCTTCTTTCTAACCAGACTCCCATCTCTAGCCGATTTAGTCTCAAGATTTAAGTCGTTAATTCAATCTCCAATATTCAAAATTTAAATCATGTGCTCAAATTATAAATATTTGGTCTGCAATATCAAAATTTTAAAATTTATTCTATAAGGCATTCTTATTTTTGAAGTTAAATCATCATAATCTAAATTATTCTTCTAAAATTTCTTAAAATAAAAATGACTTAAATTACTTGATCACAATCTATTTTTTTTTTTACCTCAAGTTGACAATGCAACTTCTACCCAACTTAGAATTTACTGATCTATCACATAGGCTATACATTTAAGAAAAATTTTCTCAAATTATTTAATCATGTTATTCAATCCTTAGAAAATTTAACACCAAATATATCACATGTGATATTCCCTTAATTACAAAAGATAGTCACAAAGTAATATGATTGGCCTATGGGGTATATATAGTACTATCCGTGTATCAAACTTATACCAAGCACGAGATTTCATCTTTTCGAATTAGGGGAAGACGAAAAACAATAATAAAGAATTCAAGGAGGAGGCGATAGAATACAAGTACGGGGTTCAAGGTGATTAAAGAATTCAAAAAAAGAGTTGTCAGGGCAGTTGTGGATTAAAATTTTATTTTGGTAAATTTCTATTTGCATGCTCATATCAGTACAGTTATATAACCGATACGATATGCTCGAACATGTCTAAGGGGCAAGTATATCCGTCTAACATGCTGAGTCAACTATATCTCAATCCACGTAAAGTAGTCATGCGAAGAGTGAACCAAGTATATTAAGGTTGATCAGACCGTAATACACTGATTCTGATTTAGATAATGTATTAGTAGGTGTCCCCAATAACACATATGTCATGAACAAGCTCGATAAAAGAATAAGCTTGCAAAACTAGGCTATAAAATAGCAGCATAAGCGAAAGTAGTCCAGAAATAATAAGTACGCTGGATTATGATGAAGGAAGGTACAAAATAATTCAAGTTCACAAAGAAGATAAGACTTGTCCGGTGTTGTGCCTCTACAGTTGTCATACTAACTTCTTGTCTAAGTCTATAGTCGACCAAATAGGGGTATGGACCTCTAAGTTCTACAGTCTAGATAAACACTATCTTCTTATGCAAGCCTATAGTTGGTGTCATTCAATTATACTTCATTAATGGGTCAAAAAGGCTATGTGATACTAGGCTATGAGGCATACTACCCAATTTATAATAATTTAACTAATAGTATTATTGAATAATAGAGTGTATATACCTAGTACAAGTTACCTTCCTAACCCCTATCAAGCACGAAAGAAAAGATAAGATTGACGTTGTGAAAGGATCAAGCAAGATGCAATGCAAGCTATCAAATAAGAATACGAAATAAAATCAAGGGAGGTGATTAAATAAGTAGATGAGATCCTATATTATAATCCTATGCGCAGGCTTGCTCGGTACAGTAACGTAACTGAGACAATATGCTCTCGACCTGCATGGGCCACCACAAAAATATATCATGCCCCAGTCCTAAAATAGGTAGGACTAGGAATACGTAAGCATGCCAGCCGTATGTATATGGCAACTCCAATATATGGAAATTATAACACATACATACGATGTATTATGAACAATAATTCATAAGTGGTATAGATTTATGCCATAAGTCACATGGCATAACTATATCTCATCCATAGAATCAAATAACCAACAACTATATAACTGAATCAAGTATAAAATGCTTGATAAGAACAAGTAGTTGGATGGAGACAAATCCACTACCAAACTAGAATATAAGATAAACAAAATAAGCACATCTAATGAACAATGAGACTCGAAGAGAAGACCTTCTCGAAAGAGAGATAAGTAGCAAGTTCTGATCCGTGCTCCTGCAAATAGTCATGATTGTCTATACCTAGAAAGAGACCAGGTCCCCAGAGGGACGTAACAAGATACATAAAAGTATGATAATTGAATACAGTAAAACATGCATAATAGACAAAAAATATATAAGTACGTTATACTAGACAATCTATATGAATGCATAATAAGGACAACCTTTTGACGTATGGGTAGGTGTAGGATACTCTATCTATCTCATAACTCACACACACGTCCATGAACATCATCAGCCGTCATACCGCGAGGGTAGCGACCATCATGACACCATCAGCCGATATACCGCGAGGGTAGCGACCATCGTGACACAACTCTCGTAATGCGTACTAGTTACTACGGTTTACCAGAGTGGGTAGCCCATACGCCTACTGATTGTCCTTTTCTCCCATGATACTATGTGTCAAGTGTGTGTCAACATATATATAGTATATAATTATGACTGAAAGAAAATACATATATAATAAATATATAAAAATATGATAAGCATGCAAAAGTACTGTAAGCAATTTGAAAAGATATCTTACCTGCACTAAAAAAGAATGAAGTCCCAACTCAAGGCGTCGTCCGATCTACCCGTCACATAAATTAAACAAGTTAGGTTACAAAAGTGGATGAATAGGTTCCTCCATTTTAATCTATTTTACTTCTGAATAAAATAACCTAAAATAGTATTTTAATCTTATTATAATCTAATTTTATTGTTAAATCCTAATTTTGGTCCAAAAAAAGTCAACTTTACGGATTTGTGATCCGTGGCACGTAAATTGAGGCAATCTATTGACCAAAAAGTCAACCAACTCAAATCCTGGATTTGTGTATAAAATTCTATAGATTTTAGCACTACATGAATGTTGTAATCAACGGTTTTATAAAATCATAAGTCGGTAAAGAGTTATGTCCACAAGGGCGCACAGATGACAGTTTTTGGTGATTTCCTATTTACGTCTATGTTGCACGAATTTTACAGTAGATTAAACTTGTATGTTAAATTCTAGAAAAATAATTTTATGGAAGTTCATCATGTCAGATTTTTGAAACTTCAAACGACTCGTAATTCCGAGTTCGAGATCTCCCGAAATCTCAAAAACACAAAAATGGGTCTGATTTAGAACAACTGGCACTTTTAGAATTTTTTGGATATTAGATTCATAAATTATTAAAATAATTTATTTATTCAGAAAATTAACCTTGATATGGTTCTAACAAAAAAATTGGAACACGTTTGGAGTCCGGAGCTAGGAGATATCGTCTTTTTAATTCGTCATTTTGGACGAAAAAGAGGAGAATTTGGGAAAAAATGTGAAGGATAAGGTATTTATAATGGTGGACACTACTTAATTGAATACGACCAGGATTAGCTAATTTGGATAGAATTATGATAAGTTCAAATAAGGATAGTATATGCATGAAGTTACTTTCCTAGTAGGCTCATGATTTGAATTAATTTAAAATAGAGTTTGAGTTTTTCTCAATAATTTATAATCTTAAATAGAATTAAAGATAAAACAAATAATTTATATATAATCTTGTTAATATCTATTAACATTAAATTAGCATCTACCTAATATTAAGACTATATATATCCAAATAAATCCTAAATAATTTCAAAAATCTAAATAAATTTCTTAAAATTCTAAATAAATTAGAGAAAAATATAATTAAATATTTTAACCTAAAATAAATATTTGGTAGGAATAATATGCAGGTACGATCTCATAGTAAATTGTGGAAGTTCTAGAAATTTATGTTTCCTATATTTTAATTACCTAAAAATTCTAGAAAAATCTCCAAAAATCTAAAATAGCCTAAAAATGATTCTAAATAAATAATAATATAAGTAAATATACTAAGAAATTTATTTTCTAATTAACTAAAAGAATACTCTAAAGTAATTCAATATTTAAAATAATCTATAATAAATATAATAATATAAAATATACACAAAATATCTATTTTGGGTGAGGGGGTTTACAAGTTACTTGCTTAGTATAATCCTTTGATTTATGATATAATTTCTTGAGCTTTCTCGTGTGTTGCAGCTAGACTACCCATGGTAAAATTTCGAGGATGAAATTTTTCTAAGGAGGGTAGAGATGTCACACCCGATTCCAGGTGTGGTATTTTTTGTATTTCTTGAATTTAAGTTTTTCTGATAATGTATTCCTGTTGTATTCTTCGTGTTGGTTCATGTCATTTTATTTATTATTATTCTCTTGTTGTTGAGGGAGACTACTCGAGACCAGTAAAATATCCATTGGCATTTCCATAGACATGGTTTAAGGCCCGTATGTAAATAGATACTTGGTTTGGTTTATTTGATTGAGCCCATGACTAAACCATCTTTCTCCACTCTTAGTATATATATGAGTATTTTTCTCTCCTCACTCATTTTCTAATTTCACTTGTTTTGCTTCCTTATTTCTCCTCTCCCTCAAGCTCCCTCTAGCCAAACCCTAGTCCTAGGAAGAAGTTGCTGTGACTTGGACCATCAGAGGTAGAGGCTAGTCTAGGATCAAAATATAATAGAATATACTCTAGAGGAAGGGTGAATAGAGTATGCAGCGGAATTTAGCAATTAAAAAACTTCATAGCAAGTTATACAAGTATCATGACTGCTATATATGTTTCACAAATATAAGTATGTGTCACAGCTATAATAACAGTCTAGCAATTGTATTACAGGTATGTCACAGCTATCGCAGTATAAGCTTAAGTAAAGTAAAGAGTGAGAAGGCAAATGCAAACATAACGATGTATCTTGCTATCCCTCAATATGAGGACTAATCCAGGCGGGAGGACTCTAACTCCCAGTTAGAATCCACTATACGAATGGAACACGAGCTTTGATCCGAAGGCTTGGCAACTTCTTACAGCCAAGAGCTTTGATCCGAAGAGCTCGAAGACTTCAAGTGTGAATTAGAGAAATTCTGAACAAGCTTCTGATTATAACTCTCTGAACTTCTAGATAATACCGTACTGGCAACTGAGACTAGAGAATTGTAACTGGCTTGGGATGTGGAAATGAAGGCTTTTTAGAAATCGTATACCAGAAGAGAAGAGAAGATTGAAAGTGAATTGATGTTTAGAAAGGTAAAATCTTTTCTCTATTTATAGGATTACTCAAATGAGAGTTCAGACAGAACTCGGCCAGAGTTCGTCTGCAAAATATCAACAAATAGTCGTTGTATCCGAAACTGCAGGGAGACCAAGTTTCTGATAAAACATCCACTAAGGTCGAACTTGGGCCAAACTCGGACCGAGTTTTGTTCCTTTAGTTCAAGGCCAGAACAGAAACTAGGATGAGAATCAATACGACGTGGTGTACAGTATAATCCTAGACTCAATAAAATAGAAAATTATATTTCATACAGGAAAATAAAAACAGACACGACGAAAAAAAGCAACTCTGAACAGTTGATGTTGCAGGCATCACAGTACATCTAAAAAATGTCTCAGTAGCTTATATTGAGTCCAGGTTAGATCAATTATCAAAATTGGTTCGACCATGACCAATGGGCCAACAATCTCTCCCATTTTGATAATTGACAAACCTTGACCGATATAACATCTTGATCGAACTGATTTAAAAATCAATTGAACTATTTCAATTATAGTCACCAGATGTTGTATCGTTTTCTCCCCCGTTGTTATTTAGCAAAATTTTTAGGAGAAGGAAGCTCCCCCGCAAAATATGCTTACAAAAAGACAGATAAGTGAAGAAAAATAGATTGCATATATTTCATAGAAACAGAGCATTTACAAAATGTAGTAGCTAAATATGAATGCTAATCGAGACAGGAAAGTTAATATGCATGTAAATAGAATAAAACTTAAATAGATAAACTTTTGAGTACAGCTTACTGAAAGAGTTTTACCATACACAAAGTGCTATAACTGAAAATGCATAAATAAAATCTAATCATTGGAATGTAGAAGACATTTTCAAGATACATAGACATAAAGTGAAAAAATTAACTAAAAATATATAGACTAAAACATAACAGATAGATATCTACTCATCATCAAAAGTTATTAATTTTAAATTTTAATAAATATAATTAAAATTATTTTACGAATTACTTTTTGTATACCGCAATTTTCTCAGATTAGCTGTAGGGGTACTGTCCCAGCTAACGGAGGTCCACCGGTGGACACTTAAGTTCCGTTTTGCTTTAACCGTAGCCGTGGTGACAGACAGATCCTTCGTAAGCTTGTCTCCATAATAATTTTTGTATATTAGAAGTAATTCAATAAGATAAGATTAATTAATATTATTGATATCTAAAATTCCTAATTCTCGACATAAGTAGTTGAATCTATCTTCTGCTAAAGGTTTAGTAAAGATATAAGCCAGTTATTTTTCTGTGTCTACATATTCTAAGTTAATATCTCCTTTTTGTTGATGATCTCTAAGAAAATGATGTCGAATCTCAATATGCTTAGTGCATGAGCGACATACAGGATTCTTAGTGCTAGTATCATCACAATAAATGGGAATATATGAATATTGCAAGTCATAGTCTTCTAAGGTTTGCTTCATCCACAAAATTTGTGCATAACAACGTCCTGCTATGATAATGCGATAAAATTTTGTTTCTTGCTAAACCAAGAGACTAAAGCTTTGCCTAGGAAATGATATGTACCACTAGTACTTTTTCTATCCAATTTGTATCCAGCAAAATTAGCATCCGAATAACCGACTAGGTCAAGAAAGGTGGTTTTGGGATAGCATACGCCGATAGAAGGAGTACTCTTAAAGTATCAAAAGATACGCTTAACAATGCACAATTGTGATTCCTTAGGGTTAGGATGAAATTGTGCACACAAGAAAATACTAAACATAACAGGACGACTAACAATTAAATAAAATAAACTATCAATCATACCTCGATACTTACGTATGTCGACTGATTTGCCTTGTTCATCTATGTCAAGCTTTATTGAACTTGCCATTGGAGTAACAAAGGGCCAGGCAGATTCTATATCAAAATTCTTTAAGAGGTCTTTTATATACTTGGCTTGTTGATGAACCTCCCATTTTGAGTTTGTTTGATTTGCAGTCCAAGAAAGAACTTCAACTCCCCCATCATGCTCATCTCAAACTCTCTCTGCATACACTTAGAAAATTCTTGACAAAGAGATTCATCAGTAGAACTAAAAATAATATCATCAACATAGATTTGAACTAGCAGAAAATTATTATTCAAAGATTTTATTAACAGTGTAGTGTCAACCTTCCCTTTTAAAAAACTTTTTTTAAGTAGAAAAGAGCTTAAGCGATCATACCAAGCGTGAGAGGCTTGTTTCAGTCCATATAAGGCTTTCTTCAACTTGAAAACATGAATAAGGTTTTTAAAATCCGTGAATCCCGGTGGTTTAGCTACAAAAATTTCTTCTTTTATGAAACCATTTAAAAAGGCATTTTAGACATCCATTTGAAATAATTTAAAATTATGAAAATATGCAAATGCACATAGCATACAAATGGATTCTAAATGTGCAACTGGGGCATAAGTTTTATCGTACTCGATACTTTCTTCTTGGTTGTATCCTAGAGCTACGAGTCTAGCCTTGTTATATGTAGCTAAACCATTCTCATTTAATTTATTTCGGAATATCCAATGGGTGCCAATGACCGGATGATTATTAGGCTTGGGAACAAGTTCCCAAACTTGATTCTATTCAAATTGGTTTAATTTCTCTTGCATGGCTTCTATCTAGTAATTATCACTACATGCTTCTTCAATATTTTTAGGCTCAAGCTATGAAACAAAAGCTATAATAGATACAATATCTCTATTAGAGGAACGAGTACTTACACCTTTTGTGATCTCAGCTATTACCAAGTCCTTGGGGTGATCGGCCATGAATTTTATCCTCTTTGGCAGATTCTCCAAGTAGCTGGTACTGGGTTCCATTTCGGTTGGTGCTTTGCTTGATGTATCGATATCTTCATCGTCACTATCATTGTTTGTTTCATTGTTCATCTCATTGAAGGTGACGTTGATTGATTCTTCAATCGTCATTGACTTCTTGTTGAAGACTCGTTATCCTTTGCTTTTGGCCGCAAAACCTAAAAAAATACCTTCATCGGCCTGTTTGTAAAATTTGCTTAAGTTATCTTTGGTATTGGGAAACATGTGCATCCAAAAATCTTAAATTAGGGAACAGAGAGAGTTCTATCAAACCATAATTCATAATAAGTTTTCTTCGATTTAGGTTGAATAAAAACTATAGTCAAAATATAGCACGCTATATTAACAACTTCTATCCAAAAATACTTAGGTAGGCTAAATTGGGTTAGCATTACTCTAGCCATTTTGCTAAAAGTTATGTTCTTATATTCTACAATGCTATTCTGGGAAGAATCAATTAGAACGTTACCAAGATGGCTCAAGTAGCCATATTTATGTTGGTATAATTGCTTGGAAGATAACCTTTATAGCTTTGCAATCACCAACGCTCTCCTTGGTGCTAAATCCCGATACAAAGCGTTCTACCTACATCATTAGGCAAAAACTTTGGTATCCAAGATTTGGATCCATATTTGTTAGCTTTTGGCATCCACATAAACTTGTTCAAACTAACCAACTGTTTAATATTACACTGTTGTGAAATATGTCATTTTTGTCCACAATAGTGACATATAGGATGGATATTAGTGTTTGGTATAGCTTGGTGAGTATGACTATGTAATGTGGTGTGGTGTGTCTTGCGTGGATACTTGTAATAAAAAGCATGACTGTGAGAAGCTTTAGCTTTGCTTGCTTCCTTTACAAATGAGCTGTCATGTGTGACTTTGTGATGAGTCACGTGACTTGTGTTAGGTTTAGTCATAGGTTGCATTGAAACAATAAAATACTTCTTCTTTTCTGATTCCAGTTCCTCTTTAAGATTATTATTTTCTTGAGTGCTTTTCTCAATACATTCAAGTGCCTCATGCAATCTAAGCTCAAGTGTAGAAATCTCAGCAGAGTTATTAGAAAAGGATGTATCTCTAACTTTATCCAATAAACAAGTAAGCTTCTCATTATCAAGTTGATAAGACTCAATATCTTTTCTAGCTTGCTTATACTTATTTCTAAGCTTCTTGTAATCATCAAGTAAGTCATTAAAAGTATCAGATAATTTATCATAAGAAAATTCTTCAAATAAAGGATTATCTGTTACCTCGCTTACCATTAAGCATAAACTTGTAGTATGTCGAGGGCTTTCTTTTTTCGAGTTGCTAGCTTCACTTTCATACCAAATGCTTATATTTCTTTCTAAGCTTTATGCTCTCTCATTTGTTGATGTCATTAGGTATATGTTTGCAGTGTTATAAGGATTTTCTTCTTCCTCTGAGTCACTAGCTTCGCTCTTGTGCCATATGTTTGTGTTTGCACAGTTGCGAGACCTTTCTTCTTCTTCTGAATCACTAGATTCATTTTAATGCATGTTCTCATAAGTAATTTTGAGGCAATTCCATATCTCATGTGATGCCAAGCAAGTAGAGATTAGATCAAATATAATTTTATTTAAAGCACAAAATAAAAGATTTATTGCCTTAGAATCAAGGCTAGCTGCTACTTTTTCTTCCTTCATGTAGACATAATAAGGTTTGTTAACTACATTGGAAGTAAGAGAAGAAATGATCATAGGATTTGTGTAACCATCAATCACTATGGTCCAAAGTTCAAAGTCAAGTGATTTTAAATAAAAACACATGCATGTCTTCCAGTAAGTGTAATTTGTACCATCAAACAGAGAAGGTCTGTTTGTGGATTGGCCTTCCTTTATGTTAGCCATGTGATATAAGTGACACTAAAAGTATATTTAGGCAATAAGAAAGTAAATAAAATATAACTAAATAATAGTAAAAAATATACCTAAGCATGATGATGATAGGTATATAATAAAATTAATAAATGTTATAAACCCGCTCTGATACCAATTGCAGGATCAAAATATAATAGAATATACTCTAGAGGGGGGGTGAATAGAGTATGTAGCAAAATTTAGAATTTAAAAAACTTTCTAGTAAGTTATACAAGTATCAGGACTGCTATATATGTGTCACAAATATAAGTATGTGTCACAGCTATAATAACAGTCTAGCAATTGTGTTGTCGGTATGTCACAGCTATCACAGTATAAGCACAAGTAAAGTAAAGAATGAGAAGGCAAATGCAAACACAACGATGTATCTTGGTATCCCTCAGTGTGAGGAATAATCCAGGCGAGAGAACTCTAGGTCCCAGTTAGAATCCACTATACGAATGGAACACAAACTTTGATCCGAAGGCTTGCCAACTTCTTACAGACACGAGCTTTGATCCGAAGAGATCAAAGACTTCAAGTGTAAAGTAGAGAACTTCTGAACAAGCTTCTAATTACAACTTTTTGAACTTCTAGACCGTACCGTACTGGCAACTGAGACTAAAGAATTATAACTGGCTTGGGATATGAAAATAAAGGCTTTTTAGAACTCGTATACTAGAAGAGAAGAGAAAAGAAGAGAAGATTGAAAGTGAATTAATGTTTAGAAATATGAAATCTCTTCTCTATTTATAGGATTACTTAAAGGAGAGTTCGGACAGAACTCGGCCAAAACTCGGCCAGAGTTCGTCAGCATCAGAAAATAGTCGTTGTATCCGAAACTGCAGTGAGACCAAGTTTCTGAATAAAACATCCACTAAGGACAAACTCGGGTCAAACTCGATCCGAGTTATGTTCTCTTAGTTCTGGGACAGAACAAAAAATGGGCTAAGTTTTGGGTCCAACTTAGCCATTTCAAGATAGACTATTTTAAAAATAATTTAGGGAAGACTAATTGCCAGTACGACGCGGTGTACAGTATATTCCTAGACTCAATAAACTAGAAAATTATATTGCATACAGGAAAATAAAAACAGACATGACAACGAAAAGCAGCTCTGAACAATTGATGTTGTAGTCATTGCAGTACATCTGAAAAGCGTCGCAATAGCTTATATCGATTTCAGGTTAGATTGATTATCAAAATTGGTTCGACCATGACCAATGGGCCAACAACTAGGAGCCACCCAAGGCAAGTACATCTTGCTTAATGGTGAAGCCTTGATTTTTGGATTTTTAGGCATATATTATATTTTAAAAATATGTTTGATGGAAAATATTTCCCATGTGTTCCTCATCATTTTTAGTTCTTGGAGTTTTTGATTTTGATGAGTATATTTTAGTAGATCTGAATTTAAAGTTTAGGATTTTATGGGTTCTATGTATTTTTTTTGTGGTTTTGATATACTAAAACTTAGTATTTTGGGGAAAAAAAATAGTCTTTGTGGTGGATGTAGCACTTTATTTTGAGCATTTTGGCTTTTGGTTCACTTGATTCAGAGTAAAGATAAAGTTTTTATGAAGAAAAGAAGTTTTTTTTGGATTTTTGGAGTTTTTCCATAAAGTTTGTGCTATTTTTGGGGCGAAGGAGTTCCATGCGCCCAGCTTCATACGCCCCTTCTAGCATAACGCCTATCTTGTTCGGCGTATGACTGTCTCTGCATATGCACCCTTAAGTTGAAATCACAGAACACTGAACTCATGAGATTTTCCATAGAGAGAGAGCTCATGCAGCTAGAAGCTCATGCGGCCAATTTGTCATTTGATGTAAAAGCGACACGTGTCCTTTCCTTGCTAATCTTTTTATGTATTCACCTTTAAATTCTTTTGTCTTTTCTCTGACATACTTTATTGTGCGTCACATCAGTTACATCAATCACTTTATGTCACTTCTCTAACACACACTAATGATCCATCACTTAGCACTTATCCCCAAGCGCCCAAGTTATCCATGCGGCCAGTTGGTTCATGTGGCGGCATGTTATATTTAGCCAGTTGGTTTATGCGGCAGCTCGTCCATGCATCCAGGTCCATGCGGCCATTGAGTCCATACGACCAGTGCGCCCTTGCGGCCAGGAATTCTTGTGTGCATTTTTTTGTGTTTCTTTTAATCATGTCCATTTAATAACTCTTTTTAATGATTATTGTTGGGTGCTTCCTTCTATTGATACAAGTTTATGTTACAAGACAAGTTTTGCATGTGATTCGCAAGACAAGTTTGAACTGTTGTGAGCACAATCTAGTGAGCATTCTCAATGCTCTGACGCATAACCCCTGAATGTCGCTGCTGCTAAAAACTCCCAGATTTTTCAGGAATTTAAAAATAAAATTTTAGAATTATTTTAGAATTTTTAACTAATTAAAATAAATGATTTTTAATATTAAAATAATTATTATGATTTTATTAAATATTTAAATATTATAAAAATAATATTTTTGGGTGTAAAATATTAGACATAGGGTAATTTTTTTAGAATTTATTGGACCCAGGAACTATTTTTAAAGACCTAAAAACTAAGTTTTTATTTAAACCCGAAACAAACCAACCTGAACCAACCGATTTAATGAACCGAACCAACCCAAACTGACCCAAATCATAACTGGACCCAAACCCCTAGCGGGTCGGGTTGGAACCATACCCAAAACCCGACCCGCTATAACCCGAATCCGACCCGAGAATTTAAATCCCCCCAAACATTACAGCGACCCGATTCCTCTTCGCCCAACCGTTACCCGCGCCGCTCGCCTCCCCTTCGCGACCCGCCGGCGGACCCTTCTCCTTCCCTCGCCTCCTCACCGGCCGACCGCCCGTCTCCCCTCTACCAACGACTGGCTCTTCTCCTCCCTCTCCTCCTATAAATACCCCGACCGGCCCCCCCTTCACCTCACCACCACTCCACAGCCACCGCCAACTCCGACGAACTCCGACGACCTCCCCGCCAACTCCGCCGAACTCCGACGACATCTCCCCTCCAACCCAGCAGCCCCACAGTGCCGCTAGCACCAAGCACATCACCCGCCGGTCGAGCCCCACCGTGCCGCGCCGCGTGTACACGATATATAGTCGATTTCGGCGTGCTGTTCCCATAAGCATTTCTCTCTTCTCGCTATCTTATTTTCTATTTTGTCCGTTGCTACGCGTACCCTGCATAACCCTCTCAAACCTCGTACAAATTATTCGGGGGTATCGCATCCTGTGGCGATCGCAAACCGCGACGTAAAATCAGAAAAATAAATCATATTTTCTGAAAATTCAGAAAATATCCCGAACTCCCCAGCTCGTGACCATTTTATGACTAACTTGTTAATTATTTCTAAAATCCACCTGAATAATTATTTAGACCTTATGACCAAGTTTTAAAACCCTATTTTAGTGAAATTTATTGAGCTGTAGATTATATTTAATTTGAGGGTAAAAATGACTGAAATATTGGTTATTTAAATACCCTATTTTTCTCGGAAGTGGGTGCGCCCCGCTAAACGGGATGACTTGATCGTGTGCGAACTTCACCGAAAGGTGTGCACTGTTAATACGGACGTATAAAATTTTGCAGAAGTTGATTTGGATGTGCGTGCACACCGGAATTAACGCATATCCGTCGACAACGCCCCGTATCGGCCATATTCTGAAACTCGTTGTTACTTTGTGTACGTTTATTATATCGAAACAAAACTTGTGCCATCATACTTATAGCGATACGCTGGTGCTGTAACCCAAGTTTGGTTCGATTATGAGAACATTGACAAAATCCCGTATAGTGGGTCCCACGGCTCCACTTGACGGGCGATTTTGTGATCGGCTCATCAGAATCCAGTTCTGGACATTCCTTTAGGTTTCTATCGTCGCTCTAGACTTGTAGACACTAAGTTTGACAAATTTGGATAATATTGTCTCTGACATATTTTTTGGTGCGAAGCAGGCCACTGTGGACCCCGCTTTGACTAGAAACTGTCACTTTTGCCCTTGTGTCCAAATTGGACTCATGGACAGTCAATGCTAGCTATTTGATATCTTCTGAACCTGATGGTAGTATTCATTTCAGTATTCGGAGGAGTACCTACAGATCCCGCTGATACCAGAGCAGGAGTTGGAATCCAAACCCCAGGCAAGTGTACCTTGCCAGTCTTACAGTTCTTGTTACATAACATTCCTTGATTTATTTATATAATGTATCTATTAAACCTAGGACCGTGTGACATTACTTAACATTCGAATAATATTCGGGTGTCAATACCGTACGCGGAGTTGTGTAACGTCACCTAGAGATGGATATCAAAATCCTATACATTCTCGTGCTTGCCTTATCAAGTACATCATACTCAGGACACCTGATACTATTCATGAGACAGAATCTTCCTGAGATATTTATGGTGATTCTGTATAGGTTACAGGATTGATGGCATAGATTTTATATTCATAGCTATCATATGACTTGCTGTATTAGATATGATCTTACGTGACATGGATAAAAGACGTCGTGGACATGAGATGTGTGATTACATTGGGTGGGGAGAGACACACAGGCTATAGGCTAATTATATATATAACCCCTTATTAATGCGGTGCTCAAGACTCTAAACCCGAGCTTGACCCATTACGTGATATTACCGCTATCGACTCCCCGACACCGAGCTTGTAGTGGCCTCAGCCTGAGTTCTAGTGATGATCTCATCTTGCATTTTACTTAGTTGGTTATATAGTTTACCCTATTGATTCATTATTGCACTGTATTTATTATGGCTTGAGTTATTTTTGTACCTTGCTATGTCCCCTGAGGACCTAGATCCGGATTATGTCCCCGGGTTTAGCAGATGAGTTCTATTTTGAGGTATATGGAGCAGGAGCAGGAGCAGACACTGGAGCTGAACCGATCCCCGAGGATGAGGTTATCGCCGAGGATTTCTTTTGAGTATTTGTTTCATCTATACTCAGTATTTGTCATTATTAGACTCTTCTATTTCTGGTCTGTTGAACCATTGTATCAGACTTATTATCAGGTTGTTCCCCAATTTATTTTATTGAGATATTGATGTTGATTTATATTTTATATTTATGTATTCATTTCTTTAGATGAGATTAGTATATTAGACTCTTACTGTTATTTTACAGCTTAAGTACACCCTGATGGGTCCATTAAATTGGGTTTGTCCATTGGTGTGTGCTGCTGGCCATTGCCACGTGGCTAGTCCCTCAGTATTTTGGGACTGGGGCATGACATAGTTTTTATTGTGGCCAATGCAGGTCTACGACTAAATTACTTCAGTTTCAACTTATGGACCGAGCAAGCCTGCACTAAAGATAGGATAAGTTATAGGATCTCATCTACTTGATTGAATCGTTCTTGATCTCTATATCAGATTCAAATTTCTTGACTTGCATCCTGTATTGATTCCTCTGTGCGTCTCTTATAGTTTATTTTTGATGCAGAGTAATGAATTCATGAACAAACGATAAAACTCCTGTAGGACCACCGCAAGGTGCTGTAGTCACCTACGAAGAAGATGGAGTGACGCCATTGAGTGGAGATCCCTCCACTCACTAAAGCAGTCAAACAAATCAGCATGCCTCGAGAACCCATAAAGATGATATTTCGTCGTAATTTTCTCCACCGATACCTATTTTTTCACAAGGGCAGGCTATGGACGGACAATAAATGTTTCAAATATTCTACGCGATGATATAAGCCCAACAGAAGGTTCATCAAGAAGTCCAGCAAAGCCAAGAGGAGAAGTTCATTGATAGACATAGCTCTGAGCTTCGGAAGTTAATCAAATCCGTTGTAACTACTTTAGACACGGACGTTCTTGCTGCAGCACGACCCATGGAGTGCATCACCAGGATAGAGTCTAGCCAGAAGCGGCCGCATGCATTAGCACTAGACCAAGTACAACAGAAAAGAGCTGCAAAGTGACCATAGATGAATCCACCACAGAGAGTATTTACTCCACTTGTACTAGTCCTTCCTACTTGTCACTACGGTGGCAAGGTGGGCCATCTCGCTAAAGAATGCTGACTCAGATTGAGACTATGTTTAGATTACGATCTAAACAACATTCGGTAAGGGATTTTCCTGAACGTCGAGAGAAAGCATTGATGATTCATCAACCAGCCACATCAGCACTAGCCAGAGCTATAGGGAGAAGTCACAAAAAGATCTCACCTGCACCAGCCATTCAGAGCATCTTTGCAAATACTGTCTATCAGTCAATATTGTGGCAAGCGAGGCCATATTGAGAACGAGTGCAGACGTAAATTGGGATTATGCTTGATTTGCGAATCCAACCAACATTTAGCCAAGGATTGTCCTGAGCATCAAGATAGAGCATTAATGTTAAACCGACAAGCTTTACCAGTACCAAGGCCAGCCTATTCAGCATTAGGAGCAACACAAACGAGAGTTGAAGGAGTCATACTACCAGCTCCGGGAGGATATCAGCCAAGGCCACCCTTGGCACCACAAGCAGCACTCTTTCGGCAGGCCCAACAATAGCAGAGGGCACCATCGCAAGGACGTGAACAAGCTTTTGCGAAGACCATAGAGGACGTGCAGACTCGTGGAGTAGCGAATACGCGTAAGTTATTCATAGATGTTTATTCATAATATTGCTTTAGCACGTGCTTGTTAGTCAAATCCTTAACCTTAAAACTTGGTATTTTGAACTTGTTAAATTGATAAACCTAGTTTTTTCTAAGACTGTAATTTTCTTTTCTCTAACCAGATTTCTTTCACTCTTGAATTACCTAATTTGCATTATTTAGGAAAATATTTTATTCATTCCCTATGTGTTTTGTTTAACTCTCGTCCTTCGATTTATCTTTGATCATGATTCTTTGATTGTGTCATGCTTCGAACAATGCTTGCAACCGTGTCATCTATTCTGATCGGTTATTTGTTTGATTGTGAGGATGCAATCCTCTTAAGAGGGGTAGATTGTAAACTCCCAGATTTTTCAGGAATTTAAAAATAAATTTTTTGAAATTTTTTTAGAATTTTTAACTAATTAAAATAAATAATTTCTGATATTAAAATAATTATTGTGATTTTTTTAGATATTAAAATATTATAAAAATAATATTTTTGGGTGTAAATTAAAATATTAGACATAGGATAATTTTCTTGGAATTTATTGGACCCCGAAACTATTTATAATGACCTAAAAACTAAGTTTTTATTTAAACCCAAAATAAACCAACCTGAACCAACAGGTTTAATGAACCAAACCAACCCAAACCGGCCCAAATCATAAATCGGACCCAAATCCCTAGCGGGTCAGGTCGGAACAATACCCAAAACCTGACCCGCTACAACCCGAACTCGACCCGAGAATTCAAATCCCCTCAAATGTTACAGCGACCCGATTCATCTCCGCCCAACCGTTCCCCGCACCGCTCGCCCCCCCTCCACCAACGGCCGGCGGAACCTTCGCCTTCCCCGCTGGCTTGCCTCCTCACCGGCCGGCCACCCGTCTCCCCTCCGCCAACGGCCAACCCTTCTCCTCCCTCTCCTCCTATAAATACCCCGACCGGCCCCCCCTTCACCTCACCACGACTCCAAGCCACCGCCAACTCCGACGAACTCCGGTGACCTCTCCGCCAACTTTGAGGAACTCCGGCAACGTCTCCCCTCCGACCTAGCAGCCCCACAGCACCGCCAGCACTAAGCACAGCACCCGCCGGTCGAGCCCCACTGCGCCGCGCCGCGTATACACGACATATAGTCGATTTCGGCATCCTGTTCCCGTAAGAATTTCTTTCTCCTCGCTGTCTCATTTTCTATTCTGCCTGTTGCTACGCGTACCCTGCATAACCCTCTCGAACCCCGTACAAATTGTTCAAGGTATCGAGTCATGTGGCAATCGTAAACCGTGACGCAAAATTAGGAAAATAAATCCCCTTTTCTAAAAATTCAAAAAATATCCCGAACTCCCTAATTCGTGACCATTTTGCGACTAACCTGTTAATTATTTCTAAAATCCACCTGAATAATTATTTAGACCTTATGACCAAGCTTTAAAACCCTATTTTAGTGAAATTTATTGAGCTGTTGATTATATTTAATTTGAGGGTGAAAATGATCGAAATATTGGTTATTTAAATACCCTATTTTTTCCCGGAGCTGGGTGCGCCCCGCTAAATAGAACGACTTGGTCGTGTGCGAACTTCACCGAAAGGTGCACACTGTTAATACGGACGTGTGAAATTTTACAGAAGTTGATTTGGATGTATGTGAATGCAGGAATCAATACATATCCATCGATAATGCCCCATATCGGCCATGTTCTGAAACTCGTTGTAACTTCGTGTACGCTCGGACTCGTAGCGATACGCTGGTCCTGTGACCCAAGTTTGGTTCGATTCTGAGAACGTTGACAAAATCTCGTATCGTGGGCCCCATAGCTCCACTTGACGGGCAATTTTCTGATCGGCTCATCGGAATCCAGTTCTGGATATTTTATTGGGTTTGTATCGTCGTTCTGGACTTTTAGACACTAAATTTGATGAATTTGGAGAACATTGTCTCTGATATATTTTTTGGTACGAAGCAGGCCACATGTTGACCCCGCTTTGACTAAAAATTATCACTTTTGCCTCTGTGTCCAAATTGGACTCATGGATAGGCAATGCTAGCTATTTGATATCTTTTGAACCTGATGGTAGTATTTATTTCAGCATTCGGAGGAGTACCTACAGATCCTGCTGATACCAGAGCAACAGTTGGAGTCCAAACCCCAGGCAAGTGTACCTTGCCAGTCTTGCAGTTCTTGTTACATAACATTCCTTGATTTATTTATATGATGTATCTGCTCAACCTAGGACCGTATGACATTACTTAACGTCCGAATAATATTCGGATGTCAACACCGTACGCGGAGTTGTGTAACGTCACCTTGAGATGGATATCGAAATCCTATACATTCTCGTGCTTGCCTTATCAAGTACGTCATACCCAGGACACCTGACACTATTCATGAGACAAAATCTTCCTGAGATATTCATGGTGTTACAGGATTGATGACATAGATTTTATATTCATATCTATCATATGACTTGCTGCATTAGATATGATCTTGCGTGACATAGATATGAGACGTCATGGATATGAGGCATGTGATTACATTGGGTGGGGAGAGACACACATGCTAAGGGCTAATTATATATATAAACCCTTATTAATGCGGTGCTCAAGACTCTAAATCCGAGCTTGACCCATTATGTGATATTACCGCTACCGGCTCCCCGACACCGAGCTTGTAGTGGTCTCAGCCTGAGTTCTAGTGATGCTCTCATCTTGTATTTTACTTAGCTGGTTATATAGTTTACCCTATTGATTCATTATTGTACTGCATTTATTATGGCTTGAGTTATTCTTGTACCTTGCTATGTCCCCTGAGGACCTGAATCCGGATTATTTTCCCAGGTTTAGCATATGAGTTCTATTCCGAGGTATATGGAGCAGGAGCAGGAGCAGACACTGGAGCTGAACCGATCCCCGAGGACGAGGTTATCGCCGAGAATTTCTCTTGAGTATTTATTTTATCTATACTCAGTATTTGTCATTATTAGACTCTTCCATTTTTGGTCTGTTGAACCATTGTATCAGACTTATTATTGGGTTATTCCCCGATTTATTTTATTGAGATATTGATGTTGATTTATATTTCATATTTATGTATTCATTTCTGTGGATGAGATTAGTATATAAGACCCTTACTGTTGTTTTACAGCTTAAGTACACCCTGATGGGTCCATTAAATTGGGTTTATCCATTGGTGTGTGTTGCTGGCCATTGCCATGTGGCTAGTCCCTCAGTATTTTAGGACTGGGGCGTGACAGCTGCCCGTCCATCATCTGCTGAAAGAGCACAAATATCTGCGTCTGGTCGACTATGGGTGGCAGAAATGGAAGATCCCCTACAACTGCCGGTGCTGGCCTCTGTACCAGAGGTGGAGCACCTCCAAAATCTGCTGCGGAAATGCCCACCTGGATCGGTGAAGTGGACCTCTGGAATGTAGGTGCTGGAATAGTGTCTGATGGTGCTGCCCTCTTAGGTGATAAAGTGACCGACCTCACGGATATTGTGCCTGAGCGCTGGGAACGCATCTTCGGTGGCTTCCTGATGACAAATCAAACCAAAAAAGATCAATTCGATACGAGATAAGATATTATCAAGGAAGGACAACAATATTTAAACTATTAAGAAGGAATTAAAAGTGGCAATTTCAAATCAAATTTGGAATTCCTAGTTGTGATTGAGTATCCCTCTCTTATCCTAATATCCTATTCCTATCCTATCGCGGCTCGCAGTAGTACAACTAAGTCATTGTACTACCACAACATTGTACTATTACGAAATGTGGCCTGCATGGGCAGCCACTAAAAATGTGTCATGACCCGCACCTGATATAGGGCACTAGTATGTGGGTACGTCCAGCCTATGTCACGGCATCGACGGTAGAACGATGTCTCGGTCTTCTATACTATATAATATCTCACACAATGTATATAATATATGCTATGCCATCTCAAATCCAAATGGAGAAGCAATATCATGATATAAAAAAGGTAGTCAATACTCAATCACATATAAAAAACTAAAGGAATATGTAAGCACGATATGGAATAGAAGAAAAAGAAATACATGTCTCAATACATCAATGGTCCAACTCAACATCTAAACACAACTTAAGATCTCAAAATAATAATATAATCCAGTGTCTAACTAGAAATAACTACTATAAGATATGGAAATCTAAATGGCCTCAGTATCTGGCACTACATCCTCAGGTGACACTCCATCTGTTGGTCCGTAGTAAGTGGGACACATCCTCTCTAATCATTCATCTGAAAAATATATCCAGTCAAGATTGGAGCGAAGTACAACCCAATAGCAGTTCTGATTAATTGATAATGACTATAAACATAAATAGAGAATATAATAGAAGACGAAAAATAATGAACAATATCATACTATGGTAGAAGAAACAGGTAAACAAGAACAATATGGTATACACTGATCATAATAAAATAGAACAAGACAATAAAATAGAATAAGACAATAAACTAGAATATGGTGAAGAACTGTAACTATGCGAAGTGATTGAAATACTAGTTAGATATGTGATCGGCTTGGGTGAACATTATCCAATTAACGTTGGATAAATATTGTCTAAGCTAAACATTGAACATTGTCTAGGATTTGATCACATATCTAGCTAACACTTCCCCTTTTCCCCAACTAATATAATGAATTCAACCATGACACGTTACGATGTAAGATACTCAAGGCAATATAAACATTAAACCTTAAACATTGAACATTGAATATTGTCTAATATTAAACATTGTCTATTTAACCATATGAGAACACGAGGAACAATAAAATAATATATAACATCCCATGACTGATCCATGTGTATTCTAGTTCATGTACCAATGTGTCAATAGTCATGTAAAATATTTCCAAATACTTGTATTATAGTAATTATCAAATAATAGAAACTATCAGAGAATGTACTCATCTGCGGTCCAGAGCAATGAATGTCAAACTGTGTCCGAACTGGTGTCACATAGACCAATATATGGAATATTACATTAATACAAGGTGATGGAATAAAATTAAGTTAAACTAGTTCAATTCTAGGTCATGAAGCCATTCTAAGTCAAAACAGTCAAACTAGGTCAACTCTAGGTCAAACTAGTCAAACTTGGTCAAACTGGCTATGTTTAGGTCATGTGAGTCTATCTCTAGGATACTCGGTCCACACACTATGAAACTAAACTACACTAGCTACTTTAAAATACTAGGATACACACAAAATGCCGTATCATAGGATACCCAAGTTTTTAGATTAAAAATAGTAATTTATATATATATACAAGATAATACATATAATATCTTAGCTAATTAGTGCAAAACGGATACCTTGGTCTTGAACCAATGCGTATCTCACTACCTACACACCCATCTTAATACTCAAACTCAATACCTTGATTATCGATCCATTACCTTAATACCTTGGTATCCCAAGATAATTCAAATCCTCATACATATAGCTAATACTCAAAAATAAACTATATGCCACTTATACTAACTATTAAATACATAATATACTAATACAATACATAGATACATATAGCTATACTATATACTAATCATTCTAACTATTAAACTAATCAAGACATTTATAACTAACTATCTAGCTACTAGCTATGTCTACTAACCACTACCCAATAGCTAGTAATCGACTAAACTACTAACCAATACCTAAATAACTACTAACCACCTGAACTAACCTCACAGATGAACTACCTCAGTATTGTTGATACTATGCTCATACCCTAACCTACCTTGCTGCTGATATCGGGCTGCACTGTACAGTTAACTGCTGAACTGATTAAGGTTTGATGTGCTCAAGATGCATGCTGATACAAAGCTTCATGTGCTTGCTGTATACTGCTACTTCTACTGCAGTAGGTCTCTCTTGCCTTGCTGCCTTCAGTTATTGTTGATTACCGAGGTTGCACACTGCTGATGTACAGCTATTTGCTGCTGCACTGTACAGTACAGCTAGCTGTTGACTCAAGGCTGCTGTAGTGCTGTTGCACACTGCCTTGCTCAGTACATTTATGCACTTTCTGTACATTGTCGTAGCCTTCACAGTGAGGTTGATGCACATTGCCTGTTGTATGCTCCCCCTTTACTGTGCTAGCAGCAATGCATGTCCTGGCTGCTGCACAGCTACTGCCACTGCTCGGATGATATGCTCTGATGTTACACACTTATGTGCATCGATGTGGTTGCTGCATACAGCTTGGACTGCACACTGATGGATGTAATTTGCTGTGATGCACCCCCACTATCCCGAGCTCCTCTTCACTCACTGCTATTGTTTTCCGGTGGTGCCCGACCCCTCGCTGACACACACTCACACACAACCAAATGCACACAACATGCCACCATAAACACATACAACTCTATGCTAACTTACATATGCATATACATAGATACTCTCATATATATATAAATCTATATATATATATACACTCCTCTATATATGCATATATACAAACACATATACATATAAATATATATACTCTATATAGATATCACATATATGCATAGATATACATATACACTCATATATACACCTATATATATAATCACATATATACAACCAAACTTATATAGATAAAACTCTCTCTCTCTCTCTCTCTCTCTCTCTATATATATATATATATATATATATATATATATATATATATATATATATATATATATATATATATATATATATATATATATATATATATATATATATATATAAACTCATATGCATTTATAAACACATAGTTATATATACTCAAATACATATATATCATATAATATATCATACATACACACACACACATATATACACACACACATACACACATACACACACACACAAGCACACATAGAATTGAGGACAATAAAACAAACACGTGGAGTGCACCGCACCCGTACCACACTCATTCTATGATATGCTTGCGATACGGCTCTACCACATAACCAAACGTATTTCGAAGGACACGAGCAAGTCTAGAATACTAATTATGAATAATATGAATAATAATTACAGCAACTACGTGTCTGTGTTAAGAAGTGACATGCACAAATTCCTGTATCGGAGGAAAACTCCCAAAAATAATCCGTATCACCAAATTGACGAGATACGGACTACACGTACCCAATTATGGATACGACGCTAGTCACAAACAATCAACACATGTCAATTTGATCTATTTGACCAATTAACAAACACAACATGTGCCAATCTCGGTATTCCCCCAAAATTGACACAAAAACACCTATAACTTTCTCTATAGGTCTCATATGAATCTAATTCCAATTCCTATGGGTAGATTATGCATGTGGAGTGAATTTTTATGGTTAAATCTCAGATTTAGAACCTAATAGAAGAGGAAAAACTAAAATATACCTATTGGGAGATGGATTTTCAATAAAAATCCCTAAATGAAGAACGTAGCCTCCTTCTTATAGATCTTGGCTCCCTTCTTGTAGATCCTTACTTCCTTCTTTAGATCCTTGTTGTAGTAGCCTCCAATGAAGAATATAGAAAGAATTTGGGAAGAAATTGATGAGGGAATGGTGAGGGAATGAAGAAATTGAAAAGGAAGAAAATTCTAGATCTAATTAAAATAGAAAATTAAAAGAGAAAGGGACTCTCTCTCCTCCTATGGTGGCCGGCCCTAGCCCCTCTTCCAAGCTAGTATGAAATATCCAAATTACCCTTTGGGACCTCTTATGAAAAAATTTAATTAAGGAGGAAAGGTTCTAGTCTAATGGTTTCACTAATTAATTCATCCTCCTAATGAATGGACTTAATTATGGGCTCAATCTAAACTAAAATAAAATGTTGGGTCCATGGGTCTAAACTAATTAGTTAGGTCCACTACACAAGTCCAAACTAATCTAGCATCTAACAATAATTAAATAATACAACAATAATATTTACACATGCACAATATTTAATATAATAATCCTAAAATTTAAAATACCCATATCAATTACCAAACTACCCTTAATTGAAAAAAGTGAGGGTGACAAGTGTCGTATCCACAATTGGGTATGTGTAGGCCGTATCATAGCAATTTTGTGATACGGGTTGATTTGGAGATTTTTTTCTTCGACACGGGGGTTTGCACGTGTCATATTTTGACACGAACACAGTTGAGTAGCTAGCACTTTTTTTATTGCTCACAAATATGATTCTAGAGTTGCTTGTATCATTAGTAATACATTTGGTATTGTGTTGGGGCCGTATCACATGCATATCATAGAATGAGTGTGATACGGTGCGATGCACTCCACGTGTTTGACGGAATACGTCATACTTTATTTAGAGTTGTGTATGTTTATATTAGTATTGATATGAGAAATATATATATATATATATATATATATATATATATATATATATATATATATATATATATATATATATATATATATATAAATACCTAGTATAATCATAGCTAACGAATATATATATATATTCATGTGTATCTTGACTGGTTCAATATAGTGCAATTGTGGACTGTCATGGGCTTACCCGACTTTTGGGTTGATTGTTATAAGTATTTGAAGGTGAAGTTGGTAGTCATGTGGACTTGGAGTTGGTTGCTCTTGCAACTGTTGAAAGGGGTACATGTTTGTATTGCAAGTGCATCAGCACAGTGAGTAGTGGAAGTCAGGCATATTGGGAATATAGCAATTGTCCATATGGGTATGCAGTAGCAGCCTTGTGATAGTTAGTGAAGGGGCTGTAGGCATTAAAAGGTGTTCAGTAGGCAGCAAGATGGGAAGGCTGCAGTGGTAGCAATGAGGGTACATGGAATAGCAGCACATGCTTGGTAGCAGCCAATGCAAAAGAGGATTGGGGGCCTACTTTTTAGATATTATGTTGTGTTCTAAATAGTTGGATAACAGTTTGTTTAATAAGAGAAGTATGTTGTCTTAGGTTGTCAGTTGGTAGTTATGGTATATTATGAATGTTAGTAAGTAGTATATATTAGTTAGTAGCTTAGTTTAGTTAGTATGTTAGTTTATATAACTAGTTGATATATAGAAGGATATGTGTTAATAGTTAGATGATGTAATATGGATGTTAGTTGGTTTAGTTGTTAGTATTGAGATTAGCAACTGATACATATATTCTAACAGCTAGTGTGGTTAATTGATATGTGATAGATGTCAGTTGGTTCATTAGATGGTTTGATATGCATGTTAGTTTATATATTAAAAATGTAATTATTATAAGTTAGTTGACAGTGGATATGTTAGCATGTAATATATAATTTAGTGTTAGCTTGGTAGTTATCAGTTAGCTCTAAGTTCACTAATATTAGATAGTAGATATTTGTTAAAATATCTATATATAGTGGTATATGTCAGTAGTATAATGATAAATATGTTAGTATGAGCTAATATATGTATGTTAGCATATATATAGATACTAGTTAGTTTAGATATTAGAGGGGGGAATACTAGTTCTAGTTTACCTTGAGTAGTACCAAGGTAATGAGAGTTGAGATATCACGGGGTAGTGGTATTGCATAACAAATGGGTAGCTAGGTAGTGATACCAAGTTGTCTCAAAGCCAAGGTATTCACCTAGTATTAGAAACACTAGTAGGGTAACTAATATATAACTAATATATTAAGTATCTTGAGATACTATTTAGCTAGGATACCCTAATATCCTAATATAGCTAGTATAGCCTAGATAGATAATGTATGGACCCACTATCCTAGAGATGGACTCATACAGCCTAAAAATAGCTAGATTGGCCGAGTTTGACTAGTTTAACCTAGAGTTGACCTAGTTTGACTATTTTGACTTATAATTGGCCTAATGACCTAGAAATGGACTAGTTTAACTTGTTATCATTCCAAAATCTTGTATTGATATAATATTCCATATATAGGTCTTCGAGGCACCATTTCGGATACAGTTGATTCTTCTTACTGGATTTTAGGCGAGTATATCTCTTTTTTAGTTTTTATTTCATGATAGTGTATATATCACATATTTTATAACTGTATACTTGATTTTGACACAGTGGCTACACATATTGGTACTAAATAGATCCTGTCATTGGATATCATCCCCTACCGTATTCAGCGTGTACTCTTTTATATGTATTTTATCGTGTATATCGGTTATTGATTATCGTGTACTTCATGTTCACACACTGCTCGTGTTCAGTGTACTTATATTCGTGTTCGTAACGTATCGTGATTGGATCCATGAGTATTGATTGGGATGGAAGAGTTGGATTTGGTTATGTGATCAAGCCCAGTGTATTTGTGTACATGTTGATTATATATCACACGTGTAATCGAGTTACCATATTGTATTTGTATTTAACCCAAACCGATCACATAACGAGCTTGTACTCTACGGCACATTAGCTAGTTTATCTATTTATATTACTTGCAGTTATTCTATATTGGCTGTTCTTTTATTCTAGTACTTCATATATTCACTCTAGTTTATTTTTATTTTTTATTGCTAGTTATCTTGTATTATTTTCTATTATTTGTCATATATGTTCTACCATATATTTGGAATTGCTTTTAGAGTTTTTTACTTCGCTCTATTCTTGACTGGATAATATTTTTCAGTGAGTATTATGCTCTCCATTTTGGGATGTCAGTGAGATGCCATAGACATGACTGCTCTTACACTGTGGACTTGAGGTGACAACTGTAAAGATCTAGTTTAGTGTTCCTTTCCATATCTTATCTAGTTTTCTTTCTCTAGAATGTTATTTGGGTTATCTTTTCTCTTCATTCTTTCTTTAGATTATTGTTATTGAGTACATGATAGAACTAGCTGTATTAGTATGATTGATAGTTAGATAGTGAAGACCTAGACAGCGTTCTATCACCGATGTTGTGGTGTATGTTGGACGTAACCACGTACTCGTTTCCGATCATTCGGGTGTAGGTCATGACAAGAACATATTTCCAGAGCTTTTAATCAAAAAGTAAAGGACAAAATATTCCAAGTTGGAGAACTGGTCCTTATAGTGAGGATACCTATGATCATAACCTACACAAGGAAAGGCAAGTTTTAAGCTAAATGGGAGGGTCCTTATATGGTGGAGATAGAACAATGGTGCTTATTGGCTCGCTAAACCTAATAGAGATTTAATAATGATGCACATCAATGGCTAATTTCTCAAGAAGTATTATGTCTAGGTACAATATGTTCTTATCGATCTCCAACAGAGTAAAATAAGATGTTCAAGTGCATTTTATCCAGTCCCCAACAAGTTTAGCATAAATGTGCAGCATTTGCATTTACATCAGTATTAGCCTACATGATATCTCAAACTATTACCTATATTCATTCTGGAATATGACACAGATAATAGGTACTCAAAGTTCCTCAGTGGAACAGTCCTTAGATCCAACGAAACGTCCTCGTTGAGATCATCCAAACAATTTTCTTCAGCAAAGTTATCATATTCTTAAAACCCAGTCATTTTAAGGATATCATATCCCTGATCCCCGGTTGGATTGGGTATAATCTCACATATTTTCTCATAAGTCAATATAAATAATGTGATTCATGTCCATATTACCTCTAAATCATATTCTATTCATAATTTCCACAAGGAGAAAATAATAGTTCACCTTCGAACTATCCTTTTCTCCCTTCTCTCTAGTTGCCTTACAATCTGTCATGTCCATATTACCTCTGATGGTATTGCATCCTCAAATTTTGTTACCCATACTTAGCATGAGTACGCCTTGGGTGAGAAATCTACCAAATTCTCACACGAAGTTATTTTGCCATTTCCATATTATCTCTGAGCAAATATACTCGTTGGGATCCCATTCGAAAATATGTCACGTCCATACTATCTCTAATACCATTTTTTTGCTTTAACTTATTATGGGATACTTAATGTATAATAAGTCCACAAAAGGACTTTTGAGATCTATGACGTTATTGATATTGTTATACAGATAACTAAAGTAAAACAAAATTTCTTTATTGATGGAAAACAAGGAAAAAAATAACACAAAATACGTAGAAAGAGGATGGGTTAGAATCTTTCGAGTTATTCAAAAATATTACAGGAGCATGCAGAATACAGAGGTCTGACGATGCAAGCATTCGATAAAAACTTCTGTTTTGGCTGGTTCTTCTTATTTTTTGAATCAACAGAAGGATGGCAGAAATTAGTTATCTTATTCTGGAGTGGAGAAGGGCCATCCGGTAAGGGGCTAATAAGGTCTTGAAGAAGGCCCTCTCTACATAGCTTAGTAAAGGCTTCTTTCTTTTCCTCGGTAGGAGGCGGTATAGGAGCAGAAAAGGCGCAACTAGAGTTAGTTGTAATGGATGGAAGAATAGTCAATTTATCAACTATCTTTCCTCCTTTAGAGTCTCATTCTGGGAAGCCATCAACAAATTCGAATAAAGAATATTGAATTGAGTAGCCGACTCTTATTTATAATAAGTGGGGCGACGGTTCAAATTTTTTCACATGATTCATCGGTAAAAAGGGTAATAATTTATAACCCCACTATTCGTGAAGGAAGACGACGGTTCAGATCCCCATACAAAAATCATAAAGGTTGCAATGGTTTGTTCCCCAAGCGAAGAGTATAATATAAAATATAAAACTATTTTATATGTTGGTCCGAGGGTTGCCATATGCGCACATTTGTCTGATTGACAAAAAATATTGCATAGTCCGTATGACCAAACAATTTGCAAAAATGATTAAAAAAGTGTGTGCGACAAACCGCACAGTACGCACAAACACAGTTTTCTCTAAGTACATATTTGTGTGCGTATCAGTGGGATGACAGGGAAAAGGCAACATATTCAGTCTTTTTTGATGCACGTCCTCCCAAAAACAAAGACAACCAAAGTCTTCAGTCAGCAACACACATACAGCATAATGAAGTCAAGCTAAAATTTTATTGATGCTTAATCATGATTACATATGATGGAGATCTATCATACCTAGTTTTTTATTCTAAAAATCATGATTATATATATAAAAATCTATTATACCTGAATTTTCATATGATGGAGATCTATCAAAGAGCCATCTCCATCTTTGTGCATCGTCTGCTCTCGATGCAGATGAATAAAAAGGCACAAAAGAAATGAGCTCCTCAGGGCAAACCATAATATATGGAAAAAAATACATGATGTGGAAAAGCGAGGATACTACACAAAAATGGACTTGCTTAAATTAGCAAAGACTCACTTGTGTCATGATGATGCACCATCGCTAGAAGTCCCGGTTAGGATTCTAATCCAAATCTTGTAATCATCACAGGGGCTATATTAAGAGGGTAATTCCAGCGAGCTAGGTTTGAAGACAACGAACAGTCTTCTGGATAATATGTTAGCTCAACGTGAATAAAAAAGCCTATGATATTGTCACGACCCGCACCCAAAATTTGGGCATGAGCCGTGGGTACGTCCAGCCTATGCTACAACATCGATGGTAGAACATTGTCTAGGTCTCAAGTCTACTAAACATAACTCATAAAATAACCTATCAATGATCACAACTCCATAAGGAGGACAATAAATATGCATATTGATCCTCAAAATATATGGTACCCAATCACAATAACTATAGGAAGTAAATAGCACGATAAGATATATAAGATAAGAAAGTTCTGACATGAGTCTAGCACACAACCCAAATATAATAATAACCTAGAGTCTAGCTATCCCAACATAAATAGTCTCAAAATAATATAATCCAAATCTCAAGTTTAGAATAATTTAATACATAGATAACTAGACCAAGAAGCTGTCTAAACGATTGTGGGTGGTGTCTCCTCTAAGGAGAGTGACTCATATAGAATCTCCGGTATGTAGTCTCCCTCTACTCCTGGACCGTAGTGAGTAGGACAGAAATCCTCAAGGTCCTCTGAAAAATATTATCCAGTCAGGATTGGAGCGAAGCACAAACACCAAATAGCAGTTTCAATTATATTGACAAAAACTATAAGATAGTGTAAGGAAATACATGAGAAAAAAATACTGGAAAAGTAAGGAATACTAGAGAGATATGTAATCAGCAATAGTACTAACTAGCAATGAACAAATATATGTGAATGCTACAAATGAATGAACTGGAAAAAGAATAAAAATTCTAGCTAAGTGTTATAAAATATCAGTTTGCTATGTGATCGGCTTGAGACTAGATCAGGCTTGTTATATATTATTGGCTATGATACATGTGAGGTCAGGCTAACCATCTGGTTAGCTATGATGTGAGCAATAGTCAGGATAATCATATATGACAGGCTATGAGGCATGTAAATGGTCAGGCTATACCCAACGTGATATGTGGGGTAAGCTATGATGCATGTAAAGTGCGGTATAATAGATTCCAATCAAGACTCTCATTTTTTCTTGTCCCCAGCTAGCACGATATGGGATGAGCTATGATGCATGTAAATGGTCAGGCTACACCCAACATAATCTTGCTAATATTTCCCCGTCCTCAGCTAGCACGATGGATTATAATCACGACTCCTCATGACAGATATCTATGATACTAGCCCATGTATCCACAGTGTCAGAATCAAGCATACACTATAACTAGAATTATAGTAATAATCAACATAATAAAAACTGTCAAAGAATGTACTTGCCTGAAGTCCTGAGCAAGGTGTGTCTCTCGATGCCCAAGCTGGTGTCACATAGACCTATTTATGGTACATTGCATCAATACAAGGTTCTGGAATGAAAATAAGTTAAACTGATATAATTCTAAGTCATAAAGTTATTTCTAAGTCCAACCGACTATTACTAGGTTGTATGAGTCCAACACTAGGATACTAAGTCAATACACTATAAAACTAAGCTATACTAGTTAATCTAAGATACTATAAAACACACAAAATATTGTATCCTAAGATACGCAAGTTTAATATAGAAGAATAGTAATTTGTATATATATACAAGTCAATATTTATAGTATCTTAACTAATCGATGAAATTAGGATACCTTGGCCTTGTACTAATGCGTATCACACTACCTATCTTGATACTCAAACCCAATACCTTGGTATCGACCCATTACCTTCACATTACCTTGGTATCCCAAGGTAATTCAAAACCTAGTGAATATAGCTAATATATAGTACACACTAGTATACATACCTATCTACTAATAATACAATACCATATTTACATATATACATATAGCTAACTATATACTACTCAAGTATCTCACTAACTATCTATTATATAACAAGTATATATATTACTAGCTATCTATACATACTAACTATTAAACTAACTATTACTAACTAGTATTTTAAACTAACTGTTATTCTTAACTATTCTAACTAAACCAAATACCCAACTCAAATAATACCCAACTCAAGTAATACTCAAATACCTTACCGGAACTGAATCTGAAACCAAATTGATACCTTGATACTGTGCTGATACTGCACAGTGTTGCTCCTACTGCAGTTTCCCTGTTGCTGAACTGTATCCCCCATTGCACGAGCACTGCTCCCTCTCTGTGTTACTACTGCAGTGGCTACTGCAGTGGCTCCTAGCTTCTGGCTTTTTTTCCTTGCTGCTTGACTGAACTGCATGCTCACTTGGTCATTGCCTGACCCTTCAAGTTGAAACTGCTACTGCTAAGCTTCAGTTGAGTTTGCATCCTTCCAAATTCCACTGAGCAGTGCCTTGATGCACTGCCGGCATCCCCTTTCAGTTGTTGCACTATAGAGTGCAGTGCGCTGCTTGTTCCCTGTTGCAGATCCCTCTTTTGTTGAAGCTGCACGAGCCTGCATCAAGGCTGCACCTCCCTGTGCATCTACTGCAATGTGCTTTCCTCTCTACTGCTCACTCGAGCAATTGGCTTCCCCCTTCAGTTGCTGTCTAGCAGTGAAGGCTCCCTGATACTGTTACTGTGCCCATACTTCCCTGTTGAAGTTGCAGTAGGATACTGCTCCCCTCTCACACACACACATACTCATAAACACATACATATCACACTCACACATACTGAAACCAAATCAACACAACCTGAACTCCCACATATACTGGCACACAGTGTGCACAGTATACACACAGAGACTGAGGAACTCGACTCTTCATGATAGTCCCACACCGATATATATACATATATGTATTAATACATATATATATATATATATATATATATATATATATATATATATATATATATATATATATATAAATATATATATATATATATATATATATATAAATATAAATATATATATATATATATATATATATATATATATATCTATTATATATGAATTAGACCATATAAATAGGTATACTTCCTATTAAATATTTTATCAAACAACTAGTGTGCCCCAATGTGATACTCTATGATACACCACAAGTCTTCATGCATTACCCCCCCCCCACAATATACAACTAAAATATTTATATATTCTATATAGATATATCATATACATATAGTATGATTAGTGATATGAAAGTTAGGAAAAATACATCCTTAAATCCAAAAAACCCCAAATAACATATGACACCATAAAGCAATTATCATAAAACCAATAGAGTCTCATGCTTTCCCCTTTATGGCTATTCCTAAACCATGGGTGGGCTCCTAATGGCCAAATAAATGATAAAAACAAAATTTAAAAGAAAGTTTCCAGATTTTTTTACCTATTGGAAGATGGATTCTCAATGTGACTTCTTCATCTCTAAGGCTCGAACTCTAAGCTTCTAGGCCTCTTTTGATGGGGGAAAAATGAGGGATTTAAGGTTTAGAAATTCTAAATTTGTGGAGGGAAATAAAGGTTTTTGGGGGGCTATTTCTAGGGTTTCTTCATGAGTCATGAATGGCTTTTGAGGGAGGCTCCCTCTCTTCTTATAGGCCGGCCATACCTAGTCTAGGATTTGGTTAATGCACAATGTCTCATTTTCCCTCAATGTCTTATCATGAAGAGTTATTTATTAAGGGGTTTAGTCCTAAGTGAGGGATTTCACTAGATTCTAATTAATAGAATATGGATTAGTCTAGTGGGTTAAATGTTAAATCTAAGCAAGGTCCATGGTCCCATCAAGGCTAGTCCACTAACCCATGCCATTAATGAATATAATATAATATGTATATTATCTATCATGCAACTATTAACACAATATATATAAATATTATAAATGACCATAAAGTTTCTACTCTAGAAATATGGTAGTGACAAGTCTACCCTCCTAAAAAATTTGTCCTCAAAATTGAGTTAAACTAGCACAATAATACAATCAGAACAATAAGAACTATACCTCAAGACTCGAAGAGATACGGGTACTTCTCGCATATTTCGTCCTCCCTCTCCCAGGTTGACTCGCCTGGAGAGTGATGTCTCAATGCAACATGAACCAAAAAAATAGTCTGGTTCCGTAATACCTTCTTCCGATGATCCAAGATTTCTACGGGCTGCTCAGGATAGCTGAGAGTCAGACCAACCTCGATCTTTGAGTGATCTAGTACGTGACTAGGATCTGCAACGTACCATCCCAACTGTGACACGTGGAACACGTCATGTACTCCCTCTAGTGTAGGAGGCAAGTCTAGTCTATAGGCCACTGCAGCTACCCTCGCAAGAATACCGAAAGATCCGATGTACCGTGGACTAAGCTTTCTGTCTCCACCAAAATAAATCGTGTCCCGTGTCAAAAAAATCTGTAAGAACACCAAATCGCCAACCTAGAATAAATACAGCCTTAACACGCAATCTAAAACAAAATAATCACAAGAAAAATAATAAAACCTATACCTCAAACTCCAAAGGTCTACGGTGGCTGTCAGTCCAATGTCGTTGTCTGTCCTGCGCCACTCGAAGTCTGCGTCTGATGAGTTTCACCTTTTCTGCTACATCTACGACCATCTCTGGTCCTAACAAGGCTCTCTCTCCGATATTATCCCAAGATAACGGTATGCGACACCTCCGTCCATATAGAGCCTCGAATGATGATATCTCAATACTGGCTTGGTAGTTGTTGTTGTAAGCAAACTCTACCAGGTGTAGATGATCCTCCCAAGAACCTCCGAGATCTAGAACATAAGTGTGTAGCATATCCTCGAGAGTCTGAATAGTCCTTTCAGACTACCCGTCTGTCTGGGGGTGATATACGGTACTAAACTTGAGCTGAGTATCCAAGCTAGCCTGTAAACTCCTCCAGAAGTGGAAAATGAAACAACTATCCTGATTTGAGATGATGCTCACAGGAACCCCATGTAATCTGATAATATGTTGCTCATACATCTCAGCTAGTTTCTTCATCGATGTACCCACTTTGATTGGTAAGAAGTGGGCTGATTTGGTCAACCTATCCACGATGACCCAAATTGCGTCCTTTCCTCCTAGAGAATACGGAAGCCCCGAAATGAACTCCATAGTCACATGCTCCTACTTCCATTCTGGGATGGGTAAAGGCTGAAGCAATCCACCTGGCTTCTGTCGATCCGCCTTTACCTGCTGGCACACTAAATACCGGGATACAAAGCGTGCTATCCCGTGCTCCATCCATACCACCATACGTCCTTCCTCAGGTCTCGATACATCTTGTTGGCACCTGGATGCATTGAGTACTGAGAGAGATGCACCTCCTGCAAAATCTTCTCGTGCAGCTCCCCGCTCGGCACACATATCCTAATATCGTGCCGTAATGACCCATCATCAGCAATAATGAAGTCTTCTGATAATCATGTTCGAACATGTGCCCGATACTCCTCAGAGCCTCATCATCATACTGCGTAGCTCTGATTTTGTCTATCAGTTTGGACTATATCTACAATCTCCATATCTGAATCTCGATACCAGAAACTAGTACCTCAATTCTCAAGCTTTCAAGATCGACCAACAAGTGTCTGTCTGACGTCAAGTACATAGCCATTGGATACCTACTCAAGGCATCAACGACTATGTTGGCCTTTCTTGGGTGGTACTGTAATAAAATATCGAAGTCTTTCATCAACTCCAACCACCTCCTCTGCCTCATGTTCAACTCTTTCTGTATAAACATGTACTTCAAGCTCTTGTGGTCTGTGAAGATCTCCACACACTCTCCGTACAGATATTGTTTCCATAGCTTTAGAGCAAAGATAACCGCTATCAACTCCAAATCGTGAGTAGGATAGTTCTTTTTATAAGAACATATTGCCTAGAAGCATAGGCAATCACCTTCCCATGAAGCTGAAGAACGCAATCCAAACTCTTCCTTGAAGCATCACTGTAGATAGTGAATCCACCTATCCCCGATGGCAACATTAATACTGGAGCTGTCATCAATCTCTTCTTTAGCTCATTAAATGTGGCCTAACAATCCTCCGTCCAGACGAAATCTACACCTTTCCTTGTCACCCTAGTCATCAACTCTGCAATCTTGGATAAGTCTTGTACAAACCTCCTGTAGTAACCTGCTAGTCCGAGAAAACTCCTGATCTTAGCTACTGAACTTGGAGTAGCCTACGACTCCACTGCCTCGATATTCTTTGGGTAAACTGAGATCCCGTCATCCATCACCACATGCCCAAGGAATTTAACCTTGTCAAGGAAGAACTCGCACTTCAAAAGCTTTTCATAAAGCTCCCCTTTCCTGAGAGTCTCCAAAACCATCCTCAGGTGCTCTTCATGCTCTTCTAAGGTCTTCGAATACACAAGAATGTCATCGATGCACACCACCATGAACTTGTCAAGATACTGGTGGAACACCTTATTTATCAAGTTTATGAATACTGTCGGTGCATTAGTCAATCCAAATAGTATTACCATAAACTCAAACTGGCCATATCGGGTCCAAAAAGCTGTCTTTGGAATATCTTCTCTCTTCACTTTTACCTGGTAGTAGCCTGACCTCAAGTCTATCTTTGAAAACACCTTCAATCTGCTCAACTGATCCAAAAGATCATCTATCCTTGACAACGGATATTTGTTCTTGATAGTGAGGTTGTTCAGAGCTATATAGTCGATACACATAAGTACCGACCCATCCTTCTTTGGTACGAACAAAACCGGAGCTCCCCATGGTGATAAACTGGATTTGATGAAACCTTTGTCTTGTAACTCCTCAACTTGCTTCTTCAGTTCTGTCATTTTGCTGTTGTTGACCCTATAGACATGTTGTGATATGGGCTCCGCTCCTGACACCAAGTTTATAGAGAACTCGACATCTTTGTCTGGAGGCAAACCTGGCAACTCCTCTGAAAAGACATCCAGAAACTCTTCTATCAGAGGATGTGGCAACTCCTCTTCCTTCATACTGGATCCACAAAAAGTGCCCCTGCTCTGCTCCGCTGCTCCTCTGGTGACCTCGAACTCTGGCTCTCCTGGCGGTCAAAATATTACTCTGCCTCCACGATAATCTGTAGTAGTTGGTGCCTACTCAACCATTTTATTCCGAGTATAATATCATATCCCATAAGTGGCATTACGAGTAAGCACATGCTCAGCTCTCGGCCTCCCAATGATACTCTCTAGTCCTTGTAAAAATTGCTAACTAGAATAATGCCTCTGCCAATCATGATCTTGTAAGTCCTATCTAAGGATTCCACCTCCAAATGATGCTTAAGAGTATAAGATACAGACACAAAACTTTAGGAAGCGCCAGAATCGAATAATGTAAGTACTAGAATAGAATCGAGAAGAACTAAACCTGAAATCATGTCTCCTACTGGCTCGGCCTCCTCAATCGTCATGGCATACGCTCATCCCTGGGGCTCACCTCTCTGTTGCTGTTGGTGCTGAGCATACCTCTATTGCTGTGGCGGAAGTGGAGGTCCCCTCTGCTGGCCTCCTAGTACAGTAGGTACCATGGCAGGTCCCCTCTGAGCGACTGCTCCACCCTGACCTGGACGAGTCTGAATAGATGGACAGTCTCTCAACTGGTATGCTGAAGATCCATAAGACAAACATGTATTCAGCCTCTTCCTGTAGATTTACCTCAAGTGTCTCATCTTCCTGCAGTACGCACACTGGACAATAGACTGGGTCTGCCTCTGAGGCCGATACTGTTGTTGAGTGTGTCCTCGAGCTGGTGCCTAGTGCTGCTGGTGCTGATACGGCCTCTATTGCTGCTGAAAGTGGGGACGCTTGGCCAGTCCCGCACTACCACTCGCTCCTCCAGAAAGGTCGCATCCTCTCTTAGGCGTCCAAATTATCTTCAGTATTCTGGGCATCTATCAGAATGCCCTCGAAGGTAGCAGTGCAATATCCAGAAGTGCAAGACTTGATCTCTCCCATCAGCCACTTCCTGAACTTTCAGGCTCTATCTACTGGGTCCCAAATCATCGATGGTATAAAATGACTCAAATGGCAAAACTCTGTCGCGTACTCGTCGACCGATATGTTTTCTTGGACCAAGTCATGGAACTGACTCTCCAAGGCTTCTAGGGCCACGTTGGGAAAGAACTTCTCCTTGAAAAGCTCCTTGAAAGCCTTTCAAGTAAGTCCTCCAACAGTAAGTCTCGGCTCCGTACGATACCAAGTCAGCACAATATCGATCATCTGGCTGCTGGTAGCTCGATCTGCAGAATCATCAGAATCTGCGCCAAGCGCAAGTTTCTCTCTATATCCTTCAGCCAGTCATCGGCATAAAGTATCCCCTCGATGCCCTTGAACTCCTGAGGCATCATCCTCTTGAAGTCCACTATAGTGCCTGGCCTCTGGTGCTGCTGGCTAGGATGCTGCTGTGTGACTCTCTCAATAGCCTAGAGAGCCACCTGATGAGCATTCTCCATGCTCTCCCTCATCAGCTCCGTCTGTGCTTAGTGCGCCTCTACCTGCACTCTCTGAGACTCATCCTGAACTTGCTGAGCCTCTGTCGACATCCTATGAGCATCTATCATACCCTGGATCAGTACGAACATCTGTGCCCCATCAACGGGCACACCTCCAGGAAATAGAGTCAGTGGTGGTGGAAGGTGCTCCGTAACAGCCAGGGCAACCCTCTAGACAGATGGAGTAGGAGAACCCCCAAAAATTATAGAAACTCTCACATGAATAGGAGAGGTAGGAGGAGCAACACTAGATATCTGGGTGTCAGGTCGAGAGGTGGCAGACCTCTCTGAAGTTGTGGGTCCTAATCTCAGCGACCTAGTCTTCGATGGCATCCTGAAGACAGACTGAAAAGGATCAATTAAGGCAACATATACGATATTATCATAGAAGGACAGTAAAATTTTAAGGAAACAATTATTCAGAATAATAATATAAAATTAAAAAAAATTAGTTGTGATTGAGCAAACTCTCAGCCTAAATCCTATTTCCTAAAGCAGGCTCGTAGCAATACTTTAAGTGAGCACTAATACAACATCGCTCTAATTGCGAATCTAGACCTGCATGGGCCACCACTAAAATGTGTCACGACCTGCACCCAGAATTTGGGCACGAGTCGTGGGTACGTCCAGCCTACGCCGCAGCATCGACGGTAGAATGCAGTCTAGGTCTCAAGTGTACTAAACATAACTCAAAAATTAATTTGTCAATGATTACAACTCTATAAGGAGGACAATGAATATGCATAATGATCCTCAAAACATATGGTACCAATCACAATAACTATAAGAAGTAAATGGCACGATAAGATGTATATGATAAGGAAGTTCTGACAGGAGTCTAGCACACAACCCAAATACAATAATAATCTAGAGTCTAGCTATCCCAACATAAATAGTCTCAAAATAATATAATCCAAATCTCAAGTTTAGAACAATTTAATACATAGATAAGTAGACCAAGAAGTTGTCTAAACGACTGTAGGTGGTGTCTCCTCTAAGGAGAGTGACTCCTCTAGAATCTCCGGTATGTAGTCTCTCTCTACTCCTGGACCATAGTGAATAGGATAGAAATCCTCAAGGTCCTTTAAAAAATATTATCCAGTCGGGATTATAGCGAAGCTCAAACACTAAATAGCAGTTTCAATTATATTGATAAAAACTATAAGACAGTGTAAGGAAATACATGATAAAGAAATACTAAAAAAGTAAAGAATACTGGAGAGACATGTAATCAGCAATAGTACTAACTAGCAATGAACAAATATATGTGAATGCTAGAAATGAGTGAATTGGAAAAAGAATAAAAATTCTAGCTAAGTATTGTGAAATATCAGTTTGCTATATGATCGGCTTGGGACTAAATCAGGCTTGTTATATATGATTGGCTATGATACATGTGAGTTCAGGCTAACCATCTGGTTAACTATGATGCGAGCAATAGTCAGGCTAATAATATATAACAGGCTATGAGGCATATAAATTGTCAGGCTACAACCAACGTGATATATGGGATGAGCTATGATACATGTAAAGTGGGGTATGATCACATAATCTTGCTAATATTTTCCCGTCTTCAGCTAGCACAATGGATTCCAATCATGACTCCTCATGACAGGTATCTATGATACTAGCCCGTGTATCCACAGTGTTAGAATCAAGCATACACTACAACTAGAATCATAGTAATAATCAACATAATAAAAATATTCAGAGAATGTACTCGCCTGAAGTCCTGAGCAAGGTGTGTCTCTCGATGCCCAAGCTGGTGTCACATAGACCTATTTATGGTACGTTGCATCAATACAAGGTTCTGGAATGAAAATAAGTTAAACTGATACAATTCTAAGTCATAAAGCCATTTCTAAGTCAAACCGACTATTACTAGGTTGTATGAGTCCAACACTAGGATACTAAGTCAATACATTATGAAACTAAGCTATACTAGTTAATTTAAGATACTAAGAAATACACAAAATATCGTATCCTAAGATACGCAAGTTTAATATAAAAAAATAGTAATTTGTATACATATACAAGTCAATATTTATAGTATCTTAACTAATCGATAAAATTAGGATACCTTGGCCTTGTACCAATGCGTATCTCACTACCTATCTTGATACTCAAACCCAATACCTTGTTATCGACCCATTACTTTAACATTACCTTGGTATCCCAAGGTAATTCAAAAACTAGTAAATATAGCTAATTTATAGTACACACTAGTATACATACCTATCTACTAATAATACAATACCACATTTACATATATATATATAGCTAACTATATACTACTCAAGTATCTCACTAACTATATATTACATAACAAGTATATATATCACTAGATATCTATACATACTAACTACTAAACTAACTATTACTAACTAGTATTTTAAACTAACTGTTACTCTTAACTTTTCTAACTAAACCAAATACCCAACTCAAATAATACCCAACTCAAGTAATACTCAAATACCTTAACTGAACTGAATCTGAAACTGAACTGATACCTTGATAGTATGATTATACTGCACAGTGAGGCTCCTACTACAGGTTCCTTATTGCTGAACTGCATCCCCCATTGTACGAGTACTGCTTCCTTTCTGTGCTACTACTATAGTGGCTACTGCAGTGGCTCCTAGCGATTGGCTTCTTCACCTTGCTGCTTGGCTGAACTGCCTACTCACTTGGTCATTGCCCGACCCTTCGAGTTGAAACTGTTACTGCTAAGCTTCAATTGACTGTACATCCTTCCAAATGCCACTGAGCAGTGCCCTGATGTACTACCAGCATCCCCTTTCAGTTGCTGTACTGCAGACTGCAGTGCTCTGCTTGTTCCCTGTTGCAGCTCCCTCCTTTGCTGAAGTTGCACGAGCCTGCATCGAGTTTGCACCTCCCTGTGTAGCTATTGCAGTGTGATTTCCTCTGCACTGCTCACTCGAGCATTTGGCTTCCCCCTTCAGTTGCTATCAAGCAGTGAAGGCTCCCCGATACTGTTACTGTGCCCATACTTCCCTGCTGAAGTTACAGTAGGATACTGCTCCCCTCTCACACACACACTCACAAACACATACATAGCACACTCACACATACTGAAACCAACTCAATACAACCCAAACTTCCACATATACTGGCACACAGTGTGCACAGTATACACACAGAGGCTAAGGAACCCGACTCTTCATGACAGTCCCACACCAATATATATACATATATATATATATATATATATATATATATATATATATATATATATATATATATATATATATATATATATATATATATACATATCCATTGCATATGAATTAGACCATATAAATAGGTATACTTCCTATTAAACATTTTATTAAACACCTAGTGTGCCCCAATGTGATACTCTATGATACACCACAAGTCTTCATGCATAACCCCTCCCCCCCAATATACAACTAAAACATTTACATATTCTATATAGATATATCATATACATATAGTATGATTAGTTATATAAAAGTTAGGGAAAATACATCCTTAAATCCAAAAAACCCCAAATAATATATGACACCATGAAGAAATCATCATGAAACCAATATAGACTCATGCTCTCCCCTTTATGGCTATTCCTAAACCATGGGTGAGCTCCTAATGGCCAAACAAATGATAAAAATAAAATTTAAAAGAGATTTCCAGATTTTGACCAAGAATCGAATCGAACTGATCCAAACTGACAGAATACGAGATTCATTTCAATTTTAAAAAAAAATTGGTTCGATTTCAGTTTTGAAAATACTATTATTCCTTATTCAAAACCAAAAAGCGAATCAGTCTTTTGCAATTATGTAAATATCTTCAATATTCAATATGACCTGTAGACACTACGTTATAGCAGAAGAGTAATAACATAATGAATATATATATATATATATATATATATATATATATATATATATATATATATATTGAGAAGAGAACATAGATCCACCTTACTTATCTTGGGAATAAACCAGGTCTTCAGAGTGACGTAGAAAGATATATAAAAATATGTCATAATGTATGTATGTGTTTGTGTGTGTGTGTGGGGGGGGGGGCTAGTTAGAGTTTCGACCCTAGATTTTATAGCAGCTTAGAGTTTAAGCCCTGAATTTTTTTTTGTTATATTTTCCATTATACCCTCCCTTCCATGCTTAACAATGAAACCTTTCTATATATACTATGGAGGGTATAATAGGAAATATATAACAAAAAATAAAAAAATCAGGGTCTAAACTTTTCCAATTGGAGGTCTAAACTCTAATTAGCCCATTATATATATATATATATATAATAGGTAATAGGCATCTGCTCATATTAAGAAATAAGTCATTTAAAAAATGTGTATAGCATTTATCAAACGCCAATGGTCATCTACATAAAAGTGTCATCACTCATGTAATGAAAATAGATCCAAAATTAATATACAAATCTAATTAAGTTTTACGGGAAAAACTCACTACAATAATGACTATAATAGCAAACATTAGAAAATAACAAGATCTGAATATCAACTATCTAAATAAATAGATGGATCCCAAGATGGAAGCCTAATATGGCTCAATGGTATTCCTCGAAGTAGATCTCATTGTACGCAACTGGCGCAGCGCGTGTATATACTCCATGTTCTTACACCTTCAGACAAATATCCTTACCTAAGCCTAGAAGGAAATTAGGTCCTCAGAGGGACGTAGATACATAGAAACATGTCATATATAAAATAGTAATAACATAAGTAATAATTAGAGCATAGTATGCTATGTCTCAACTAACTATGAAAGAAATCGAGGACAACATTCGGTGCGTGGACTAACAATCAAGGGGTACATACAATCGTAGACTTTTGTTGCTGAATTGTAATTAGGTCAGGCACGCCATTCTGGTTGTTTGCTACTTAGATTGCAAATCTGATATTAAAGGTGAATCATATTGTTGGTCTGGTGTTGTATGTTATTTTAGTTTTTTAATTTGGGCTTATTCTAACTTATCTTGTTTTTGTGTCATCTAAGGCTTGCATTTTTGTACCGTTTGACTTTGGTAGACATTTCTTATAATTGAACTTTTCTGGGCTTTTGGATGCTACATAGTGATTTATATAGTATTTTGGACATGTAGATACTCTGTAAGCCCCTCATTTTGGATTAGGGTAATTTGGTATTTTTTAATTTATTTTTTAATTTTATTTAATTAAAAAAGTTAAAGTATTAATTTATAAAATTCTTTTATATATATGACACTTTGTCATAGCTTGGATATTTTTAGCAATGCACGACATTTTTCCTTTCAACCAAATTCATATTATTGACCTTAACTCTACCTAGTACACTTGGGAGATAGGTGTTGAATTATATTGATCTCCTCTATGCTCCAAAAATATTGACAAATATCTCGAACCAAAGACTTTGTAAAATTACCTTCAATTGACTATATGAACCCAACCGACCAAAATACCCTACTTGGACTCTAAAACCAATTTCTATGAGACATGTACACCACCCCACACTCATCCCTCATTAATTTATATATATTTTTTACACTTAAACCCGCGCACATGCACAACAACCCAATAACACAATAATTATCTTATTTGAGATACCGAAAGAGAACCTTCTTGTGCACTTGTACTCAAACTCAACCAATACCCACACAACTAGACCAAAGTACACCCAAAACCCTACTAATGGCTAAACCAAACCACTTAGGTCTGAAGTAAAGCTTAATTCCCATTACAAACTCAACTAAAAAGGGTCCAACAACCAACTATATATTGGTTGATATATATATATATATATATATATATATATATATATATATATATATATATATATATATATATATATATATATATATATATATATATATATATATAGTAATCTCCTTCATAAACCATAACCCTAACTTCCCACCTTCTTGGCTGCCACCTAGCCGACCCCCTCTCCCAACCTTACAACCCCCACAGCCCCCTACTCCCTCTATATTTTAGTTCTCCACCATCTCCAAACCCCCCACACAAGTCCCTAAGGTGTTCCACCACCCCTAGAAGGTTCGACCCCCCCCCCCCAAGGGCCAAAAACTATTGTGGTTTGCAGTAGCTATTTGGTTGTATTAACAGCAGCAAAAGTCCCACAAAATCCTAGATTTACATCATAATTGAAGCCCCTATGAAGCCTGTTTGTCGTCCCCAAAAGGTTTGTGTCGCAAGAAGAGCCTCCGTCGTAATCACGAACACATAAGTTTTATAACTTCTTTGTTAATATTTATTTTTCCATGTGAAAGCCCTTGTATGAACCCATAATTATGTTAGATGACAAATAAGGAAACCCTCATGCATGAGAAACCCTAATATTACATAAAAACTACTCCTTGATGACACAAAAACCAATACATGGTAATATGTAAACCATAATAACCTAGTTTTTATAGATGTGGTAATTTTATTATTAAAATATAAATTTCCAGAAATTAAATAATATTTTCTAGAATATTAATTATTATATTTTATATATTAAATAAATTTGCATGCAAGTTAGCAACCTTGCATGCACAAATTAGTTACCAAAGTAGCTAGAACACCTAGTTGACGCTCAACGGAACTTTGTGCATGCAACGGCAACTGTTTCGGTATTTTTCACTAAATAACTAATAATTCCATAATTTAAATTATTTTAATTCATTATTATTTGTGTCGACATGCATGATTGATTGATCATATGCATGCTCAAAGTAAAGTTTAGCGTTGTTGCAAGTTTTGGGACATCATAACATATTTACGTACGTATAGGAATACTCGTATCGGAACTCATAAAATTGCCTAAACGTACTTATGATGGCACGGTGTACGAGACCCTCACAACGTAAGAGATAGTCACAAAGTACATGTTTATTGGCATGCTATCCTACACCATGAGATTACTTGATTGTTGGCACGAATGTCACAAAACTAGTCAGCGTAGTGCAACGATAACATTCTTCTATATTAATTAGATTAGATTATGAATATTAACTAGAATATTAATAATAGGACAACTTTGATCTGTTGCATTACTAGTTGAGGACATCAGACATTACCGCAGCATCAGGCAGTAGGCAAGGGTATCTTGCCTTTGTTCTAGTATTTTGTGCTCTTTGCTATTACTAGCTTCTGATTTATTTCTATTACTTTGTATGTATTTATTGTAACCTAGGACCGTTACGATACTTAGCGTCTGAGTTATATTCGGGTGCCAACTTTCATACGCAAAATAGGTTATCGTTAGATTGTATTGTCATCATATCACCTTATAAGTGCAACCCTTGCGCTACATACCCTAGGATACTGTACACGACTTTCATATACTGAGGCCTTACTTAAGACATTCGAGGTTTTGGCTTCTGTGTTAGGACATGACTTATGATTATGAGATTGTGACTTGACTGTATCCTTCTTGTGGACTTGAGACATAGTTAGTATTTTGTCTTGTGTGTTATGGACATCAGACGTGAGATACATGGGGATCGGGAAGAACATACCCGTACCGTTGGGCTACCACTTATGACTTGCCTACCGTTGCATGCGCTTCGGTCATTCTTAGTGTTACGGGTACCCATAATGGGGCATGTACACTCCCTCTACATTCCTTAGTTATGGTCGTATCTGTTGAGACCTACCGTCATTGGTTGTTTAGCGGACGAGAGTGTTCTCATGTGCGTTCACTTAGCTGGTTATGATAATTTTCCTTGAGCACACTGATTATTATTTACTGTTACTTTGCTTGAGTGTTTATTATACCTTTCTATATCCCTTGAGGACCTGGATCTGGATTATGTCCCCAGGTATAGACGAGGAGAGTTACCACGAGGTTTACGGGTCAGAAGCTGACATTGGAGTAGTACTTGCACCAGAGGACAAGGTTGTGTAGGAGGACTTCTCTTGAGCACTCAATTATTTCCTCTATTTATTTATTCTTAGTATTTCTTAGACATTTGGACTTGGTTTAGTGACTTCTGGATATTTGTACTTGGTTTTTTTCTCTTTCCATTATTTGATGACGGGTTGTTCTCCGTAAAATTATTTTTACTGCTTTGTGATGGACAGCTTTATTTTATTATTATTGTGACTGGACTATCTCTTTGTGATATTGATTCTTATTATGGATGAGATTAGATGTATAAACTATGACAGGTATTGTAGACCAATATTTATATGTTTTATAGCTTAAGTGTACTCTAACGGATCCATTAAATTGGGTTTGTCCATTGGAGTTATGTTGTTGGCTATTGCCACGTGGCTAGTCCCTTGGTATTTTGGGACTAAGGCACGGCATAGTTTTTATGGTGGCCCATGTAGGTCTACGAATATATTTTTTTTGGTTTCAATTATAGAACCGAGTAAGCCTGCAATTAGGATATAATAAATTTATAGGATCTCATCCACATGTTGACACATTCTTGACCTTTATATCGAATTTGAATTATTTTATTAACTTGCATCATGCCTTGAATCACCTGTGTGATCCTTATAGTTTACTTTGTGTGTAGAGTAATGGATCCAAGAACTAGCAAAGAGACTCCCACGGATACACCATAAGGTGATGTGGTTACTTACGATGACAGAGTGACACCATCGGGTGGAGATCCATCCACTCAACAAAGCAACCCGGTCAATCAGAACGCCACGAGGTTCCGGAGAGACAAAATTCTACCATCACCATAATTTGCTCCACCGATACTGTAACAACCCACTTCGCTTAACCCGGAGGGCCGATTCAAATGGCACAATTATAGCGAACAGACCTACCTAGCTCAGCGAGATGACTCATTCGATGCGAAGGTATTCAGACTTGGACCTTTAAAGGGAGTTTAGACTTAGACTTTACAGAGGCGTGCTCAGAGTCTTACTCGGTCGATGTGATTCATCGCTAAGGCGGGTGGCTCCGATAAATCTATCTCTACTTAGCTGCATACTTTAGAAAAGGAATGATACATGCTAGTTTCTAAGTGATAACATTTGTATGATAATAAAAAGAGATGAACGCATATAGCTAAGGGAATAATCTTGCTTTATCATTGGGTATAGAATATGGAAACTCTGTCATGCTAGTGCGTAACTTAGAACATTGATCTAAATAGAGTAAGTTTCATATGTTGTGCCACAAAGTAGATCTCATTTATAATATCGATGTACTGCATCACACAAAATATAACACGGGATAAATTATAATCATATTGTATACATAGACGAGGAAGACTACCAAGTAGTCATTTTGAGTCAGGAGAAGAAAAGAAAAAAAGTACTCGGGATATCCAGATCACCGAGGCAGTCTTTAATCGTGGAGCTACACAAAGAAGAAAGTTTTAAGTGTAGTCCTCGGCTAGATTGAACCGAGTGTGTGTTCCTCAGATAAAAGAAACCGAGCAGGAAGTTCTAGGCTAGGATGGAAGTGGTGATATAGTTGCATGGCACGGACAACTGGTTCCGCACCAGGTAGAGAAATAGTCATTGACACGATTACTGAGGCATATGAATCGTGTCTGCCTGGGAGGACTCTGCTAGTTTAGTCCTAGTAATACACTAGCTAAAGTACTAGCAGGCGAGTGCGAGACATCCAGCAAGGCTTTCTACCGACCTGGAAAGACATCTGACTCGCCAGATGGTTTGGGACTCCTAGTGAGGCTCTCAATCGAGCTGGAAAGACAGCCGTTCCATCCCAGATTTTGTCCAATATGGCTAACAGAGCTAGTGAACTTCATAAAGATAAGTCATGCATGCATAGTGATGATCCGTATTCAGAAGGGGAGTAACATGGAGGAGTATAATGCTCGATACTTTGTATATTTAGAATGAATGTATGATATATAACATAGTTCAAAAAAAATATGTATGAGGCAGAGACACAATCATAACACTTGAAATTCATAGATGCTCTTCATTACTAAGTAGATTATTGATTATATTGCTGCGAATGACAGAAAAGGCCGAATGGTAAGAAAAGAGTAAGACGAACTCAGCTATTTACAGTACGACACTCTTAATTTAGATACGGGTACTATTTTTATTATATTGCCATAAAATTAATCCTAAGATGGACTAGAAAGATAACATAATAAGCCGGTGCACATAACTAATGAACGTGCTTATTTTATGGCGTGGACGAGAGGCCTCCCCGCTAGTGCATTCAATGTACTGATACCAAACCAGATTGTATACAGGGTGCTAGGAGAACTTGCACGGATTCAGAGATCGCTTGACACATCAAGGCACCGTACCATACTTGGCACCTTGGAGCGTGGCGCACGGACCTGGAGCTCACATATATGAGATGTAATATATTGGAAAACCATCATCCAGAGTATTTGATTCAGTAATAAGCCTAAGAGCATATTTATTGTAATGAAAGAGAGAGAGAGCATGAGCAACTTATAATCTCGGCCTAGCGTCGCTTGTAATATTTACTTCATATCAATAAAGAGCTTGTTTTAGGATTCAAATCTTGTGTTTATTCTATGTTTCTACTATGACGACTCTGAGAACTAGTTAGTAACAATCATTTCGGTATTTTTCTTGCGCGAGCGCAACTCCAGGCTCACGCAGCATCATGTCTTGATGGGAACGATTATCCCGCAGGAGCGTTGGTGCGGTAATTCGCGTCCAACGGGGGTGATCGATCCTACAAGATATCGGGGAGTGATATATTGGTATCAGAGTACGACTTTACGTCCTTGGAATTTTTATTGATTCTCTCAGTTTGAACTTGTGCATTGATGATGTGATAGACTCTCTCTCGATGCTTCGATGAATATTCCATAAAATGAATCTAAATATTTCAAAAATTTGTACGGAGGATTAGTGGATGAAGATGGTTATGCGATGGCCTTTGTGCCGAGTTGAGTCAGACCTTATGTGAGTAGACTCATGCTAGAGTTTGCAAGTTACATGAGACCCAGATTAATTTTTCGCTGATGTTAGAAAATTGGTGTATGAGACTAAGAATATTGTTCAGATGGGACAGCTATGCACACAGTCATTCAGCTAAGATGTGTTAAGTATGGCGCACCTAGACTCTTTGGTGCAAGAGACTATGCGAGTGAGAATTTGGTACCGTATGGATAAGATAAGTCAAACTTAGATTGGAAATCGATAGAGTCATTATCGGATTATCGCTAAGACGAATATAGAGGAGCATGCTTGGATTTGGTAGAATTTTTTGGACGGTAGTTCGTGTCGATAAGTATAAATCAAAATATAACTCCATGGATGATTATTGATAGAGGTATATACGAGACTAAGATTTATCAAGGCGATGCATAGGGATCGTGCAGGAGTTCTAAGGGACAAAATAGTAGATATCGGGTGAGTGATGCGAACGTGATTCATGATTTAATAGGATGACTTAATTCCTGAGTGGTGTATGCAAGAGTCTCAGGAACGAATAAGCGATTTGAGAATACAGTGAGTTTTAAAAGATTCATAGAGTATAGCTCGAACCCTGAGTGGTGTATTGATCGTCTTAGAAATATTTGAGCGAATCGAGAATTTTAGGATAAAAAATGAGTCTAGCAGTAAACGATGTGATTATGTAAAGCCTTAGTATAAGAAATTCCTAACAAGTAAGCAAATTCAAAGAAATCGTGCAAGATTTAATTCGAACAAGTTAGAATAAGTTGAACAAGTGATAAGGCTTACATCGGATAGAAATTCAGAGTATTAGAATTAATATCTTGGTCGAGAAAACTTAATCATACAAGAGATTTTGAATTGAATTAAACTGATTAAAAAATGAGTTTGAGATAGAATATGATCAGAGTATAGTGCGGACAAAAGATAGCGCGCACAAAAAATTTGGATTGAGTAGGATATCGCTCGATAGAATTTAGCTTGAGTACGGATGTTATGGTTTTGAATTTAGAAGACTTGATACGATATCATAAGTTAAAAGATAGCATGGAATGATGCAAGGTAGCAAATTATGGTTCATTGATGGAGGTAGGCAATAACGGACTTAATCTTAATTTGGACGAATGATCTTGAATCTAGTTTGAAAGATAACACTCAATATCAGGCCTAGATAAGAACGATTATTTTGCAAGAGCGCTAGCATGGTAATTTTACATCTAGTAGGGATGATTAAACTCGTGGGAATATGTCTGATGATTATTCAAACAAACTCGATAAAATAGAATGTAACTAAGGTAGATAGACTTTGTCTTAAGAATTTGAACTTAGTTGTTTGAGGAATTCTAGAAGTAGACTATGAATTGATCGAACGATAATAATAAAGTTGGACGATATGGCTAGATAAATTATGATCATGGCATGAACGATTATTAGATGAATACGACTCGATGGATAAATATATTACTTGGATAAAATAAAGTATAAAGATAAGGTGTCTTAATCGTTTTGATGATAACCATAACGTTTGACATACTTGTCTTATACAAGTGCAACTCCTTGCTCACACATGTATCACATTCGGATTAGGACGATTACCCCGCAGGAGCGTTGGTATGATAATTTTACGTCCAGCGGGGGTGATCGAACTTGCTGGAGACCGGAGCATGACAATTGAATGATCATCTTGACTTGTGGTTCGACACGATAAGGCAAGTTCCAGGATATAAGTGAATCAAAAGTATTTTGTGGATGAGTTAGTCAAGAATATGAAGTAAGATGCTCGATGGTTTCATAAACGGATACGTGAATTACGTTGAACGACTTTGAATTTGTGATTGAGATCAAAGAGTTAGAAATTGAATCATGACTTAGTATTCTAGACTAAGAAAAGAATGGATAGGTGGATTCTATCATGTGTTTGAAGAGATAGACTATGCGAGTTGTTAGGTTTGACATGCTACGTGGATATATTATTTATTTGGTTAAACGAACGTGTCTTAGGAATGGCTTTGCTAATCGAACTTGAATCCTTTGGATTAAATGTTGTGGATAAGAGTAGGATGATCTATGCTCGATATTTAAAAATTTGAGTGAAATAAGCTTGGGTAGAATACCCCATATGAACGAACAATGGCTTGACCTTAGGAATTGGGCAACTTTCGTGCAAAGGATTGTACGATATAAATCTTGAACATAAAATGTACCTATGACTTTGTGAGCCGACCTAGTGGTTAGGCAGAAGATCCTATGTTATGAGATAAACTGGTATGACCGACTTTAGAGTATCGCTTGAGTAGACGATAGAACTGGGGCAGTAAGTATTAGATTTAGGACTTGGTTTTGGGGAATACGCTAAAAAGTTGACGATTGATACGAATGGAATGAACGATAAAACTTGGATGTTGGTTACATGATTTTAAAAGTTGGACAGATCGTTTAGAGTCAAAATGAACGAGATGGTATCGAGGATTGAATCAAATTAATTTTGTTGACAGACTTAGGAATTGATCAAGCAAAGTTGGGATAATAAATTGAATCGTTGCTTGGAAGACGTACTTGATGGAAGTGCAATGCTTGATAAGAGTGAAAATTAAATTGGCTTAGATTTTGATCGACTCCTCTCGAGGTATCATTATTATTTTATAAGGCGAGATATCATGCCCCAGTCCCAAAATACCAAGGTACTAGCCACGTGGCAATTGCCAGCAGCACAACTCGAATGGGCAAACCCAATTTAATGGACCCGTTAGAGTGCACTTAAGCTGTAATTCATATAAAATGGTCTACAATTATCTGTCACAGTTTATATATCTAATATCATCCATAATAAGTAACGAAATCACAAAAAGACAAGTCTGGTCACAATATTATAAAATAGTTTGTCCAACCAAAGCGATATAAATAATATCATGGGGAATAATATGTCACCAAAATAGAAAGTAAAATAACTCCAAGTACACTATCCAGAAGTCACTACAAGATAAAATATCTAAGAACACTAAGCATAATGATTGAATGGTGAGAATTCTAGGTGCTCAAGAGAAGTCCTCCGGAACAACCTCGTCCTCTGCAACCTGCACGTCTCCAATAGCAGCACCTACCCTATAAACCTAGGGATAGCTCTCCTCGTCTATACCTGGGGACATAATCTGAATCCAGGTCCTCAGGGAACATAGCAAGGTACAATAAACACTCAAGCTAAATAAAATACAGTAAGTAAAAACAGATCAACTGGGCAAGCTATGAAATAAGATAAGTAAAATATAAATGAGAGCATCACTAGTACTCAGGCTGAGACCACTACAGGCTCTATGTCGGGGATCCCATAGTAGCAAGTAGTATCTCATAGGGCCAGTAAATATGCCAATCTCTGGTACAGAGACTAAAACATCTCCAGTAACATAATATATATATAAACATAATCAGCCTGTAGGATGTGTCTCTCCCCACCCAATATAACCTCATATCTCATGTCCATGATGTCTCATGTCCATAACACGTAAGATCATGACCTCTAGCTAGTACAATGAGTCATAATGATATCTATATAATATGCAAGTCTCATATCACGAATCTTGTAAGCCTATACATAATTACTATGAATAACTTAAGAAATATTATATCACATGAAATAGTGTCAAGTGTCCTACAGTCTGATGTACTTGGTAAAGCAAGCACGTAAAAATAGGAACGTAGAATCAACTCTCTAAGTGATATTACACAACTCCGCGTACGACGTCGATACTCGAATCTTGTTCAAACGCTAAGCAACGTCTCATGGTCCTAGGTTAAAAAGGTACATCACAAGAGTATATATATGAAAAGAACACAAGAAAATAATATAACAGGATCTACTGCAAGTTTGGCAAGGCACACTTGCCTAGGTCCTGAACTCCGTCAACTGCTCTTGGAAAAGTAGAATCTGCTAGTACGCCTTTGGATGCTAAAAAAATATCACCAATATTTTCAGAATACATGAAATAGCTAAGATCGACTACTCATAAGTCCAATTTGGACCCAGGGACAGAATTGACAGTTTTGGGTCAAAGTGGGGTCCACATGTAGCCCACTTCACATCGAAAAATGTGTTAAAGTCAAAGTACTCCAAATTCACCAAAATTAGTATTTATGAGTCTAGAATGATGATACGAACCCAACAGAACATCCAGAACTAGATTTTGATGAGCCGATCATAAAATTGCTTGTCATATGGAACCGTGGGGCCCACAAAATCGTATTTTGTCAATGTTCTCAAATTTGAACCAAACATGGGTCACAGGACCAGCATAACGCAAAAATTCCAATGGCACAAGTTTTTTTGCGAAATAATAAGTACACACGAAGTTATAGCAAGGTGTCAGAATAGGCCTATACGGTATTTTTGGCAGATACGCGTTGATTTTGGTGTGCACACGCGTCCAAATCAAATTTTATGAAAGCACACACATTCACGTTCATGTTATGCACCATTCGGTGTAATCCTCATGCTACAACGTGGCCTGGTTTGGCGATACGTATCCCGTATCGAGAATTTTGGGTTTCCCAAAATCAAGTTTTTTAACAGTTTTGTATATTAAATTAATCATAAAACAATACCTAATAAAATAAAGTATTTAAAGAGTTTAAAAATTGGTTAGGTTCTTTTCATACAGAAAAAGAATCACTCGATTCGGCATCACGGTTTGGGAGTTATTGATCTTGAAACATGGGTATTTGGACTGTTTCAAAACTATCGCAAAGTCAGTTTTTTGTCCGACTTTCGGGTCGACTTTCTCTAATTATAAATTACTTTAAATCAATACTCTTGAAGAGGTTTAAGGTCCTTCATATTGTGAATGTATACGTATAAGAAGTTCATAAAATGATTGAGCGAGGAGGTCGTGCTCATACCTCGAAGTGGGCCTCATGTAAAGATGTTGCTTGTGCTGCTGCTGCTGCTGCGCTGCCCGTGCTCGCTCTCGGTGGCCATGCTTACTCGTGGTGGCTGTGCTTGCTCGCGGTGGATGGCGGCAATCGGGGATGGCCGCCTGGGTGGTCGGGTTGCTCTGAGATCCCAGATGGAGGAGTTGCTCCGGGTTGAGGTCGGCCGGAGCTCTAAGGAGGTAGAGAAGAAGATGACCATGAGGGAAAGGAAGAGAAGAGATGAGGTTTCAGTTGGGAAATAGAGGGGTTTGGCTACACAATACATAGGGTTGGGGTTACTCTCTAGGAGTTATAGCTAAATGTAGTAATAAGAGAAGGAAAGATGAATAGGTTGGGGGTTTCAAGTTAAAAATCAAGGGTCATTAGTAACTCCCCCTAGAATCTGAGCCCTCCATATTTGGCTATGGTTGGTCCCCCTCCCTCTCTATTTAAGTGTACACATAGTGAAATTTAGTTAAGATGGTCCAAGGTTTATAATATTAATAGGTTTATGCTAAAATTTAACTAAAAAAAGATTAAAAGTGGAATTTGGTGAGAAAAAATGGTATTTATGAGTAGAAAAGTGGGGATGGTTTTATGGTGTTATGCATGAGTTAGACAAGTTGGTTTGAGGGTTCAAGTTGGGGATTCAGGTTCGGTCAGGTGCAATTAATCAAAATGGTCATTTTTGACTAATTAAAATGTACGATATTTCTATATTATTTTTACAGCCTACGGTAATTCAAATAAATGTGACACCAATATCATTTGCATAGTTGGTCGTGTTAGGCTAGAGGTTATAAAAGTTAGTATCAAAATTTGAGTTCATATTGCTCATCTAAATTGACCGCAACGAAAAAGTGTCCAAGTGTCATATTTTGTGTCAAAAAATGTCGCGGTTGTTGTGCGACCAAAACGAAGTGTAGGTTTGTAAAATTATGAGAGACATATATGCCATGAGCCTAATTTGGCTTGGCTAAGCCTATTATGCAAATTTGGTTGAAAAAAATCTAGTGTTGTATTCCTGGCATTAAGACTACACTAAAGGGTTTTTAAATTCTAAAAATTATTTTAATGATTATAACTATAATAAAATTACTAAAATAGCCTTATCTAAATTTTAGGGGTTTATATGAGAACACTTGAGAAATAAATTGTGTCAAATCAAGGATTGATGAAAGACGAAAATGAAACAATTTGGCATTTTGTTTAGTTGAGTTAGCAAAACGATCAGTGACTCAGAAGTAAGAATATATTCACTAGTAGCTCGTTCGACTTCGCTATCGCTATGCTTGGTTGAAATGTATATATTTGGGAGACGCCTTAAATATGTGCATGATCCAGATTCAGTGATATGCTGAATTCAAATGCAGATGCAGGCGGAGATGTTTAGATATGCTTGAATGAGTATAGCAATTTGGGTAAGTTAGCCTTCCTAAGATTTTTGTATGCAAAGGATTATAACGTACCCCATGTTAGGAAATTTAGCTCTGCGCTAAGGCACAATAAAGACTAAGTCAGAAAATATAGACAATTTAATACGACGACTTTAGGTGATAGTAAATTTACTTAGCAAGAAGGGGCAATGGCTCAAGATAGATCTTGATGCAAGATGAGATTGGAAGATTAGCTGACATTTAAACTTGAAGTCTTGAGGAATTTCTGGATTGGGTTTAGGCATAACACTAGATTTTGATAGCCGATGTCGAGTAATCGATCGAATATGTTTTGGGTTCGCATGGATAGAGTATAATAATTGGGTAAGTTTACCCTAAGCCTGAGTTTTCCTAGTGTACGTTGAGTTATAGAATATCCCATGATTGAGTAATACAGCCCTGCACTAGGTGTAGTAGAGTTTGAGTCAGGAAATACAATGATTAAGTTGAGTATAGTTCGATAGCATTGAATGATAGAGTTTTTCGATGAGATTGGCTAAGCGCGTGCATAGCGCGAGGTGAGGAAAGGAATAAATATAGTGTTTCAATAATATTTGAAAGTTAGGCGAGACATATAGAGTTTGGTTTAGAAGTTGTACGATAATACAAATTTTGCTCAGGAAGTCTCAAGCACGAGACTGTTCTGAGTGGTGTATTATGTAATGACCCGCTCAGCTCAACCCAAAGAGCCGATTCAAACGGCACAAGTGTAGCGAACCAACCTACCTTGCTCAGCGAGATGACTTATTTGATGCAAAGGTATTCAGACTTAGACCTTCAAATGGAGTTCAGACTTAAACTTTATAGAGGCATGCTCGGAGTCTCGCTCAGCCGATGTGATTCATCGCTAAGGTGGGTGGCTCCGATGAATATGTCTCTACTTAGCTGCACACTTGAGAAAAGGAATGATATATGCTAGTTTCTAAGAGATAACCTTTACATGATAATAAAAATAGATGAACGCGCATAGCTAAGGGAATAATCCCATTTTATCATTGTATATAGAATATGGAAAATCTTTCCTGTTAGTGCATAACTTAAAACATTGATCTAAATGGAGTAAGTTTCATATGTTGTGCCACAAAGTATATCTCATTTACAATAATAATGTACTGTATTGCACAAAATATAACACGGGATAAAGTATAATCATATTGCATACATAGACGAGGAAGACTATCAAGTAGTCGTTCCGAGTCAGGAGAAGAAGAAAAAATTACTCGGGATATCCAGATCACCGAGGCCGTCTCTAATCATGGAGTTGTGCAAAGAAGAAAGATCCGAGTGTAGTCCTCGGCTAGATTGAACCGAGTGTGTGTTCCTCGGATAGAAGAAATCGAGCAGGAAGTTCTCGACTAGGATGGAAGTGGTGATGTAGTTGTATAGTCACGGACAACTGGTTGCACACCAGGAAGAGAAAGAGTCCTCGACATGATTGTTGAGGCATCCAAATCGTGTCGGCCCGGGAGGACTATGCTAGTATAGTCCTGGTAATACGCTAGATGAAGTAATAGCAGACGAGTGCGGAACGTCCAGCAAGGCTTGCTACCGACCTGGAAAGACAGCCGACTCGTCGGAGGGTTCGGGATGCCAAGCGAGGCTCACAACCGAGCTTGGAAGACAGTTGTTCCATCCTAGATTATGTCCAATATGGCTAACATAGATAGTGACCTTCATATAGATAAGTCATGCATGCATAGCGGCGATCCATATTCAGAAGAGGAGTAACATAGAATAATATAATATACGGGACTTTGTACATTTAGAATGGATGTATGGTATATAATATAGTTCAAGTAAAATATGTATGAGGCTAAGACACAAACATAATATTTAAAATCCGTAGATGTTCTTAATTAATTAGTAGATTATTGATTATGTTGCTGTGAATGACAGGGAAGGTCAAATAGTAAGAAAAGGGTAAAACGAACTTAGTTATTTATAGTATGACACTCTTGATTCAGACACGGGTATTACTTTTATTATATTTTCATGAAACGGATCATAAGGCATAGACTATAAAGACAACATAATCAGTCGGTGCACATAACTAATGAACGTGCTTATTTTGTGGCATGGACGAAAGGCCTCCCCACTAATGCAAATGTACTGATACCCAAATAGATTGCATGCAGGGTACTAGGAGAACTCGTACGGATTCAAAGATCGCTTGACGCAACTAGGCGTCGGATCACACTTGGCATCTTGGAGCATAGCACACAAACTTGGAGCTTACATATATGAGACATAATGTATGAAAATATCATCATCCAGAGTGTTTGATTCAGTAGTAATCCTAAGGACATATTCATTGTAATAAGAGAGAGAGGGAGAAAACCTGAGCGACTTGTAATCTCGGCCTAGTGCCGCTTGTAATCTTTACTTCATATCAATAAAGAGCTTAGGAATTCAATACTTGTATTTATTCTATATTTTCGCTATGAATACTCTTAAACTAGTTATCAACGGCCATTTCGGTATTTGTCTTGTGCGGGCGCAACTCCAGGCTCGCGAGGCATCACGTCTTGATGGAAATAATTTTCTCGTGGGAGCGTTGGCGCAGTAATTCGTATCCAGCGGGGGCTATCAATCCTACAGAAGATCGGGGTGTTACAGATACCACCACTACCAGTATTCCAGAGAGGGCATCCTATGGACGGACATCAGTTATTTCAAGTGATATATACAATGATGCAAGCCCAGCAGTAGATTCAGCAAGAGGCCTAGCAACGTCAGGCAGAGAACCTGAGGGATAGTATAGTAACAACACCAGAGCAGGAAACTCCATCAGCTAAATAGCCATCAACGGGATCCATCTAAGATTTCTGTCAGCTAAAGACACGTACCTTTTCAGGCAAGGAGGAGCCCACCAAAGTTCATGAGTGGATCACAAATATCCAACATCAATTGGAAGCAGCTGAGCTTTTGAGGGAGCTTTGGATGACTGCTGTCAGGATGCAGCTGACAAGCAATACACAACACTGGAGGCTCATTAAGGAGAAATGACTCTGGCCAGACCGAGTTACTTGGGAGGAGTTCTCTAGACTCTTTCAAGAGATGGACATTCATTTTATTGTTAGAACTGAACTTTGGGATAAGTTTAATTGCCTCACTCAGATTAATATGACAATAGAAGAGTACAATACGGAGTTCATATGATTGAGCTTGTTCGCCTCTACACTAATCCCAACAGAAAAAAGAAGGCAGAGAAATTCTTTGACGACCTGAGCTTTGAGCTGCAGAGACAGATTGGCTCAGTTGTACCTACTTCATATACGGACGTCCTTGCCGCAGCTCGATGCGTGGAATGCGTCATCATGAGAGAGTCCAGTCAGAAGCGGTCGTATGCACTAGTAGCAGCCCAAGCACCGCAGGTAGGAGCTACAAAGAGACTCTCTTATGCACCAGCCATCCAGAGCAGCCCCACCGAGACTCCCTACATGCCAATATTATGGCAAACAAGGTCTTCTCGTACGTAATTGTAGATGCAGATTGGGACTATACTTAATTTACGGATTAGGATAGCACTCGGTACAGAACTGTACGGAGCCACAGAGAGGAGCACCGATGATTCATCGACCAGCCTTGCTAGTACCGAGACCATCCCAACAGCCACCTAGGCCAGCTTATCTAGCACCAGGAGTACCACATGCAAGAGTTGGAGGAGTCAGACCACTATCATTAATAGGGTATCAGCCGATGCCACCCTTGGCACCACAGACAACACTCTTTCAGTAGGCGTAGCAGCAGTAGAGAGTACCAGCTCAGGGACGAGATCATGCTTTTGCCATGACCATTGAGGAGGCAGATACTCTAGAGAGGTTATTGCAGGTACTATATTAATAGCTTCATTACTTATTGTAGCATTATTTGACTCAGGAGCATCGTATTCTTTTATAGCTGCTAGTTTCGTAGCCACACATAGAGTAACTACCCCACCTCTTTCAAAAACTATGAGAATACTTACTGGAGGAGGTATCATCCCGGTTAGTGACACTTATAGATCTTCTTCGATAGTAGTTTGTGGTCATGAAATACGAGCTCAATTCTTGATCTTCTACATGCCGGATTATGATCTTGTACTTGGTATGGACTGGTTGAGTCAGTACCATATGAATTTAAATTGATGGCGTGGACGTATTATCTTTAGACCGCCTAGTCATCTAGAGTTTGAGTTTCTTCAGGGAGCCAGAGAGCAGGGTGCCCAGCCTACCCTTAAGGCACTCACTGTAGAAGAGGAACCAGAGTACCCGAAGGTTATAGCAGAATTTTTTGATGTGTTTCCCAATGATCTTCCAGGCTCACCACATGATCGAGAGATAGAATTTACCATTGACTTGACTCAAGGAGCATAGCACATTACTTTATCTGTGTACTGGTTAGCACCCAAGGAGCTAGTGGAACTGAAGAAACAAGTTGATGATCTTCTAGAAAAATGCTTTATTCGAGCTAGTATTTCACCTTGGGGAGCACCTATCTTATTTGTACCGAAGAAGGATGGGATGGTACGTCTGTGCATTGATTACATAGCACTAAATATTATAACAATCAAGAACAGGTATCCTTTATCGCATATTGATGATCTGTTCGATCAGCTGAGTGGTGCTTGTGTATTCTCAAAGATCGATCTCAAATTCGACTATCATCATATTAAAGTGCGGAAGAAGGATATACCGAAGACACCTTTCAGGACCAAGTACGGCCATTATGAGTTATTAGTTATTCTATTTGGTTTAACCAACATGCCAGTTGTATTTATGAGCTTAATGAACAAGATCTTCCATCAGTACTTGGATAATTTTGTGGCTGTATTTATTGATGAAATTTGTGTCTACTCCATGATCCACGAAGAACACGAGGAGCATCTTAGAATCGTGTTAGAGACGCTGAGGTAGGAGAGGTTGTACGCCAATCTCAACAAATATGAGTTTTTCTTGGACAGAGTAATTTTTCTTAGACACATAATTTTAGGAGAAGGACTTTTAGTTGATCCAGAGAAAGTGGTTGTAATTGAGACATGGCCTACACCTACATCAGTAGCAGAGGTTAGGAGTTTTCTTGGACTTGTCAGATATTATTGGAGGTTTGTGTAAAACTTCTCAAGGATTGCAAAGCCTATGATGCGGTTGATGCGTAAGGACCAGGAGTTTGTATAGATAGAGGAGTATCAGAAGGCCTTTGAAGAGTTGAAGAAACGGGTGACGACAACACCAGTTTTGACTCTTCCTTCAGGACCGGGAGGATTTGTAGTGTATAGTGATGTGTCAGCAGTGGATTAGAATATATTTTGATGCAACATAGCAAATTTATCGCTTATGTATCCAGACAGTTGAAAGTTCATGAGAAGAACTACTCGACGCATGATCTTGAGCTAGTTGTAGTAATATTTGTACGGAAGATATGGAGGCACTATCTTTACGGAGATCGAGTGAAGATTTTTACTGATCATAAGAGTTTAAAGTATGTCTATACTCCGAAGGAGCTCAACTTGAGGCAGAGACGTTGGATAGAGTTGATAGTTGATTATGATATAGATTTATAGTACCATCCACGCAAGGCGAACGTCTAGCGGATGCACTCAGCAGGAAGCCCACAGCATATTTATTGACGATACAGCCCCAGCTATTAGAGGACCTCCAAGAGCTTGGGATAGAGGTTATTCTGCCCGAACATAGTGGACTGTTAGTTAATCTTGAGGTTCAGTCTTCACTAGTTGAGAGGATTAATGTGACATTGCCGACAGATGCTAGATTTCGGAGACATAGAGAGAGGACAAAAGCCGATATGCAGACATGACTTCGGATCCATGAGGACGGGACGTTAAGGTGCAAAAATTGTCTATATATTCCAAATGGAGAGTTAAGGCAGGAGTTAATGATAGAGGCACATAGCTCTATTTACTCTATTCATCCGGCAGGTACAAAGATGTACCAAGATTTGAGGCTATACTATTGAGGGCATGGGATGAAGAGAGAGATTGCATGATTTATGGCAAAATATTTGGTCTATCAACAGGTTAAGGCCGAGCATCAGAGGACCGCGGGTATATTACAGCCACTTTCCATCCCTGGGTAGAAGTAGGAATATATTACCATAGATTTTGTTATAGGATTTCCATGAAGCCCCAGTAGGAAGGACACGGTTTAAGTTATTGTATATCGAATCACAAAGTTGGCATATTTTTTATCGTTCAAAGTTGGACAGTCCACCAAAATTCTAGCCGATATGTATATGTGACAGATTATGAGGTTGCATGGAGTTCCGATTAGTATTATGTCAGATCGAGAATCTAGATTCATATCCCACTTTTGGCGGAGTATGTAGGAGGGTCTAGGCACCCGACTCAAACTCAGCACTGCTTACCATCCATAGAAAGATGGCAAGTTAGAGCGCACATTCCAAATTCTAAAGGTTATGTTGAGATCTTGCATGTTAGGCTTCAGAGGGTCTTGGGAAGACCACTTGCATCAGGTAGAGTTCTCCTACAATAACAGCTACCAGGCAAGCATCTAGATGGCACCTTTTGAGGTGTTGTATAGTAGGAAGTGCAGGTCTCCTATATATTAGAGTAACTTAGGTGAGAGACAGATACTAGGTGCAAAGTTTGTGACGCAGACTGTTGAGAAGGTGAAGCAAATTTTGATCCATTTTTGTGCAGCTCAGGACAGCAAAAGTATTGGGCTGACACGCACCGCCGACCTATGGAGTTCAAGAAAGGCGAACATGTGTTTTTGAGGATCTCACTTACTCGTGGCACGATTTAATTCGGGAGCAGAGGTAAGTTGAGCCCGAGGTACATTAGACCTTTTGATATTTTGGAGCGTATTGGTGATGTGGCCTATCGTATTACATTACCCCCATATTTAGAGGGATTACATGATGCATTCTATGTTTCACGGCTGAGGAGGTATGAGATTGATCCAAGTCACGTAGTTAATCATTCTAAGATTGTGGTAGGTCCGAGTTTGACTTATGAGGAGCAGCCAATTAGATACTGGATACTAGTGAGAAGACGTTGCGGGGTCAGACGATAAGACTGGTTTGGGTAGCTTGGAAGCATCACTCTCCGGACGAATCTACTTGGGAGCAAGAGGATATCATACGACAACGTTATCATCACTTATTTGAGGATACAGGTATGACCTTAGAACTGCTTTTAGTTACCATGTCCTTATAGATTCCAAGAATAACTTTATTTTTAATTACGAGGACGCAATTTTCTAAAAGTGAGTAGATTGTAAGCCACCTCATTTTGGAAAAGGGTTAATTTGGTTTTTTTAATTAATTTATTTATTTTATTTTATTAAAAAGATTAAAGTATTAATTTATAAAATATTTTTTTATATATAAGACACTTTTCCATGGCATGGATATTTTTATCAATACACGACCTTCTTCCTTCCAACCAAATTCATATTATTGACCTTGAATGTACCTAGTACACTTGGGACATGAGTGTTGCATTATTTTGATCTCCCCAAGATCCAAAAATATTGACAAATATTGCAAAACAATGACTTTGTAAAATTACCTTCAATTGGCTAGATGAACCCAACCAAGCCCAAACACCCTACTTGAACTCTCAAACCAATTCCCATGAGATATGTACACAACTCAACACTCATCCCTTATATATATATATATATATATATATATATATATATATATATATATATATATATATATATATATATATATATATATATATTCTTCACACTTAAACCCTTACACATACACAACAACCCAATAACATAACAATTGGCATATTTGAGACACCGAAAGAGAACCTTCTTGTGCACTTGCACTTAAACTCAACCAATACCCATACAACTAGACCCAAGTGCACCCAAAGCCCTACTAATGGCTAAACCAAACCTTTTAGGTCTGAACCAAAGCTTAAATCCTATTACAAACTCAACCAAAAATGGCACAACAACCAACTATATATATATATATATATATATATATATATATATATATATATATATATATATATATATATATATATATATATATATATATATATATATATATATATAGCAATCCCCTTAACAAACCATAACCCTAACCCTAACTTCCCCCTTCTTGGCCGCCACCTAACCAACCCCCTCTCCCAACCTCATGACCCCCACATCTCCCTACTTACTCAATATTTTAGTTCTCCACCATCTCCAAGCCCCCACATAAGTCCCCAAGGTGTTCGACCACCCCTAGAAGGTCCGGCCACCCCCCCCCCCCCCGGGCCAAAAATTGCTGCAGGTTGCAGCAGCTATTTGGCAGTGTAAACATCATCAAAAGTCCCACAAAACCCTAGATTTTTATCATAATTGAAGCCCCCAAGATTTTTCCCTCAAGTTTCATGGAGTTTGGAGTATGTTTGTCGCTCCAAAAGGTCCGTGTCGCAAGAAGAGCCTCCGTCATAATCACGACCACGTAAGTTTTGTAACTTATTTGTTAATATTTATTTTTTTTATGTGAAAACCCTTATATGAACCCATAATTATTTTAGATAAAAAATAAGGAAACCTTATGTATGATAAACCCTAATTTTACATAAAAACTACTCCTTGATGACACGAAAACCAATACATGGCAATGTGTAAACCATAATAACCTAGTTTTGATAGATGTGGTAATTTTATTATTAAAATATAAATTTTCAGAAATAAAATAATATTTTCCAGAATATTAATTATTATATTTTATATATTAAATATATTTTTATGCAAGTTGGAAACCTTGCATGCACAAACTAGTTGCCATAGTAGATAGAACACCTAGTCGACGTGCAACAGAACTTTGTGCATGCAACAACGACTATTTCGATATTTTTTACTAAATAAATAATAATTCCATAATTTAAATTATCTTAATTCAATATTAATTGGTGTTGGCATGCATGGTTGATTGATCATATGCATGCTCGAAGTAAAGGTTAGCATTGTTGCAAATTTTGGGACATCATAGCATATCTACGTATGTATAGGAATACTCGTATCGGAACTCATATAATTGCCTAAACATACTTATGATGGCATGATGTATGAGACCGTCACAACGTAAGAGGCAGTAGCACAATACATGTTTATTGGCACACTGTCCTATGCCATGAGACTGCTTGATTGCTGGCACGAACGTCGTAATACTAGTCGGCGTAGTGCAACGATCATATTATTCTATATTAATTAGATTAGATTATGAATATTAACTAGAATATGTTATAATAGGATAACTTGGATCCGCTGCATTACCAGTTGAGGATATCAGTCAAACAGTATTGTAGCAGCAGACAGCAGGCAAGTGTACCTTGTCTTTGTTCCAGTATTTTGTGCTATTTGCTATTACTAGCTTCTGATTTATTTCCATTGCTTTGTATGTACTTATTATGACCTAGGATCGTTACGATACTTAGCATCCAAGTTGTATTTGGATGTTAACTTTCGTACATGGAATCGGATATTGTTAGATCGTATTATCATTATATCACCTTATAAGTTCAACCCTTGCACTAAATACCCTAGGACAATGTACACGACTTTCATGTACAGAGGCCTTACTTAAGACATTCGAGGTTCCGGCTTCTGTGTTAGGACATGACTTTTGATTATGAGATAGTGACTTGACTGTATCCTTCTTGTGTACTTGAGACATAGTTAGTATTTTGTCTTGCGTGTTATGGACATAAAACGTGAGATACATAGGGATCGGGAAGAACATACCCGTATCGTTGGGCTACCACTTATGACTTGCCTACCGTTGCATGCGCTTCGGTCATTCTTAGTGCTGCGGGTACCCGTAATGGGGTTTGTACAATTCCTCCATATTTCTTAGTTACGATTGTGTCTATCGAGACCTACTGTCATTGGTGGTTTATCAGACGAGGGTGTTCTTATGTGCATTCACTTAGCTGGTTATGATAGTTTTTCTTGAGCACACTGATTATTATTTACTATTACTTTGACTTGAGTGTTTATTGTACCTTGCTATGTCCCCTGAGGACCTGGATCTGGATTATGTCCCCAGGTATAGATAAGGAGAGTTATCCCGAGGTTTACGGGTCAGGAGCTGACATTGGAATAGTACTTGCACCAGAGGACGAGATTGTGTCGGAGGACTTCTCTTAAGCTTTCAGTTATTCCTCTATTTATTTATGTTGTGTTTCTTAGACATTTGGACTTGGTTTAGTGACTTCTAGATATTTGTACTTGGTTATTTTCTATTTCTATTATTTGATGACGGGTTGTTCCCCGTGACATTATTTTTACTGCATTGCGATGGACAGTTTTATTTTATTATTATTTTGACTGGACTATCTCTTTATGATCATTATTCTTATTGTGGATGAGATTAAATATATAAACTATGACAGATGTTGTAGACTAATATTTATATATATTACAGCTTAAGTTTACTCTAACGGGTCCATTAAATTGGATTTGCCCATTGGAGTTGTGTTGTTGGCTATTGCCACGTGGCTAGTCCCTTGGTATTTTAGGACTAGGACGTGACATACTCTCAACTTAATATTTTAGTATCGTTTGGTGATTATCGATTGTCGTATCTTTTTGTGTCTGACATGTTTGTGTCAAACACGTCAACTCTTCTCAAATGTGTATCAGGCAAGTATATCATATTGAACATACCTCAATTATTTTATTATGATGTTATGCTTTTATGTTTCTTTTATTATACTTATTAATTCTTACTCTTGCTTTCGAGTTAGACTTATGTGTGATCGACTTATTGAGATAATCGGGAAAGATGGATAGCGATATTGATTGTTGTATCTTACTAAAGTACTATATATGTTACCTTATTGTATCTTTTGATATGGACTTTACACCTAGGACACATATTACTTGTTCATTCATGTTTGGAACGTATCTTCGTATTTGACTCGTTGTTGGAACATTTGGGACGTAGACCAGTTATAGAGATCATCAACTAGATTCCCTTTTTAATGTTATTATTGATTACATGTGGTTACTGTGGATTACTCATGGAATTTTGATAGATAGTAGATTCCTGATTGTAAGTACCATGAATGCGCCTTGTGCAGTCTTATTGGGTGGAGGATAGTTACTAGATAATGGGCTATTATCTCCCGCAAACCCTACTCACATCAAATAAAGTTGATAAAATCCCTAAAGGTAAAAAATTTCTACTATACATCTGATTCTTCTCGATGACTATGAGCCTGATCTACAGTAGAGATTTATTATAGACTATGAGCCTCTAACGAGTTGTACTACAATAGGTCGTGAGATTCATGACAAGCTGTTGTGGTTATATAATCCCTATCCTTGACAGCTCATGCATACGAAAGTTATCCTCAATTATATGTCACTTAGTTGGTTAGCCTTAGTTGTACTTTGTTATATATCTCATGGGTGTGTGTGTGTGTGTGTATGTGTGTGTGTGTGTATAATTGTTTTACTTAAACATGTTATTATGCATCTTACTATGTCCCTTTGAGGACATGGTTCTTTTCTAGGTTTAAGTGAGCAGTTGCACGGACCCATAAACCTTGGGATAACTCTCCTCATCTATACTTGTGGACATAATCCAGATCCAGGTCATCAGGGGACATCGCAAGGTACAATAAACACTCAAGCCAAAGTAACAGTAAATAATATTGTGTCATTCGTCATCATGAACTGCCTCTACAAGGTATGAAGTATATTGTGTCATCCACTACTTAGGTCACTTTCGCTCATTAGGACTTCTTATACTTCTTTAATACCCACCCAAATCTCCGAAAGGATGCATACATGGGCACTACAACGAGCGAAAGCCACATTTATCTATCTATCTATCTATCTATCTATCTATCTATCTATCTATCTCCATTGACAATATATTGCATGCTTTTGAAGAGCACATAAACCTTCTCCTTTTGATTTAAAATTAGAGATAAAGAAAATGATGTAATAATAGATAAATTGTTGATTGCTCGAGGAATCCATTCTTTTTGAGCTTGTGGATATTTATATTCATTTGGTACTTGTTCCTCTACTAGATAGCAGTTATAACCATTATCCACGATGTATCTCCACCTCCGTACTTCTACAACACTCACCAATACTTATGTTAGTGGAGAGTGTTCCCACTTCATGTGGCCACTCCTTGTTGTTATCGATGACCATGACCAATATACTTGGGGATGGACTCACGTCACATCGTGGGCATGAACATACATGTTGACCTTTCCCTGACTACTCTTTCTGATCTAGGTGAGCCTACTAGGTTAAGCAAAACCGTTTTTCTTTAAAACCCATGCCCAAAAAGTTTATTGATATTCCTTCGGTTGTGAAATTAAAAATGAGTGCAGATAATAGAATGGACCGATTTCCATAAGATTTAAAATGCATGACTCGTGGATTGACCTTGGATCAGTCCGAACCTAGCCGGCCATGATCATCTAGGATCGTGGTTCAAGACTGGGCTTGGCTTCTACGACTGCATCCCAGCTCGACCTGCTCAAATGACCAGGCTAGCCCAAACCAAGTCCGATCAACTCAGGCCAAACTTAGACCAAGACCCGACCCAACCCGACCCGACCCAACCCGACCTACTAACACCTCGAGACTTGAATCTAGTTTGGGATTTCTTATCTTAGCTTCTTTTGCTTCTTCTTCTTTTTTTGAAGCAACAGTGCCCAAAAATGTATAGTAACATTTTTTTTTTTAATGAAAAAATGACTAGAAATCAAATTAATTTTGGAACTTCTGAAAAGATTTAAAGTTTTATTAAAATCTTGTTTTGCCAATTTTCAGAAAGTGGTGCTAATCATCAGCTTAATTATTGGTCATAAAAAGTAATTTTCTCATAAGGTTAATTCTACAGAATTTTTTCTGTAGAGAACTACAGTTTAACAATATTGTACGAAGAGAAAAAAGTTTCAAAAAATTAGAAATTGAGAACCCAAACATCCTTACTAAGGGCGTTTGGTTTATATCCAACTATTTCGGGCTGCCAACGCCCTCAGTAAGGACGTTTGCACTTTTTTTTTACATTTTATAATATTTTTTTATATCTGTTAAAAGAAAAAGAAAACAAAAGAAGGAGGAAAAAACTGACAACGCCCTTGGTAAGGGTGTTTGCTCTTTTTTAAATTTTATATTTTTTTTTATCGGGTAAAAAAAGAGGAAAAAAAAACCACTCCCTTGCTAAAGGCGTTAGGTATCTTTGAGGAAGCCCTTAATAAGAGAGTTAGTCATTTTTTTTCATGGATAACATTAAAATATAGCCGTTAAAATTTATACTAAACTTGTCTAACGCCCTTAGGAAGGGAGCGGGCTTTTTTTTTCTTTTTTTTACCTGATATAGAAAAAAATGTAAAATGTAAAAAAAAAAAAAAAAAAAAAAGGTTAGATGTCCATATGACTTTTTTTCTTTTACCAGATATAAATTATGCTATAAAATAAACAGTTGTGACTTTTTTTCTTTTACCAGATATAAATTATGCTATAAAATAAAAATTTACAACCGACGCCTGAGAGATTCGAACTCTCGCGGGGAAACCCCATGTACTTAGCAGGCACACGCCTTAACCACTCGGCCAAAGCGTCGTTTGAGATGGAGTTCCTTCAGATGATATGAATACCGAATTCCCCAACGACCAATGAAAATAATCCATAAATTTTGGTGTTTTCTTACTTTATTTTTATTATTTTATTTTTTTGGCCAAAGTATGCAATAGCAGCAAAACATAATGGCAACATTTGTCGGATCCTTTAGATGGATTTCTCTCTTTTAAACTTGCAAAGTACATCCACGGTGGCAACACTCACCTTTGGTTAATTTTAAGGGTTTTCTTGATACGAGTGATTCAAATCTTTTATATTCAGAATTTGGTATCTCAAAGCTTAATAACTGCAAAATTTCTTTCAAATCCTACACCATGTAAGTTGAGAATCCCCTTTTATCAGCCAAAACTAAATTCACTTATTAAGTTAATAGCATAAAACTACTATTTTTTCGTTTCTCTTCCTTTCTATTATGTTATCTTTGCGATGAACTAATTGTCTACCATGAAGTTTGAGTGATCTATGAATCTAAGAATTTTTTTTTTCACAACTCCCTTCAAAATACTTAGATACAAGTACATAAATATGTTCAACATACACGTACCAGAAACTCCTACTAAGAATACCAAGCACATATATTGTGTATAACCATCAAATACCATATATCCATTAGTCTTTTTTTTTCTTTTTCTTTTTTTCGGGGTAAACCACGTCCACGTGGGGCCTTAGCCTTTATTGAAAAATAAAGCACTTGGCCCAGGGAGATAGCCCATACAACCTACAATAGGGAGGGAGATAGCCATTTCCAAAGAAATATGAGAATACATAAGTAGAAAATAACCAAGAAAAGCTACTTCCCAAAAATAGGGTGACCCATCTGATGTGAAGAAAGCAGACCGCCAACATTATCCGGAAGATCCACTACCTGACCAAAGCTCTGATCAATGCCTGTTTCCGTAGCCAATTGAGCCAATGTGTTTGCAACCCTGTTCTCCTCAATAGAGATATAGGTAATCTGGATGTCTTGAGAAATTAATTTTCTAATCTTTCGAATTTTATAAATACCAGACCAGTGAATATGGCTTTTACCCATAATTGTATCACAAAAAAATTTGGAGCTGGAGTCAATATAACTGACGACAATATTATTACTCCAGCAAAATTTAATGCCAGATAATATTGAATCTATTTTCGCATTAATACTTTGGCCTCCAGTAATAACTTTTTGGAAAGCGGCTACCATTTGTCCTTCAGTGCCTCTGACCACCCCTCCACTAAAGGAGTCAAGACCATTATTCTTAGAAATAATATTTAGCTTAAGACCCTGCTCCGGCGGTTTCCAATGAACCCAGGTGCCTCTAGCCCTAGAGTGAGTTTGAGGGGTAATATGGAAGGTCACCAGGATATTATCCTCCTCCACAGAGAGATTATCTTCTTGGTGAAATATTCTTAAAATAAGTTGAAGACTAGTGGTAATCCGGCGAATGACATCATTAGCATTAAGGTCAATATTCTCAAAAATAATGTTATTTCTATGCTTCCAAATCTCCCACAAGCCCGAAGCAAAAATAATATTCCTACTCAGGCCAATAACATTTTTTTGAGAAATATTGAGAAGCCAAACTTCAGCTAATTTCTCCACAGTAGATGCATTAATATTTAAGAGAAATATAGGGGCAAAATGAGACCATACCAAAGCAGCAAGCTCACTAGTGACAAATAAATGCTCTATCGATTCCTCCTGCGGCTGAAGGCAACATCTACATCTCGAAGCCAATCTGAAGCACAATGAATAAAGGCGATTGTCCACAGGAATGGCATGCTTGTTGATCCTCCAAAGGAAAGCAGCTATCTTTGGCGGGACAAATTTGTTCCAAACATATTTGCTCCATTTGAAAGTATCATACTTGGTCCGATAATGCTCCCAGTAGGATGCCGTAGAAAAATCCCCATTTGATGACAACTCCCAGCAAAGTACGTCCGGACCATTTTGTAACTCCACCTTTGTGAGCATATCCTTGGCAACTCTAGGAAGGAGCAAACGGGCATCAACAGCTATCCCCTCCTTATCCCGAATCCTCGGATTAGCAATCACCTGGCAGATGCTAGAAATAAATCCTATACACCTCGGTTTTGGCAAGTATCTGCCACACCAATTGGACCTCCAAATGGGAACATTTCCCCTTCCTAAAATCCAGCGGCAGTGCTTTTTAACATTTGGAAAAACCTTCAACATTGAGGACCAGAGCGAAGAAGGAGATCGCGGTTTCACATACCCAATATCCAAGGATCCCCATATTTTCTGTACATATACTGAGCCCATAGGGATTCTCCTTTAATAAAATTCCAGCATATCTTAGCATGAAGACACCTAATTACCTGATGCAACGGTATGATACCAAGCCCGCCTTCATCTAGAGGGCGGCAAACTCTTTTCCAGGAGACCCATTTCCTTCGGCTTTCTACAGGAGTGTTCCAAAGGAAGTTGGCCATAATACTTTCCAAATTTTTAATATAAGCATTGGGAATTTTAACAACAGAAAGAGCATGAATCTGGAGCGCATTTAAGGCACTTTTGATAAGTGTAATTTTACCTCCAAATGATAGAAGTCTCCCTCGCCAACTGGCTATTTTCTTCCTGAACTTAGCCTCCAGCCCCCCGAAGTATTCTAATTTCACTCGACCTTTGAAGAGAGGAACTCCAAGGTAATTGATTGGGAGGAAAGCCTGAGTGATCCCCGTACTATTGGCAATGGTTTGAGCAAGCTCCTTGGCATGATATTTGGTGGAGACATTGAATGATGACTTGGAGAAATTTATAACTTGGCCAGAGACTTCCGAAAATTCCCACAAAGTTTTCATAAAGCAATCAATACTGTCTTTCCCTCCGTTAAGAAAAATAAGACTGTCATCTGCATAAAAGAGAGGTGACACCCGGAGCGCACCCTTTCTGCCACTGAAAGGTTTGATTTTTTTGTGCAAGTTGAGATGAGCCAACATCCTACTGAGAGCATTTTGAGCAATAATGAAGAGAGCAGGCGAGATAGGATCACTTTGGTGAAGGCCTCTAGAAGATTTAAAGAAATCCCCATGCTTTTTGTTTATAGATATAGAGTACCAACAGTTGGATATAGCCCTGAAGATGAGGTCTTGCCATTGATCACTAAAGCCAAGTTTGCGAAGAACCGCCAGGAGAAATTGCCAGCTCACCCGGTCATAAGCCTTAGACATGTCGAGCTTCATAACCACATTGCCACCTGTAATTTTGTTGTCGACGGCTTCAATCGTTTCTTGGGCTAAACTGATATTCTCGTGAATACTTCTCCCTTTGACAAAATCTGATTGCTCTCTGGAAATAATTTTTGGTAGGAACATTGCCAATCTATCTGACAAAAGTTTAGAAATAATTTTGTGAGAGAAATTGCATAAACTTATTGGCCAAAAATCATTGCAACCAAGGGGTTTATCAACTTTCGACAAAAGCACTATATTAGTAGAAGTTATTCCCTGTGGCAGTTGCATGCCCAGGAAAAAGTCTGATATAGCTGCCATCACATCTCTTTTAATGATTTTCCAACAAGAAATATAGAAATACCCGGTAAATCCGTCCAGCCCCAGAGTGCTTTGGGGGTTGAGAGATTTTATTACATTTTTCACTTCCTCCTCCGTTGGTGTGGCAACCAGCATCTCATTTTGATCATCTGAGATTAATTGAGGAATGCAATGAATGAAATTACCTGGGTCTCTAGTATGAATACCTTTGAAGAAATCTGAGAAGTGATAAACCACTTTTTCCAGGACCTCTTCATCCCCCAAGACCGATCTATCAGGACGGAACATCCTGGTTCTGAGACTTGTAACTCGTTCTTTGATGATGGCGTGATAAAATGATGTGTGTTCCTGTCTCCTTCTTTGACCCAGTTTACTCTGGCTTGGTCCTATAGTAACATCTCTTCCTGACTAATCGTCTTCTCCAGTTTGTATTTTGCCTCCTCTAAATCTTTATTAATGAGCATATCCCAGGATGATTGGAGGGAGGCTTCTAACCTTTCAATAGTAGTCAGTAGGTCAGATTTCTTTGCTCTGACATCCCCAAAAACTTCCCAATTCCATTTACGAAGACCTTTCCTTAACCGTTTTAATTTACTGTGAAGTACATTAAGCGGTTGCCCCTCACAAGCACTATTCCAATTGTTCGCCACGAAGTCTCTGAAATCTGAATGTGAAGACCACATCCGTTGAAATCTGAACGGTTTAGGAACAGGGTTGTCGTTAATTGGTGAGATGAGGAGGGGACAATGATCTGAGTGAATGCGAGGTAAATGTTGAACAGAAATAGCTGGAAGCTCCAAGAGGAATTTGGTATCATATAAGGCTCGGTCTAATATCTCCCAAGTGTTGGGGTGACGAAGGAGTCCATTGCACCACTTGAAAGCCGAGCCTATAAAGCCAGCGTCAAGGAGACCCGCCCCTGAAATAAACTTATTAAAATCTTCTACTGCTCTCTGGTTAATACCTTTCGGTCCATGTTTTTCCGTGGCAGAAGTTACCACGTTGAAATCCCCTGCTAGCATCCAGGGTAATGTATTAGTAGAGGCAAATGTTGAGAGACCCTTCCACAGTTCATGCCTCACCTGAATTTGGCAATGAGCATATACAAACGTGAAAGCAACCGAATGATTAGGATTCTAGTTTACTACTTCACATGTAATGTATTGATTAGTCACCTCCAGGACTTTGATTTCCAAAGAAGAATTCCACATTATCCAAATATACTTGTTAGCTATACCCCCATGATAATATTGAGGCATATGAAGATCTCTAGCCAAAGTGGCTAAGTTTTGGTTCTAAGATGCAGATAATACCTGGGGAGTGAGTACGGGTAGACGCTTTAAGATATTCTCTGTTTTGCGGGTCGCGGACGCCCCTCGCATTCCATATGAATGTCTTAAACATCTAATATTTTCTGGGTTGGATTGATTTGACTCCAGTGAGGATTCTTCCTTTGAGTTGAACTGAATGAACATTATAGTCTGATATAGCTTCCATTATAGTCACAGTTAATACCATATCATAACATGCAGAGACACTAAAGAGCAAGAAATAAGAAGAACGATATACCTAAAAGTTTCACATAAATATCCAAAGTCATCATCCAATTAATCCAAGATCAAAATCTCCAATATAAGCTAATGACTCATATTGTAAAATGAGTCATTATCATGTTGGACCAATATGAACAACATTTCAAAAATGGAAAATAATATTGCCATGCCGGACCATGTTGAAAATTTTCTTCGATTGGTCCATGTAGGAACAAGTCCACTAAAATATAAAAGTAATAACTAAAGAAAATAAGGTAAAGGATATTTGTAGCATAAGGAAAGAAATGTCTCTAGACTAGGGATCTCCGGAAGAAGAGTCCACCTTCGTGTGCATTATAGAACTTAGGTTAAGGGTTGTCCCCTCAGAATTGGAACAACATAAAGTAATAATTGTAAAGATTACATGATATGGAACATAAACTAGCATGACTAGATTTTTTTTTTGAGATGTCCGACAATACGCACAGGACTTTACGCAAGCTGCGTTATATGCCATTTTGGCACACTGCCACCACACCTCCCCCGCAATTTGATCTCGAGACCTCCGTCCATCCAAGAAGGTTATACCTCTTCTCACTAACCATAAGAGCCAGTTGAGTTCGATTCATGACTAGATTATGAACTATGTTATGTTAGTCCCGGGGCTTATTCAAAGATGGTATAACCAGAAGTTGAAGTCGAGATCAAAAGTTCACACAAGAGTTTACTTCCTGATATCTCTCGATCCAACAAGAAATAATATATATAGGATCTGATTACAACTTAAAACAAGATAACAAAAAAATTAGAGAAAACTATATTCTCGTTCTTCCTTGCAATCGCAGTTATAAACGGACCGGACATAGTTTACAACTTGCAGAAGAGAAGAGGAAGAAGAAGAATAAACTCTGCTTGCTGGGGTGATGAAGATCATTGTTGCTCAAGGCAATATTATCCCCACACGATCTGCTCCCAGGAACCAGTAAGTTCACGTAGAACTTCGGGAACGCTCGATGTCACCTCCTTGCTTGAACTTGCACGAACTTCCTGGACTACAATAGTGGTTGCAGCATCTCTCTTCGTCTCCTCTATTTCTAAGTCAGTACTCAATATAGGCACGAAGAGGATATTTATAGAGGAGTCTGGCCGCCCATTAGTAACAAAAAGATTGAAATAAATTTAATTCATATCCCACAAGATTGGAATAAATTAAATTTAAATATTATATGATCGATTTGAATTAAATTCAAATCCCACACGAATAAATTTAAATCCTACATGATTGGAATGAATTAAATTCAAATCCTACATGTATCGGGTTTAAAGTAATGACACAATATTTCTATAACTGATTAAATCTATTCGATAGCAGCAGACCCGCATGTAACAGTTCATGTGGCCCAGAAAGCAACCGCTCATGCGGCCGCTCATGTCGTAGCACATGCAGCTGCGCAAGTAGCAGCACATGCGGCTGCCTATGCGACTGCTCATGCAGCCCGTTCATGCATCCAGCTCATGCGGCTGGCTCATGCGGCCCGCTTATGCGTCCAGCTCATGCGTCCCGCTCATGTATCCAGCTCATACGACCCACTCATGCGGCTGACGGATGCAGCTCGCGCATACCGAGCACATAAAATATGCACAAGCGCCATATGCCAATGCTGACGTGCAAATTATGCCAACAAAGTGCCACTTTGTGCCCTTGAGCCCGAGCCCGAGTCCGAGTCCGATTCTGAGTCGGGGCTTAGCTCCTATGGAATAAATTCTAAGAGAATGACAAAAAGTACAAATGATTTCATTAAGGAGTTAATCCTTCTTCATCCTAATAAAATACCCCCATATGGCACCCATATGCCTCACCACACCCCATGTGCACACCTCAACACAAGCAAAACATTATATTGAGATATCCACTTGGTTGTATAGCCAATGTGGGACTATCTTTTATAGTCCAAATACAAAAATACCAACAATCCCCCATATATTTCAATATATTGGTTGAGCATTCCTCACAGTGATTGTCCATCATGCATTAGGATAGATGTCGCTTCAACTTGAATCTTCCTGTATGGGTCAAAATAACAGTATGATACAAGAATTGACTAAGCCTTGAATTATGCACCATAGTTACAATTCTTTCCACTCACATAATGACATCAACTGTGCTTCCGATTGCACATTGAAGGCCCTGTGCACGCCTGGTTTCGGTGTATGTATTTTGGTTGTCTACAAGTTTTTTCTCAAGAGACGGCATGTATCTATTTCCATACACTATAGGTGAGTTCTTAAAGAGTCCTTGGCATGAATCATTGTGCTTCCTTATGATGATACGCCGCTATGACATAGCCTTCTGCCGATGTTCACTCCCTCATGTGGTATCATCTATTATAGCATGAGGTTCACTCCCTCTTTGTAGTGCCAAACTACCCAGCACGAAGCCTTGCGCTTCCTTGCGGTGTTATGCCACTGTGACATGACTTTCCTCCGAGGGTTTGCATCTTTTACCTCTTTGGTGTCACACCACTGTAATATAAGATCATCGACCTCTTTGTAGTGCTACATACCATTCTTTATTCTACAGCATTAGGCCACATGCCTATGCGCGGTGCTACGCCGCTGTGATATGACTTAATGTCGAGGATTTACATATTTTACCTTTGTGGTGTCACGCCACTGTAGCATAGGATACAAGTCCCTTGTAGTACAGAAACTACGTGCTTCTTGTAAAGCACACCGGACATTCACTCTGTCCGAGAACTCATTAAGGCGTCAAAGCCATCCTTCCACAGATTTTTTTTTTTATAAAGAACAAGAAGTAGACAATAGTGGTTCTGGGTCCGTAATCCCTCAATATCTCAAAGGACTACCCACTGTTCCTGATATTCTTCTAGTCAATGGTCCTTCTTTGAACCAAAAGCTAGATGCCTAGTAGATTTTTCTTTGAACTAATAGCATAAAACTTTATGGTAGAATTACATAGACACAATATCAGAATATCTTCAAGCCTATTTTGGTTGTTGTGTCCTCGACCAGCTGGCGCTTGAGACCCTTGGTGAACGGGTCCACCAGGTTCTTCTAACTTCGAACATCAATTATGGCAATGACTCCAGTCTTTATTAGATCATTCACTGCCCTGTGCCTCAACCGCATATTTCTCTTCTTACCATTGAAGAGGTAATTTGATGCCATTGCTGCAGTCACCTGATTGTCGCAGTATATTAGTACCGTCGGAATCTGTGCACCAACCAATGGAAGATCATATATGAGCTCCTAAAGCAACTCTGCTTCATCTGTTGCAGCAACCAGTACATAAAACTCAGATTCTATCGAGGAATGAGAGAGCATAGTCTGCTTCTTCGACTTCCATGATATATCAGTTCCACCCATGGAAAAGATGTATCCTCCTGTGGACTTTTTGCTCTCTACTTCTGAACAACAGCTTGCATCACTGAAGCCTTCCACTACTGTCGGATACCCGCTGTAGTATAGTGCATGCTTCTGAGTCCTCCTAAGATATCTTATCACTCTCTTCACAGCCTTCCAGTGCTCCACACCTGGGTTGCTCGTGAATCGACTCAACATCCCCACAACAAAAGCTATGTTAGGCCTTGTGGCAGTTGTTGCATATTTTAAACTCCCAATGACGCTTGAATACTCTAGTTGCCTGACTCTTTCCCTAGGATTTGGCTTCAGCTTCTTGTCACACCTGTATGGAGTATCGATCCCTGGAAGATCCTGATATCCATAGCATATGAGCATCTTCTCAATATAATGAGACTGTGGCAGCGCCACTCCAGTGTCCGTCCAGATGATCTTTATTTCGAGGATAACATCAGCTTCCCCCAAGTTATTTATACTGAACTTGGATGAGAGGAACTTCTTTGTCTCAGTGACTCGTGCTAGATTCGTGCCTAGGATCAGCATGTCGTCTACGTAAATACAAATGATGACCCCTCTTTCGTCAGCGAACTTTGTGTAAACACACTTGTCTGTATCGCTGACCTTGTAGCCATTTGATCTTATGACTTTATCAAACTTTTTATCTTGGGAGCTTATTTCAGACGATATAAGGATTTTACCAACTTGAAAACTATCTTCAAGCCCTTTGACGATAAATCCTTCTGGCTATTGCATGTAAATCTCTTCGGTCAACTCTCCATTCAGGAATATTGGTTTAACATCCATCTTATGAATAACTAGCTTGTGAATTACACTCAGAGCAATCAAGATCCTGATAGTCATCATCAGCGCTACTGGAGCATAAGTGTCGAATTAGTCGATCCCCTGCTTTAGAGAAAATCTCTTGAAACTAACCTTGTCTTGAACTTGTCAATAGTTCCATCGGCCTTCATCTTCCTTTCGAATATCCACTTGCATTTGATTGATTTAGCTTATTCTGGCAGATTAACCAACACCCAAGTGTTGTTAGAGGTTATTGAGTCATACTCATCATTGATAGTCTCCCTCCAGAAGACAGCATTTCTGGTCTTCATTGCCTCATCATAGGTAAGTGGATCTGCTTCCACATGATAGGTGACAAAATCTTTTTTGAAGTCATTATGTCTCCTCATCCGCTTAGTTATCGGTTTTGCGAGTTCTGGTTCGAATGTTATCTCAGGAATGACAACTTCTTCATGTACTACATCTTCTTTGGAAGCTTCAGCCTTCTGTGCACCTATACTATTCTCCGGAATATCAACAATAATAATGTTATTGTGCCTTACAAATTTATCTTCAAAGAATTATGCGTCGCAAGATTCAATGATATGATTTAATTCTATATCAAGAAACCTCCGAGCATCACTCTTCTTAGCATAACCCAAGAAGATGGTCTTCGTTGTCCTCGTACCCAGGTTATGAATCTTCAAGTCCGGAAGCTTCACATATGCCAGATACCCCCACACTCGAATGATATTCAAGTTGGGTCTGACTTTGAACTAGAGTTCATGAGGAGTGACATCGGATATTGCATACAGCACTCTGTTCAGGATGAACGTACCCGTCAATGCAGCTTCTCCCCAAAAGCAGTTTGAAAGACCCGTAGTTAACATCATTGAGTTCATCATTTCTGTCAATGCCATGTTTTTCCTCTCAGCTACTCCATTTTATTAAGGAGAATATAGAGCAGTCGCTTCATTGACAATTCTATGTTCTTTGCAGAACGATGCGAATTCAATAGACCTATACTCTCTGCTTTGATCACTTCTAAGTCTCTTGAGTTGTTGTCCTGTCTGACATTCATCTTCAACCTTGAACTCCTTGAACTTCTCGAATGCTTCTTCCTTTGATTTGAGTAAATAGATGAATGCATACTTCGAGCAGTTGTCGATGAATGTAATAAAATACTTCATCTTGGCCTTTGTGAGGAACTATTTGAAGTCACAGATATCTTAGTGCACCAACTCCAGAAGATCTGTGCTTCAGTTAACCTGCTTGAATAAATTTCTGGTGATCTTTGTCTGTGCACTAAATCTCCACCTCATTACCCCCATATTTGGAAATAAGCCCTAAACTAGACATCTTGTTTATTCTTTTAAAATGAACATGTCCTAGTCTATTGTGCCATAAATAAAGAGAATAAATAGAAGAAGCCGCTAAATTTATCATTATAGCAGGAGTTACAAGTTAAAGTTTGAATATTCCTTTGGTACAGAAATTTTTCTGAAGTATATTCCTTTGTAAGACATCACCACCTGTCCAGCATTAATGTCCATCCTCAAGCCTATGTTGCAGAGCAAAGTTCCTGAGACCAGATTCTTGGCTATCATTGGTACATGCTTCACATTCTGAAGCATCAGTGACTTCCCCGAAGTCAGGTTCAGTACCACCGTTCTGGTCCCGAGTACTTTCGCTTGTGCCTGGTTCGCCATTATAACCTTCTCAGATGAAGGCTTGTAGGTGGTAAACAACTCCTTCTTTGAGAAAATATGGAAGGATGTACCAGTGTCCATCCACCAGTCAGGGTCGACACCAGTCGTGATAACCTGCACAATCATAGCAACCTTGTTAGGCTCACCATGCTCTGTCTGTTTAGGCTTGGATCTATAGTCACACCGGTAGTGGACCTTCTTGCTACAGTTGAAGCACTTCTTACTTGGGCTTTGGCTTCGTCTTGAACGAAGCCGACTTTACCTTCATATGGTTGAAGTCCTTCTTTTTCTTCTTGTGAGAAGCCTTCTGCTTTCCTTTGGATTCATCAGCATGCACCAAGTTGGCCTTTGACAACTGCTTGGACAGGGAGTCCAACTTCAGTTGCCCCCTGGCTTCATCTTTAATGTGAATCTAGTAAAGAAGATCTTCAAGCTGGATCTCCATCTTCTTACGGTACATGTATGTCTTAAACTTGATCCAGCCTGAAGGAAGCTTGGTGACGATATCCCCCACCATAAACTTATCTTTCTGCTTCATGCCCTCTTCCTCCAACTTCTGCTGCATCTTTAGAAGTTCCTTGACTTGTGGCAGCATTACCTTCTCGTCTTCAAATTTTAAAGTAAAATTTTTTTCAACAAGATAGATTTTAGACATCTTTTCATCAGTTTTGTAATGCTTCTTAAGAGCTTCCCAGATGTCTTTTGCCTTCAATTTCTTGCTGTAAGACTCTGCCATCGAGTCCTCTATTGCATTGAGGATCAACAACCTGCAGAGGTCATTGTCTTCTTTCTACTTGTTGTGCGTGTCCTGCGCCACACCAACTTCAAGTTCTCCTCCATCTTCAGGGATGGTAGGTTCTGGATCAACCAACACATAAGCAACTTTGATAAGAAGAAGATTCAGAGAGATCTTTCTCTTTCAAATATTGTAGTATTCGTCATCAAACTTCTCAAACTTGTGAAATCTAGAATCGAGAAGGTTTGATCGGTTCTCCATCTTACTCGGATCTTGCTTTGAGATGTTAGTCCCGAGGCTTAATCAAAGATGGTAGAACCAGCAGTTAAAGTCAAGATCAGGAGTTCACACAGGATTTTTCTTCCTGATATATCTTGATCCAACAAGAAATAATATATATAGGATCTGATTACAACTTGAAATAAGATAACAAAAGAATCATAGAAAACTATCTTCTCGTTCTTTCTTGTCATCGCAGTTGCAAACGGACAGAACAAAGTTTACAACTTGCAGAAGAGAAAAGGAAGAAGAAGAATAAACTCTGCTTGCTGGGGTGATGAAGATCACCATTGCTCAAAACAAGATTCGTCCCACACGATCTGCTCCCAGGAACCAGCAAGTTCACATAGAACTTCTGGAACACTCGTTGTCACCTCCTTGCTTGGACTCGCACGAACTTCCTGGATTGCAATGGCGGCTGCAGCAACCCTCTTCGTCTCCTCTATTTTTAAGTCATTCCTCAATGTAGGCACGAAGAGAGTATTTATAGAGGAGCCTGACCGACCATTAGTTACAAAAAGATTGGAATAAATTTAATTCATATCCCACAAGATTGGAATAAATTAAATTTAAACCCCTATGATCGATTTGAATTAAATTCAAATCCCACATGAATAAATTTAAATCCTACATGATTGGAATGAATTAAATTCAAATCTCATATGTATCGGGTTTAAATTAATGACTCAATCTTTCCATAACTGATTAAGTCTATCCGATAGCAGCGGACCCACATGCAACCCCTTATGGGGCTGTTCATATAACTCACGCATAACTGAGTGCATCAAATACGCACAACCGTCGATGCTGACGTGCTAAGTTCTAAGTGCAAAGTGTGCCAACAAAGCGCCACTTTGCGCCCTTGAGCCCGAGTCCGAGTCCGATTCTAAGGCTTTGCTCCTATGGAATAAATTCTAAGAGAATGACAAAAAGTATAAATGCTTTCATTAAGGAGTTAATCATTCTTCATCCTAATAAAATACCCCCACATGGCACCCATGTGCCTCACCACACCCCATGTGCACACCTCAACACAAGCAAAGCATTATATTGAGATAGCCACTTGGTGGTGTAGCCAATGTTGGACTATCTTTTATAGTCCAAAGGCAAAAACACCAACATGTTACTAGCGTAGTGACAATATGAGGGTCGACCCTGGGATTTTTTAGGCCTTGGGATACCAGAACAAGCCAAGAATGAATGTATGTCATATATGTGTCGCATGACTCATTTTGTGTTACATACATCGATTTACGTGCAACATAGCTATATACAAACAAAAAATAATGATATGCCTAAAAATACAAGAAAATAGGTAGCTCTTACCACTTGTGGGTTCTCTGGAGTTCTATTGCATGAACAATGACAATACATTACAAAGACATGCCATTGATTTTGGTGTCCTAATATATTTTTGGGGCGTCGTTGTCATGCCCTATACATGAGTGGTACAACACAACACAAGACAAAATGTTGATTTTTAGAATGTCTATTTGCCAACAATTCATATAGAGTGGTCATTTCCCCCAAAATTCATTTAGAGTGGGTGGTATTAGCCTCCAAAACATTTATTATTATTTTTTATTATTTACATCATCGCTGTCATGGTTTGATCCTGAGACCGTCCGTCACCCAGTCGCCCCTTAGTCTTATACCTCTCCTAATTGGATGGATTTTATCCTCCAAGACCTTTATGAAACCCTTTAAATGTCAATTTGTCGGTTCGAATAATCAAAATTTTAACTAAACCCCTAAAAAAAACTCCAAATGATGGAAAAAAATCAAGCAAAAGGCATAAAATCAAGAGAAATTACGCTTTGCTTCTTCAAATCCTAAAATGATCTGGATTGAAACACCAAAATTCTAGTAAAAAAATTCCCCAAAAAATGTATAACCAAGAGAAATCACGTCCAATGCTTCAAATCGGTCCACCTGAGTTCTAATTTGAGCCCTAAAATTCAAGAAATTGAGGGAGGAATAATACGTACAGTTCTTCCCGAGCTTGAAGTGGTTGGTGGACTTGTCGTTCATATCGACTGTGTCCTCGTACTTGGAGATGAATATCCCCCACCGGTCGACCATCTCTTTTGCCTTCTTCTTCTTTTTGGTTTCTTCCGTAGGATTTATGCTTGAATGTAGGGTGGAGGGAGGTTCGAGAAGAAGAAAAAGGGCATGGTTTCTCTCCCCTTTGGTTGTTGTGAAAGAAAAAAAATGGTTTTCAGCATGAAAGAAAAAAATGCTTTTGAGGATTTTATGAGGAATATTTTTAGATTACCCTGGAAATTTGTCGTCAATAAAAAAAGATTTTGTTGACAATTATTCTAAATCCATCAATAAAATAATAAGTTTTTTTTACAGTTATTCTAAAATCGTCAATAATAAAATAGGTTCCTACGACGTTCATTCTAAATCTGTCAATAATACTCATGAAAAAGTATTTTTATGACATATAGTCAAAACCATCAAGAAAAAACTCTTTCTTGACGGTTTTGTACAACCGCCGAGAAAAGAATTTTTCTTTGTCGTGCAAAAGTCATATAACATGAATCATGATTTATAACAAATGAAGTAATGATAATAACACATGATAACTGTAACAATAGGTATTATATACTTGCATGAACCTCCAAATGGATTAATAATTAAAATTGATGAGAAGCTTGCTACTTATCCCATAAAGTAATATCTAACTATCCAGCATGATCACCAAGCATACACAACGTTCCCACAAAACATCACAAAATAATAATGTAATAGCTTAAATAACTTGTTAGTTATGATACATTATTTGATCTAGATTACTTACTCTAAAATTTATTTAGAACCTAGGATTGATCCATTAGCTCCGTTATAGACTAAATATATTAGGTTACCATCAAGGGTTTTTAAAACAACAAACAACCTATTAATTTAGTATTTAGAGACTTGTGATCGTCGACACACAAATCGAGGCCAGAAAAGGGGTCAAAATCTTTTCTATACAGAATTCACGTTATGATGTCAAATCCCTCAAAAATTCAGTACTACAAACGTGCTAAAATTGGTGGATTTGCAAAATGAGATCACTACCAAATGTTATCTTAGTTTTAAGATGATATAACAATTCAAGTTATAGTTAAGAAAACTATCTTATATAATTTTAAAGAAATATTACAAGTTTTCTGGAAAATTTATCATAGGAATTAGAAGTCATCAAAATTCCTAGACAATTTACGAATTAATTTTAGTTTTGGGATCTCTAGATATTATACGAACAATAGAAAAAAAATCTAAAATCCAGACACCTATTACTAAAATGTATGCCAAAAATTCTACTTATAGCCTAAAATAAATAAAAAAATATTATACACAAAAATTAAGTTTTATGGAAAATATCACAGCTGAGTTGGAGTTTGTATTTTTGTATGCAAAAGTTATCCTCTCTCAAAGTCGTCATAGATGTTAGAATTCACAACAGAAAATTCAGCCAAAAGAAATCCTAAAAACAAATATTAAAATTGCTATTTATAGCAGCAGTCAAAAGCGGGTCAAAGTGGATTGGTTAGTGATGGGTAGCCTGGTTTGACTAGAATTAGGATTTTTAATTAACAATAATTCCATAATTCAATTTTAATTGTTTTTAACATTTAAAAATTATCAAAAATTATCAGAAAATTCTAAAAAATTCCTAGAAAATCACTTAGACTAACCCTACGATTAAAGCTTCAACCTATTATATTTTAGGATTTGGATATAGTTTATAAGTTTCTTAGTAATTCTAAGTTAATTATTTAATAAATTAGTTTTTAGCTCCTAAAAATTGCCAAACTTTTTAGAAAATTCTAGAAAAATTATGGAAGATAGGTTAGGCCCCTAGAAAACTGTGGAAAAGTTTGGTGTTGTTCTATTATAGGATTTTCCTACAGTAAATCCTACATGCTGCAAATAAATAATTTCCTTGGGTTTTTAATTTATTATAAATTTCTAAAAATTTTATAATGCTAAAATTGATGAAATCTTGGTGAGTTTGGGTCTTTGGTACTATTTCTAGGCCATGATTCACTTAATTTCATCTACAGGCCTATCAGTACCTCATAATCTCTTAGGTTAAAATTACGTAACAACTTAAAAGTTATATAATACATTTTAACATACTCTATAATGGTAACTAAACTATTTTTTGTCATAATACACCATTTCTAACATATAACTTTATATTATTAGTTATAGGCTTAAGGACGTCACCCTAGTTCTCCGTCCATCAAGCACACCATGTAATCCATTTCATAAGTATTCAATGATTTAATTCGGGTTTTTCGATAAAAATAAATTTACTTTTCTTTTATCAAATCACTATTTTGGTTTCTTAGTAAGCGAATGCTACAAGAACTAGCACCGAATAAAAGCAGTATGTAATACATTTTGGTAAGAATCCTACTTTTCATAGCACATCCATATACATCAAAAATTGGTATCACTGAATATGGAATGTGTCGGAGGCTATGCAGGCTAAGCTTGATAATGTTCATATAAATGATAATGAAGCAGATATGCTCACAAGGATTCTGCCAAGAGCAAAGTTAGAGTTTTATAGGAAGCACAATGGAGTGACGAGTTCCTCCACCTAGTCAGAAAGGAGAAATTTTATTAGGACATGTTTCCTTCTTATGTGGAGAATATCCAGAGGTCAGCAACGAGCGCCATTCAAGCAGAAGAAGCTCAGGAAGGTCGGTAACGAGTAGTATTTGAATAAAATGAAACTCATGATGTTGAAAAAGGCGACAAATGGCTTGGGAGTATGTACTGACAACCGATGGGTATGTACTCCCAACCCAGGGGGCATGTTATTGGGATTAAATTGTATATATGGTGATTAGCCCATGTGGCTTAGGCCCAAGTTGATATATGGTTGTATATATATGTAATATCATGATGAATGAAAGACCTAGATTGTTCTCTCCTACTACTTCTTCACATGGTATTAGAGCATGACGGTTAGGGCAAGATTTCTTTTTCCATAGAGGCAACAGCGGCGCTGATTTTTTCTCCATGGCAACAGCGACGAGTCTCCCTTCGACCGGCGGTATAACGAGCGGTGGCGGCGACGGCAAATTTTCTACGTCGGTGGAAGCAGCAACAAGGATCGATCCCACATTTTCGTATTACCTTGGTTCTAATGACAATTCGGGTAATACAATTACCAAAGTGGTATTTTGTGGGGAAAATTATGAGAAATGGTCGAGATCTATTTGACTTTCTCTACGGGCCCAACAAAAATTTGGGTATATTGACGGCTCTATCGATAAACATATGGAGAATAACAAATTCGAGGATGAGGAACGATTACGCATGTCAACACAAGTCTTCTCTGAATGGGACGAGGTTATGGCGCTTGCGGTTAAAACTCCTTCTGTTAACCGTAGGCTATCTCGTTTGGATGCTCGAGATAAATCAGAGTTTCTTGGCAATTATTCCAAACACAACGGACATGAAGAAGCCACTTACTTCGAGAAACATGGATTTCCGGATTGGTGGGGGGATAGGCCGTATGGAGGCGGACGAGGGGCTGGCCACGGACGTGGTAGCAGACACGCGGCTGGTGGTGTATGTGGACGGGGTACAGAGGTGTATCCAACGATGGAAGGACGTGGTGCGACAGCTACGGCACAGACACATATGTCAAGTGATGGTGTAGGCGATGTTCCGGGAATAACTCTGAACCAATGGCAATAACGTATCTCTCTGCTTGGTAACTCTTCGGTCAAATCTCCGGAGGACTGTATGGTTGGTAATTATATTGCACCTTAGATTATTGATACAGGCACTTCGAATCATGTTACTGGAATTTGGATTTATTATCGGGGGTGACAGAAATAGAGGAATGTCCGGTTGGTCTCCCGGACGGACGGACTGCGGTTGCCTCGTGTTGTGGGTGTGTTGCTCTTGCACCGGGTGTTATTCTCACGAATATTCTATTCGCACCTCAATTATATTATAATTTAATTTATGTGGCCCATCTTATTTATGATACAAATTATGTTGTACAATTCACTAAAAAATTATGCTTGATACAGGACCCTAATTTGAGGATCTTGATTGGCGTTAGTGAACAGGGGGACGGACTCTACTACTTTCGTATTGTACCGAAGACTCAGGCTATGGCAGTGAATGGGATGACTTCTTTGGACATTTAGCATCAACGACTTGGGCATCCTTCTGATAAAGTAGTAAAGTCTCTTCCTATTGTTATTAGCTCTAGTAGTTCAGTGAATAAGGCATGTGAAGTTTGACATCAGTCAAAGCAAACTCGAGGTATTTTTCCTGTCAGTGACTCTCGGGCTGTTGCAATTTTTGATTTGATGTGATCTTTGGGGGCCGTATCCTACGCCTTCTTCGTGTGGAGATCGATATTTTTTGACGATTGTGAAACATTTTTCTTGTGTTGTTTGGGTGTTTTTGTTGATTGATAAGACTGGAGTATAAAAGATGTTCTCGTCATTTTTTTCTATGATTGAGCGGCAATTTAATTACAAAGTTCAAATTATGCGAACTGATAATGGTACTGAGTTTAATTGCCTACGTGACTACTTTGCACATAATAAAATTTTGTTTCAGGCATCTTGTGTGGGTACACCTCAGCAAAATGGAAAGGTCGAACAAAAATATAGACATATTTTGAATGTGGCACGTGCTTTACATTTTCAGAAAAATTTGTCAAATTTTTTTAGGAGAATGTATTTTGGCAACCGTTATTTGATTAATCGAACCCCTTCAAGTCTACTTTGTTTCAAACCCCTTATAAAATTTTATTTGGTGCTTCTCCTTCTTATTATAAATTATGAGTTTTTGTTTGTCTATGTTTTGCCCACAACTAAAAAGCTAAAATGGACAAATTTGACAATCGCAGTCGAAAGTGTGTTTTTATGGGATATCCCCATGGCAAAAAGGGTTGGAAATTGTATGATCTTGCTACTGGTGATTTTTTTGTCTCTCGAGATATTAAATTTTATGAGACTGAGTTTCCCTATTATGTTGAGGATGATCGTGGTAGTACGGCTTCACCTGAGCTTGCACCTCCTGTCGTGGGTGATAATGATTTGGGTTTTGATTATGTGATCGACAATACTACGGGGTATGATTTACCTTATACGATGTGACGGTCCTATCCTCGGATGGGAATGACGCAGTAGGGGCGGCTGATGGTAACGGTGGTGCGGTTGAGGCCACTGTAGAGGATAAGATAGCGAAGGATGAGGCGGCGGTGGGGGCGCCAGATGGTGAGGGTGTACTAGGGCATGGAATGCGTGCCAAAATTTTGTTCATAAAGATCTATAATTTTGTTACAAATATAATATGAAAGTTGAGTCCTAGTCCTTCCTCCCAATGCTCTACCACGTCCAATCACTCCTCAGGTACTCCTTATCCTATAGCACATTTTTTTGAATTACGATCGATTTTCTCTGGGATACAGGAATTTTCTTGTAGCTGTAACTGCAGGTACAGAACCATCCTCATTTAAAGATGTAGTTAAAGATACAAGGTGGCATGAAGATATACAGAAGGAGATACGGACTTTAGAGGATAATGATACCTAGACAATGGAGACACTTTCGGCTGGAAAATGTGCCCTGGGGAGCCGGTGTGTGTATAAGATAAAGTATAATTCTGATGGGAGTGTTGAGCGACTTAAAGCCCATTTGGTGGTTTTCGACAATCATCAGGTTGAAGGGATTGGTTATACTGATACTTTTGCTCCGGTTGCGAAAATGGTTACTGTTCGTACTTTTCCGAAAATCTCTTTATGGGCTTAAACATGTGCCTCGTTGTTGTTTTGCGAAGTTGGCATATTCTTTGTAGGAGTACGTAGTTTGCCAATCGTACTCTGACTACTCATTTTTTTCTCTTCATAAGGGTGATGTTCAGATGAATGTTCTTGTGTATATCGACGATTTGATTCTCTCTGACAATAATTCTGATGCTCTTACTGCCTTTAAGAATTATTTGAGTACATGCTTTCATATGAAGGACTTTCGGGTGTTAAAATTTATTCTTGGAGTTGAGGTAGCTTAAAGTGTAGAGGAAATTTTTTGTGCCAACAAAAATATACACTTGACATTATCTCTGAGACATTATTATTGGGGGCAAAACCCGTAAGATTTTCCATAGAACAACATTATCAACTAGCATGCTCTACAAGTCCACTGTTGTCGGATGGGGAAGCATATCGGTGACTCGTGGGGCATTTGATCTATCTTTCATTTACTCAGTCGGATTTAGCTTATGCTGTTCACATCTTATCACAGTTTATGCATGAGCCCCGACGTGATCAGTGGGATACGGCTTTGAGGGTTGTTAGATGTAAATCCCTCAAAAACTTTAGGTAGATTTGGTATGGTGAGAATTTTGGTTTACCTTCAGGTTGATTAAGGTTTAGAAATTATGATTTTGTAGACTGATTCTTTAATTCATACACTTGGTGCACCTTACTGTTGATACAATAATTGGAGCACAACAATAATAGCCTTTACTTTCCAACAAATCTTTGCACTCTTGACCTGACAAGCTAACCTAGCCACCGGATATTTCTGTCACTCACAAACATACTCCCATGTACTCTATTTTAATTGCATAACTTTTCAGTCACAAAAATTAATTCTTTAATTATATGCCTTGTACCTATGTCGTTACCATCAATTTGGGGACACAAACTCAACTCGTTTTGCCTAACCAATTAAAGGGCCCAAGACTACACCAAACCTACACCGTCCATGACATTTATGTTACTCCCAATTGAGATCCCATGTACTCCCATTTTATTTAAGAGCACATATGGCACTTTATTTAATTAAATTAGGAAAACTGACTTAACCTAACCTAACTTAACCCTCACACCCATTCATGAGGCTCATACAAAACACCCAACAGCCTCCCATCCTACAAAATACCAAACACCAATTTCACACATCAAATCCTCACTCTTTTTCCTTTATGTATAAACACTCAAATATTAAGGGACTCAAATGCAAAGAGGTTGATAGGTGTCACACTCCTATTGGTTCAAACCAAATGAAGAAATACCCCCTCCTCATGACCGGTCACCTTACTTTCTCTCTCACCCTTATTTTTCTCTCATGTGAAATTCTATCCCTTGATTCAAATTCCTCCATATCATAACCACACATTCCCTCTTTATTAATACACACACCATTCCCCATGTGGCCGGCCCTAATCCCAAGAAAAACTTAAAATTTTATACCATACTCTCTGCCCTCCCCTCTTCTTCAGCCGAACGAATCCCCCTCTCTCTCTTCTTCTTCTTCTTCTTCTTCATTATTCTTCTTCTTATTCTCCTCTCCATTCTTCACCTCTCCTTCTTCTTCTTTACCATGACCTCACCCCCACCAGAGCACCAACACCGCCACCGCCACCATCACCGTCACCACCAACACCACCCCCTTCAGCCACCTCCACCACGACATCACCACCGCATCCTTCTACACTACCCCGACCACAATAGCTACCTATACCACCACCTCCACAATGAACACTGCCATTATGAGCCACCTATACCGCCGCAGCCACTTATGCCACCACCTTCACCACGACTACACCACCACCTCCACCACGAGCCAGCCACCTACACCACCACCTTCACCATCACAGCTACCAGGACCAACAGCTACCAACACCACCACCAACAGCTACCAACATCACCACGACTACACCACCACCTCCACCAACAGCTACCAGTACCATCACCAACAGCCATTTACACCACTACCTTCACAACGAACATATCTACCACGAGCACAGCCACCACCACAGCTAACACCACCCCCAGCGAGCATCACCATCGAGCACCACCACCATTACCACCTTCCACTACCATCACCATCACCTCTACCCCATTCTCATCACCACCACCCTTACCATCACCGAGCACCACTCCTACCACCAATGTTGACACGAGCACCACCACCACGGTCAACACTACCACTGAGAGAAGCCACAACACCGCCGCTGCCACCACTCTGCAGCCATCTTGTTAATTTCTTCTCTTTCATCCTTGTTTTATAGTTATTCCTATGAGTTAAAAGAAACCCTAGTTAGTATTTAGGGTTCCCTTAGTGTGAGCACCCTAATTTTTCATGGGTTAGTTCGGTAATTAATAATTAATTATTTTATTTAATATTTATTCGATAATTTAGTTAAACTTTGGAAACCAACCCCATGGTTTTAAGATCTTGAGTGCAACACTAGCCTTTTTCTTCCAACCAACCTAGCATGCTCAACTTAGATGAGACAAATTAGGCTCCTGCCATGACTGTCCCTCACAAATTCGCAATCCTATGACTCATTTTGGTCGCATAACCTTCGCGACACAATTACGAGAAAATAATGATTTAATTAACCCTTTTGTCGTGGCTTACGATTTTAATACGTCACCCCAACCCATTGCTTCCAACTAAATCTATGCAATGAGCCTAACTGGTCCTATTACGCACATGACCCTCGAGTTGCGTTATTCGAACCCACTGCATGCTCCCAATATAACATTATATAGAAAATATAATTTATGGATTTATTTAATTATTTTTAATATTTATTAATATTTAGTAAATACCTTTTTTATTAATATAAATTGGGTTGTAAATTATTGTTGGAGGAAATATAAATTTTTTAGAATTTTTTCAAGTGCCTAACTATTTTTGAGAATTTTATGCATTTAATTATTGAATAAAAAAACAAATAAAAATAAAAAATAAATAAATAAAACCCATTAAACCCTAACCCTACCCGTTAACCAAAACCCAAACCCGTTAATAAAATCATAACTATAAAACCTACCCAATCCACGTACAGGAGCACCCCATTGTATATATATAAACCTAACAAACCCTAACCCTAGATTTTCCACCTATACCAGACCCACGCCAATACCACCTACACCACTCGCCGAACCACTGTCGCCTGCCGTGTTGCCGCACCGAAGCAGCACCGCCCGCATCACCGGCCGCACGTGCGCAGCAAAGCACAGCCTTGCGCCCCCCTTCGCGTGGAGCTTTCGACCTCCTCGCTGATGTGTTTCGTGCCCCGTCTTTGCTGGTATGTTCACAATCTAACCCTCTAGGATTCCCTTCAGGTGGAACGAATTTAGGCACCTGGTTTGATCGAAAAATTGACCGAAAGTTGGCAAAAAAACTGTTCAAAAATAGTTCAAAAATTTAGTCCAAGTACCCCTGTTCATATCCAATTTTCTACCATCTCGTTAATTATTTTCAAAATATAATTGAAGGAACTTATTCACAATATAAATTTTTACTGTTCTTTTAGTTTTTATTAGTTTGCTTTAATGGTTAAATTATTTTGGTTGCAAAACGACCAAAAAAATATTTTTAAAATACACAAATCTTGTGATACGGGGTACGTTTCACCAAATGAGGCAACTTCTTCGTGTGTGAGTTATATCGAAAGACGCATAACGTAAACGCGAACGTGTAGGCTTTCGCCGAACTTGATTTAGATGTGCGTGCACACCGGAATCAACGCGTATCCATCGAAAAGCACCATATTGGCCTGTTCTGACACTCACCATAACTTCGTGTGTACTCGTCATTTCGTAATGAAACTTATGCCATTTAATTCGGAGCGTTACGCTGGTCCTGTGACCCAAGTTTGGTTCGAATCGGAGAATGTTGATGAAACGTCATTTCGTGGGCCCCACGGTTCCACTTGATGGACAATTTTGTGACCAGCTCATCGAAATTCAGTTCTGGATATTTCGTTGGATTTGTACCATCATTCTGGATTTGTAGACACTAAGTTTGACAAATTTAGAGAACTTTATCTCTGACATATTTTTCGGTGCGAAGTGGGCTACATGTGGACCCCTCTTTGACCCAAAACTGTCAATTTTATCCTTGTGCCCAAATTGGACTTATAGGTAGTCAATCCTAGCTATTTTAAGTATTCTGAGAACATTGGTGATGTTTGTTTCAGCATTCAGAGGTTTATGTGCAGATTCTACTTTTTCAGGAGTAGTTGACGGAGTTCAGAACCCAGGCAAGTGTACCTTGCCAAACTTGCAGTAGATCCTGCTATATATATCTGTTTGTGTTTCTTTTTATATATATTCTTATGATATGCCTTTTTAACCTAGGACCGTGAGACGTTGCTTAGTGTCCGAATGAGATTCGGGTGTCGACGCTGTACGCAGAGTCGTGCAACGTCACCTAGAGAGTTGATTCCATGATCCTATTTTTACGTGATTGCTTTACCAAGTATGCCATACCGTAGGACACTTGACACTATTTCATGTGACAAAATATTTTTTGAGTTATTCATGGTGATTCTATATAGGTTTACATGATTCGTGATATGAGACGTGCATATTACAAGCATATTATTATGACTCGTTGTACTAGCTAGAGGTCATGATCTTGCGTGTTATAGACATGAGACGTCATGGATATAAGACATAAGGTTACATTGGGTGGGAAGAGACACATAGGCTACAGGCTGATTATTTATATATATACTACTGGAGGTGCCTTGGACTCTGTCTCAGATCTTTGGCACATATACTGGAGTCGTGATACTATTTGTTGTTATGGGCTCCCCGACAAAGAGCCTGTAGTGGCCTCATCCTGAGTACTAGTGATGCTCTCATTTGCATTTTACTTAGCTAGTTACATAGCTTGCCCTGAGGATCTGTCTATATTTACTAACTGTATTTTCATTTGGCTTGAGTATTTATTGTACCTTCCTATGTCCCCTGAGGACCTGGATCCAGATTATGTCCCTAGGTGTAGACGTGGAGAGCTATCCCGAGGTTTATGGGGCATGTGCTACTATTGGAGACGTCAGGTTGCAGAGGACGAGGTTGTCCGGAGGACTTCTCTTGAGGATATAGTATTCTCACCATTCATTATTTATGCTTAGTGTTCTTAGATATTTGATCTTGTAGTGACTTCTAGATATTGTACTTGGAGTTATTTTCCTTTCTATTTTGATGACGGATTGTTCCCCGTGATATTGTTTATATTGCTTTGGTTGTCTCAGATCATTTTATATTATTGTGACTGGACTTGTCTCTTTGTGATTTTATTATTTATTGTGGATGAGATTAGATATATAAACTATGACAAGTATTCGTAGACCATTTTTATGTATTACAGCTTAAGTGCACTCTAACGGGTCCATTAAATTGGGTTTGTCCATTGGAGTTGTACTGCTGGCCATTGCCACGTGGCTAGTCCCTTGGTATTTTGGGACTGGGGCGTGACACTGAGTAATACCTATTTTTAGTTTAATGGCATTTGTCTGGGGTTATATATATATATATGTGAAATGCATGAATAATGAGGATGTTGTTCCAATGAATTTTGGTTCGATAGCTTTGATGTTATAATTGAGGATATTATATGTGAACATTATGCGTATTTAGGTGTGACAACTAAATTGGGTTTATGTATTTATGTCTATGATTACAAGGATGGTATGGTCGAGGATGAACATTATATATAGATGACGAAATCACACTTGATGAATATTAGTGGTTGAGGATATTATTTGAGGACGTTATACGATTGGATGAATTCGTATTTAATGCAACATTTCCCAAGTCAACTTGGGTCAACCCTCTAGTTAGTACCTTAGACGTGAGTTATGTAACTAAGACAAAAAGCCTATGCTAGTTCATGATGTCATCTCTTATTTTAGATAGTTTCGAGCTAGATTATTAATTATTTTATATATCATCTCTAGGTACTTTGGAATCCTCGGACTTGGACGTTGTATCGGAGCCCCGCCTTCAGCATCCGGATCCAGGCAAGTGTACATTGCCATTCTGTATCTTAGTTCCAGTTTTACTATTTATTTCATCTATACATTATGTACGATTTGGATCAAAATCGTTATTTAGCATCCGGTTCATATTCGGGTACAAGCGTTCGTCGTTAATGTCTAGTATTGATTGTTAGATGTTTCTCGATACCTTGATGTACCTACTTAGTTACATCGGAACCCTAGGACACATTCAGACACGGCCATCGTGCCAGACTTCCTGTATCCTAATAGTATCAGCATGACCGAAACCTGTGATGACTATAGGATCGTGATTGTTACTAGTTAATTCAGTATGATGAGACTGTCTAGATAGAGGTTCAGGCTCAGCGAGCTGTAAATGCATTTCGTTGTCCGCATTGGAAAGGGAAGACAGTTACTAGATGCTTGAGCTACTTCGCATGAACTATATATGTATATATCCTTATTTACGTAGAGATCCTGTATCCGGAGTCGTAGTATTTATCATGTGACTCTGTGCTCGGAGCTAAGGGTATGTACCGTGTGTCTCTGTGCCTCGGAGCTACGGATTTATATTTGGAAAGCCTACGTTTCAAACATTGTCTTCAAGTTGTGTCTCACTTAGGTGGTTATTCTAGATTACACCGGCGTATCACATATTTCCTTTTTGTTTTACTATGGCATATTATCTTTGTACCTTGTTACGTCCCTCTGAGGACCTGGTTCCCTGCCAGATTGTAGGGTCGATTACTGATGAGAGGCTGGAGCTGTTGATGAGTATTATACCAGTATGCAGGTATTGTTACTCAATATTTGTATCACTTCTTCATTGTTCTGCTATTATGATCTTTTGCTTATTTTCTACTAGTATAGCCCAGTATTTGTAGACTCATATTATTTCCTTCTAGTCTATTCAGACGAGTGTAGTGTGGGGTGCACACCGTAATACATGTTGTCCCTTCTTTATTACATATCCTTGTGGATTGAGACATAGACATCTATACCATGTTATCTAGATAGTGACCCATATTTACAGCTTATACGTATTGGAGTCGGACTGGAGTCCCCTTGGTACGTAGCTGGCTATTGCTACGCGGCCTAGTCCCGTATATTCTGGGATTGAGGCGTGACATGGGTTTTGTGGTGGCCCATGCAAGTCGCCAAGCATATCGTTTCGGTTACGTTATTGTACCGAACAAGCCTGCAATTTAGGATTATTGTTGAATAAAATCTCAATCCATAACCGATTTTAAAACTCCCTTTGTAATTGATTATCACCCTTGGACTTCAAAATTGTATTCGTTATTTTTCCATCAATATCTTTATCATTGTTTCTCATCTCCTTTTATTTCGAAGAGACGAATGCTTGTGCTTGGTGGTTCCCTCCAGAAGAAGATCGTAGTCCAGACGAAAGAAGGCATGATTAATATAATATTTTGTGAGAAGATTGTTACCCTTAGTAGGGTAGGTTGATAGGTTCTTTTTAGATTCTAGAACTAGTGTAGATTGTTAGCAAGAGAATTGGACCAAGTAGTATGTTCCTAGAACTGATAAAACCCTGTCCTTACTTAAGATAGCAGTAATTTGGAAAGTATTGAAAACTAGAAAGATTGTTGATCCTAGCGCTCTAGAATGATTTATGAAAATGCATAGCCAGATGCTAGGAATTAGTTATAGTCCATGATAGCGATACCAGGAACGGTATTATGAACTGGAGAAGATAAAATTTTAGGCTCTTACCTAGAAGATGATTATCTTATACCAGAAATTCTAGCATATGCTTGGATGATACCATTATTAAAATTACACTATGGTGACTTGGAGAAATAAATAACAGAAAGAAAAAAACTGAGTAATACAATTTTAGGTAGAATAAGTTGTGTTTTGATACGGCATGCGGAGGATTTACTTAACAAAATAATGGATTACATTATATACCTTTGAAAATTTGAGCCCAATAGTATGTCACGCCCCAATCCCAAAATACCGAGGGACTAGTCACGTGGCAATGGCCAGCAGCACAACTCCAATGGGCAAACCCAATTTAATGGACCTGTTAGAGTGTACTTAAGCTGTATGCAATGGTCTACAATATATGTCACAGTATAATTCTAATCTCATCCATAGAAAGTAAACACAATTCAAAAGGTCAGACTAATCAAAAAGAAATATAATCCATCAACAAGTCTAAATAAATAGTATTTCGGGGAACAACCCGATAAAATAAGTCAATGCATAGATCCATGAGTCAAGATATGAAATAACTGGAAGCAGAAATAACTGAGTATATAACAGAATACTCAGGAGAAATCCTTTGGCACAACCTCATCCTCTGGTGCCAGCACTGCTCCAGCGTCAGCTCCTATCACGTATACCTCGGGGTATTCCTCTTCTGTTGTACCTGGGGACATAATCCATATCCAGGTCCTCAGGGGACATAGCAAGGTACAAGAAATAACTCAAGCCAATAAAATACAGTAAGTAAAAATAGATCCTAAGGGCAAGCTATGTAACCAGTTATGTGAAATACAAATGAGAGCATTAATCATACTCAGGCTGAAACTACTATAGGCTCTGTGTCGGGGAAACCCATAGCAGCATGTAATATCTCAAAGGGCCAGTAAATGTGACAAAGACAGAGTCTAAGGCACCACCAGTAATGTAGTATATATATATATATATATATATATATATATATATATATAATCAGCCTGTAGTATGGTGAGACTCTTCCCACCCAATGTAACCTCTCGTCTCATGTCCATAACACGAAAGATCATGACCTCTAGCTAGTACAACGAGTCATAATGATATCTACGTATATGCAAGTCTTATGTCACGAATCCTATAAGCCTATACAGAATCACCATGAATAACTCAGGAAAGATTCAATCACATAAATAGTGTCAAGTGTCCTATGGTATGACGTACTTGATAAAGCAAGCATGAAAAATATATGATCGTAGTATCAACCCTCTAAGTGACGTTACACGACTCTGCGTACGGCATCGACACCTGAATCTTGTTCGAACGTTAAGCAACGTCTCACGGTCCTATGTTAAATAGGTATAATACAGAAGTATATATATATATATATATATATATATATATATATATATATATAAATAACTTAAGCAATTAATATCAAAGGAACTACTGCAGGTTTTGCAAGGTACACTTGCATGTGTTTTGAACTCCTTCAATTGCTCCGATATAAGTAGAATCTCCAAGTACGTCTTTGGAAGCTGAAACAAACATTATCATCGCTCTCAAAATATATAAAATAGCTAGGATTGACTACCCATAAGTCCAATTTGGACAAATGGACAAAATTAACAGTTTCTGGTCAAAGCGGGGTCGACAAATGGCCCACTTCATGTAGCGCCCCGTTCTCCCGATGCGGAGAGCGCGGCTAAGAAACACAAGACGGTATCGTTCGATCGGGATAGATTGAATTAAGAACTCGTCCTCGTTATGGATTTGTTTCTTCGGAATCGATTCCCATATTTAGTGGACTGCGCCCCAGGGATCGGCTTAGCGGCAGAGTCAGGAGGGACCTCTCCGCTGCTATCTTTTATTGCCTCGGTTTTCGATGTCGCTTGTTGCTTTCGTGCTTTGAGTTGGTTTTGGGATTTGCTTATTTTCCTTGAACGGTTTCGATGGTTTTCATTATTTTCGTTCATTGACTTGCACTTCCATTCCGAGAAAGGAAAGAGAGGAAGAAGTATTAATCGAGCTGTTCGTGTGCAGGTGAACGAAGCTTCCTCCTGCTCTGTATAATACTTTCCATTCCAAAGAACGGAGTCGTGAAGCGCCTCTTTCCTTCTCCCTTCCAAATCTAAGTGAGTGGCTACCAACCCGATTAGCTAGCTCTGCTTCCAGCTTCACTCCTTCGCCCCGATCAAACGATACCAAGTAATAATAAAAGAAACCAAGATAAAAGAGAATAGACTTGGTTAATACTGCTTGTCAATCAAACTGTGAACGATTACGTACTTGCATGCGTGTTCGCTCGGAAATATTTATCATATGCATAAATACAAGTTAGAATGTTTGTTCTTCTTTAAATTATGCTATGAAATATACTGAATCAAGAGGCTATGCAACTGAATCATAATACTGCTTGTCCTGAACTGGCATTGCCTCAACTGCATGAACTGTTAGCTAAATGAAATAATACCGATTCGATCACGGACAACTTGTGCACAAGGTCACTGGTTCCTGCGGACGGTCGCTGGGGCACTGGCACCGATCCGATCCGGACGGAACTCACTGTAGTCTACTGCATCTGAACGGGATGGATTGCAGCCACTACTGAATCTTCGCTGCATTCCATCCTCGTTCAAGACTAAACGGTCCATTATGGCATCCTAGCCAGTGATCCACTATATATTTAAACCTGTTACATACTAACTTGTGTCTTCGTGGCAGGGAAGGCATGGTAAGTATTGTGCAGGTAATTCAGACGGTCAGGTAAAATCCACCGAACGGTGGCACGTTCATTTCAGTAAATTCAACATGCTGCTTAACTGTAAATGAACTAAGGCAAGATAGAAACCAACCAAATATGCATGCTTCACTAAACAACGTGTTGATTGGTATAGTCAGGCTAGCTCGCCTTCACCAGCATGTTTCGATATGCTGACCCTCGTTGAAACAGGTTCTCCGCACCAAGGCGAACCGAGCGAGGAGCCGAAGTCGTCTACCCGATCCAGTCCAACTGTTGGCGCATCTTCACCGCGCCCCCGAAGCATTTTGGAGTCAGGAGCCTGCAACTCTTCATACACAAATGCAGCTCCGTGGCAAGGCGATCCTCCAGCCTGGAGGTCTTTATCGTTTTGAGTTTATAAAAGGATGTAATGCAAAGGACTGCTATCTCATTTTGAGTCAACCCTTTTGTAAGCCGTTCGGCATATTAGCTGACTCGTTCAAGAGTTTGTAATAGATGTTCATTATCAATAAAGAGAACTTTTCTATGTTTCAAATCTGTGTTTCAATTTATCTGCGTACTCTGAATATGTGCTTGCTATGCAAATCATTAAAGCCTTGTGCGGGCGCAACTCCAGGCCCGCACGGCGGTCACGACTTGGGGGACGCCTCGGGGTGTGACATAGTGGTATCAGAGCACAGATTCAAGGTTCCTTAGACTTCGTGCTGGAAAAGTTCCTTTAACGATCAAATTCCTGTGCGAACTCTTGAACTCGCTAGGCCAAAATGAGATATGTTCAGGCAATAAGTCCATAATACATTATGATCCTAATGTAATTTACCTTCTTTTGAAGGAATGGATCCAGCGCAATCTGTAGCGCAGCCACCGATCGAAACACAAGAGAGCAGTTCGGGCAATTCGGGAAGCTCTCGAAGCCAAAGAGGCATGTCTCAAGTCGACCCGCTTGAGCGGGTAATGCAAATGTTAGAATCGCAACGACAACGAGACGATGCTCGCCAAGCTAAGCTCGAGAGTAATCTAGAGACCCGATTCTCAGTCCAACAGAAGCAGGTCGATACCCTGCATCAGATCGTTCAGACTTTGGCTGCCAACTATTCTGCCGCAACAACAGCAACGACTCCGGTGGAACAGCCCGTGCTTGAAGTGGAGACGCCTCAAATCCCAAGGCCGAGGGACGTGACTGCCTTCAACTTGGGCCATTTCAAGAAAGTCTACAACACCCCGTTCAACGGGACTGAGGACCCAGTGGTAGCTCTAGATTGGCTAGCCGAGATCGAAGACCACTTCACTCTGCTAGAGGTCCCCGAAGATAAGCGCATCTTCTGCGCGCAACTACAGCTCCGCCTCGACGCACATGATTGGTGGGACGTGCATCGACGATCTCTCCAACTTGATCACGGAGAGGAGGGCGATCTCGTGGACGACCTTTCGTGCCGCATTCGAAGAGGAGTTTATACCGCCTCCAGTACAACGTAAAATGGAAAATGACTTCGTGCAGCTGAGGCAGGGCAGTATGACAGTTAAGCAATACTCCGCCGAGTTCAACCGACTCTCGAAGTTCGCTAGGGCCTATTTACCTGATGCAGCGAGTCGAGCTAGAAGGTTTGAAGGTGGACTACGCCCTGCCATCTATTCGCACGTGGTCAATAATCAGTATGGAACCATGCGTGAAGTCATGAATCACGCCCTATCGCTCGAGCCACTGTATTCTCACGTTTCCACCGGCGCTGTGCATACCTACAATCACAAACGCCAAGGCAACGATGGAGGAAATACCGCTGCAAAGCGCCCTAACCATGGCGGTCCACGGAGAGGTAACCCAGGGCAACCGTGTGCATATTGTAAGAAACCAGGGCACACAGTTGAAAAGTGCCGCAAGAAACTTGGGCAATGCCTCATTTGCGGAAATCCTGATCATACCGTTCCTGCCTGTCCACTGAGCCGCCTTAATAACCCCTAACGGTAAGCATTATTCCTAAGTTTCGGGACGAAACTTCCAATTGGTTGGGTAGGATGTAGCGCCCCGTTCTCCCGATGCGGAGAGCGCGGCTAAGAAACACAAGACGGTATCGTTCGATCGGGATAGATTAAATTAAGAACTCGTCCTCGTTATGGATTTGTTTCTTCGGAATCGATTCCCATATTCAGTGGACTGCGCCCCAGGGATCGGCTTAGCGGCAGAGTCAGGAGGGACCTCTCCGCTGCTATCTTTTATTGCCTCGGTTTTCGATGTCGCTTGTTGCTTTCGTGCTTTGAGTTGGTTTTGGGATTTGCTTGTTTTCCTTGAACGGTTTCGATGGTTTTTATTGTTTTCGTTCATTGACTTGCACTTCCATTTCGAGAAAGGAAAGAGAGGAAGAAGTATTAATCGAGCTGTTCGTGTGCAGGTGAATGAAGCTTCCTCCTGCTCTGTATAATACTTTCCATTCCAAAGAACGGAGTCGTGAAGTGCCTCTTTCCTTCTCCCTTCCAAATCTAAGTGAGTGGCTACTAACCCGATTAGCTAGCTCTGCTTCCAGCTTCACTCCTTCGCCCCGATCAAACGATACCAAGTAATAATAAAAGAAACCAAGATAAAAGAGAATAGACTTGGTTAATACTGCTTGTCAATCAAACTATGAACGGTTACGTACTTGCATGCGTGTTCGCTCGGAAATATTTATCATATGCATAAATACAAGTTAGAATGTTTGTTCTTCTTTAAATTATGCTATGAAATATACTGAATCAAGAGGCTATGCAACTGAATCATAATACTGCTTGTCCTGAACTGGCATTACCTCAACTGCATGAACTGTTAGCTAAATGAAACAATACCGATTCGATCACGGACAACTTGTGCACAAGGTCACTGGTTCCTGCGGACGGTCGCTGGGGCACTGGCACCGATCCGATCCGGACGGAACTCACTGTAGTCTACTGCATCTGAACTGGATGGATTGCAGCCACTACTGAATCTTCGCTGCATTCCATCCTCGTTCAAGACTAAATGGTCCATTATGGCATCCTAGCCAGTGATCCACTGTATATTTAAACCTGTTGCATACTAACTTGTGTCTTCGTGGCAGGGAAGGCATGGTAAGTATTGTGCAGGTAATTCAGATGGTCAGGTAAAATCTACCGAACGGTGGCACGTTCATTTCAGTAAATTCAACATGCTGCTTAACTGTAAATGAACTAAGGCAAGATAGAAACCAACCAAATATGCATGCTTCACTAAACAACGTATTGATTGGTATAGTTAGGCTAGCTCGCCTTCACCAGCATGTTTCGATATGCTGACCCTCGTTGAAACAGGTTCTCCGCACCAAGGCGAACCGAGCGAGGAGCCGAAGTCGTCTACCCGATCCAGTCCAACTGTTGGCGCATCTTCACCGCGCCCCCGAAGCATTTTGGAGTCAGGAGCCTGCAACTCTTCATACACAAATGCAGCTCCGTGGCAAGGCGATCCTCCAGCCTGGAGGTCTTTATCGTTTTGAGTTTATAAAAGGATGTAATGCAAAGGACTGCTATCTCATTTTGAGTCAACCCTTTTGTAAGCCGTTCGGCATATTAGCTGACTCGTTCAAGAGTTTGTAATAGATGTTCATTATCAATAAAGAGAACTTTTCTATGTTTCAAATCTGTGTTTCAATTTATCTGCGTACTCTGAATATGTGCTTGCTATGCAAATCATTAAAGCCTTGTGCGGGCGCAACTCCAGGCCCGCACGGCGGTCACGACTTGGGGGACGCCTCGGGGCGTGACACTTCACACCGAAAAATGTGCCAGAGACAAAGTTCTTCAAATTTGTCAAACTTAATGTCTATAGGTCTAGAACGATGATACAAATCCAACGGGATATCCAGAACTGGATTTCAATAAGCCGATCACAAAATCGTCTATCAAGTAGAACCGTGGGGCCCACAAAACGGGATTTTGTCAACGTTGTCAGAATCGAAATAAACTTGGGGCACAGGAACAGCGTAACGCTACAAATCCGATGGCACAAGTTTTGTTGCGAAACAACAAGTATACACGAAATTATGACGAGTGCCAGAATGGGTAAATACGGGGATTTTCGACGGATACGCATCGATTCTGGTATGCTCGCACATCCAAATCAACTTTCACGAAATCCCATACGTCTGTGTTGACGATACGCACCTTTCGATGTAATTTGCATCGATTCTGGTATGCTCGCACATCCAAATCAACTTTTACGAAGTCACCTCGTTTAGTGGGACGTACCCTATTTCAAAAAAAATTGGGTTTAGAAAACCAAGTTTTTTGTCAACTTCAACCACGAATAAAATACAGCATACAACAAATTAAAATAAACTAATTAAAGAGATTAAAACTTGGTTATGTTGTCTAATTTACTGTTCAAGTGGAATTTAAAAATATTAACTAGGTTGGAAGAAAAACGGTCATAAACATGGGGGTTTTGGGACAGTTTTCTGAACTCCAATTTGGGCCTTTTTTCTGTTTTGCGTCGCGATTTACAACCGACACAGGACACGATACCCCGAACTAATTATACAGGGTTCGAGATGGTCAGGCTGTGAACATAATGCAACAGGCAATTCGAGAATCGATACAACATGGATGAGAGTTTTATGTTATAGTCTTGAGTTAGATATAGTAAATTACCTATAATAGATGACAAGCTATAACAAGATAGTAACCATGTAGTTTGGATAAAGGGTATAAATGGAATAAACAAGAAGAAATCTCAGGTTCAAGGTGAAGAAGGTAGAATGGTAACAAGAAGAGTCACGAGGAGTACATGATCTTGAGCATTTTAAATTAAGAGAAGGATTTAGGAAGGACTGAAGATTTATCACTCGGCAATTGCCTAGAAGATCTATACTACGAAGCAGAAAGTACTGGGTCATGATTGACGAAGCTTGAAGTTGAAAATAAGATTAACATACTAAAAGGATATGTAGGTGCATAGGAAACAAATGATAAGGGAAAGATATTATGGTCGCATAATCTAAGGAGAAGGGATTTTGATATGGACTTGAGGGATAATAATTTTAGTATTTATGAATTATAGTGATTTTGGAATCTTGAGAATTTAGTGCGAGTAGAAATTGTTGACCAGTCTTGAAGTGATACGAATTTCAAAAAATTAAACACAGGTTCAAAATCACATACTGACTTGATGGTTATTCTGTAGAGGATTATCACAAGACCCTTAGATTATGGATTTACACATGGTAGCGAATTGTAAATGGAAGATAAAAGTCTTATAGGAATGATAGCTGAATATTGTTGGTTTATACATAAACTGATTAGGGCCAGGAATTTAATTTTTTTGACTAATAGGGTATGAGCCTAACTGGACCTACTTCATACAAGAACCAGTTGTTACGCCCAAGTATATACTCTCATGCTCCATATAGACCCTATAATATTCGTGGCATACCTCCTTCTAGAAAATCCTATACTTAAATATTCAATTTCGTTGCAATTAAATTAAGTTGTACATCGGCAACCCAATTACCCTAACCATCGATATACCCATAATCCACTCAAGCCAAACAACGTCCATGATACTGGTGTTGCATTAAGTTGATCCCTTGAACTCTCTACACAATGTTAATCATCTTGATAAGATCTGTGATAAAGTATTTCTCGGTACTATTTCATCCTAGTTGTATTTGGCTATGATATTTTCTATTGTCTTATAGACTCATGACCTAATTAAAAGTAAGAAGAACTGGTAAAACTTTATTTATAGAGTTATTGACTCATTAATGCCATGGTAGTATCTCGATTTTCTTTGATAGGCTGTGACAACGGTCATAAAATGTTTACCATCTCGTATCCTTCCTTGAAGTTAGACTTTCTAAAAACCCTTAGAAATATGATCATGACTATAGTTCTTGTGGCCAATTTCATTTTTATAAGTTGGGTAGAGCCTTGATTAAGCGTACCCTTATTCTTAGAATGTGACGTCAAACTAGGATCCCATTGGTAACTGCTTCCCCCATCTTTCGATAAACAAGTACGACATTGCTTAACTAAAATCTTTTCTACCATGTTTAATTTTTAATTTCGAGGACAAAATTTGTATAAGTTGGGTAGATTGTAAACCTCCTGATTTTTAGATTTAAATTTTAAATTTTACTAATATTAGTATTATGTAATTATTGAGATTAAGAAAAAAAATTCATAATATTATATTCAAGGATAAATATTTTGTATATGTAATTAATTAATAAGATTACACAAAAAATATATTCTTGAGTGTACAACTATTATTAGTGAGTAGATTTTTTCTAGGAATTATTTGTGTTTCAAACCAATTTTTAGATAGCTATATATATATATGGTTAATACTAATATTAATAATAATAACCCCAAACCCTATATCCTAAACCCTAAACTAAACCCTAAACCTGACTTAGACCGACACACCCAGCACCCGAAACCCGCACCCCTAACTACCAAAATCCCCGCGCCCCCTCATTTCATCTCCCAAAATTGCCCGACCCCCTCATTTCCCTTAAGAAAACTTCCCCATTCACCCCTATATATACATCCCCAGACCACCCCCTCAGACATCTCCCTTTCCTGCGTCCAGACCCACTACCGACCGCCGTCGACCGCCGCTGACCCCGCGCGCCGCTGTCGTGAACAGCCCGCCCAATTCATGAGCAACAGTAAGACGTGAGGTACTCTTCTTCCCATCTCCTTTTCTCCCTGCACAATTAATCAGATAATGACCCGTCGAATCCTATATGAAGACCACATGACCCCCATGAACCTTGTTTAATTAGTGTAGCTTATCGTGTCCTGTGTCGATCGCAAATCGCGACACAAAACATGAAAAAATAACTTAATTTTAGGATCAGAAAGTGTTCCAACCTCCCATGTTTGTGTCTAATTTTCTTTAAACCTAGTTAATATTTTAAAATTCTACTTGAAGAGTAATTTAGACAACATAACCTAGTTTTAATCCCTTTAAACACTTTCTTTTTATGCTGTAATTTATTTGTTGTCAAAATCCATCAAAAACTTGATTTTTTAAACCCAAAAATTCTCAATACGGGGTACATCCTACCAAACAAGGCAACTTTATCGTGTGCGAATTGCACCGAAAGGTGCGTATCGTTAACACGAACGTGTGGAATTTTGTGAAACTTGATTTAGATGTGCGTGCACACCGGAATCAACACGTATCCGTCGAAAAATACTGTATCGGCATGTTTTGACACTTGTCATAACAGTGTGTGTTTGTCGTTTTGCAATGAAACTTGCGCCATCGGATTCGCACCCAAGTTTGGTTTGATTCTGAGAACGTTGACGAAACACCGTTTTGCGGGGCCCACGGTTCCACTTGAAGGGTGATTTCGTGACCGACTCATCGGAATCTAGTTCTGGATATTTCGTTGAGTTCATATCATCGTTCTAGACTCGTAGACACTAAGTTTGATGAATTTGGAGAACTTTATCTCTGACACACTTTTCGGTGCGAAGTGGGCCACTTGTGGACCCTACTTTGACCCGAACTACCGTATTATGCTTCTGTGTCCAAATTGGACTTATGGGTAGTCAATCCTAGCTATTTTAAGTATTTTGAGAGCAATAGTGATGTTTGTTTCAGCATTGGGAGGCGTACTTGCAGATTCTAATTTTACAGGAGAAGTTGATGGAGTTCAGGACTCAGGCAAGTATATTTTGCCAACTTGCAGTAAATTCTATTATATTATCGACTTGTGTTTCATTTTATATATTCTTTTGATGTGCCTGCTCAACCTAGGACTGTGAGATATTGCTTAGCGTTCGAACAAGATTTGGGTGTCGACGCCGTACGCGGAGTCGTGTAACGTTATTTAGAGAGTTGATTCTACGATCCTATTTTTGCGTACTTGCTTTACCAAGTATGTCATACCGTAGGACACTTGACACTATTTCATATGATATAATCTTTCTTGAGTTATTCATGGTAATTCTGTATAGGCTTACATGATTCGTGATATGAGACTTGCATATATAGAGATATCATTATGACTCGTTGTACTAGCTAGAGGTCGTGATCTTGCGTGTTATGGACATGAGACATCGTGAACATGAGACGTGAGGTTACATTGGGTGGGGATAGACACACCATACTATAGGCTGATTATTTATATGTATACTATACTACTGGAGGTACTTTGGCACATATACTGGACTATGTGATATTACTTGCTGCTATGGGCTCCCCGACACAAAGCCTATAGTAGTTTCAGCCTGAATACGAGTGATGCTCTCATGTGCATATCACTTAAATGGTTATATTAGTTTACCCTTGAGTATGTGACATTATACTATTTTACTTTGGCATGCTTTTTCTTGTAGCTTGTTACGTCCCTCTTAGGACCTGGACCCTTGCCAGTTTTGTAGCATAGACTGTTGTGGAGCCTGCCTGGAGTTGCTGATGTGTGTTGCTTTGTCTTGCAGGAATTGGTGCCAGGTACTTATATCAGTTCTTCCAGAGTTATGGTTATTATTCATATTGTTTATTCATCTGCTGATGTAGCCTAGTTTTATAGACTCATATTCCTTTCTCGAGTCTATTCGAGCTTATGTGTTACTGGGCGACCGACTTTAGCACATGTAGTTCATTCATGATACTTTATTCTTTATGTGTATTGAGACATAGATATTTTCAGTATTCTTAGATAGTTACCCATATTCTAAAGCTTATACGTATTCGAGTCAGACCAGAGTCTGGTCGAGTGCGTAGCTGGCATGTTACGTATTTCTAGTCCTACGTATTTTGGGACTGGGGTGTGACATACACCATCACCTTCACCACTGTAGCTACCAGCACCACCACCAACAGCTATCAGTATGTCACGACCAGCACCCGAAATTTGGGCATGAGTCTTGGGTACATCCATCCTACGCCGCAGCATCGGCGGTAGAACGCTGTCTAGGTCTCAATAATACTAAACATAACTCACAACTTGTCAATGATATCAACTGCATAAGAAGGACAATACAATAAACATCTCTCAATAGCTCATAATGTATACTCAATCACAATAACTATAAGAAATAAATGGCATGATAAAAGATAAGAAGTACTGACATAAGTCAAATACAATAACTCAAATAGAGATAAACTATAGTCTAGCTATCCAACATAATAGTCTTAACAAGTCTCAAAATAAACTCAACATAAGTCTCAATATAAGTCTCAACATAAACTCGAATGCATAAAATAATAACTGTCTAAATAGCTGCAGGTAGTATCTCCTCTAAGGGAATGGACTCTTCTAAGTTCTCTGGTATGTAGTCTCCATCTACACCTGGTCCATAATATGTAGGACAGAAGTCCTCAAGATCCTCTAGAAAAATATATCCAGTCAGGATTGGAGCAAAGTATAAGTACTAACAGCAGTTCCATGTATATTGACAAAAACTATAACACAGTGTAAAGAAATATAAGATGGAAATAATACTAGAAATAAGAATACTGGAGATAATAAAATACTGGAAATAAGTAAATACTGGAGAACATATCATCATCAATGGTACAACTAGCAATGAACATAGATACAAGTGCATGCTAGAACAGTGAACTAGAAATACAGGAACAATATCTAGCTAAGTAAAATATCAGTCTATCATATGATCGGCTTGGGACAGATCAGGCATGTTACATATGATTATCTATGATTCATGTAAGGTCAGGCTAACCATCCAGTTAGCTATAATACGAGCAATAGTCAGGCTAATTATATATAATAGGCTATGAGGCATGTAATGGTCAGGCTGCACCCGACGTGAGGTGTGGGGTGAGCTATGATGCATGTAGAGTGGGGTATGATCACATAATCTACTAATATTTCCCGTCCCCAGCTAGCACGATGGATCCCAATCATGACTCCTCGTGACAGGTCTCGATGATGCTAACTCGTGTATACATAGTATCAGAATCATGTACGCTATACAACTAGAATCATAGAGATGATCAACATAATAAAAACTGTCAGAGAATATACTCGCCTGTGGTCCTGAGCGGGCAATACCAATATCCTGTTTCCGAAGTCTTGTTTGAATAATCTAACAGTCCTATAGACATAATATAATAATAGTATATCATTAGTTGTTACACTAGCACACACACAAACATAATTATACTGAACTCAGAACTGCGTTAGGGGTGATACTGGTCATCTAGCAGGGTTAAGTGTGCGTCTAAATGCACGGGTGTCATGTCCTCAAATGTTTTGCATAATCAGACAGTCAACTCACTAACACATGTCTAAGGATATAAATCCCGTGTAACACTAACACATGTCTAATCCAATACGTTGGTGTACACAAGGCAGTCAACTCACTAATATTCAGGGTCACATGGTCATATGCAAATATACGGGATATCCACAGTTAATACCTATGTATGACTATAATATATATATATATATATATATATATAGTCATACATAGCACTAGCAACCAGTTTCTTATGGATTATATATACATCTCTATAAGTATATATATCAAACTAATTATTATATGCACACGCATGCACACGAATTACCAGGTTTATCGATACAGGTCTTACGTCAAATAAACTATCATGAAGCAATTGATAATCCTAATTAATATTCATACATGCACACACACACATAATCATGAAGGAAGGCAGTCGAACCTGTGTGCACGTGAACGAGAGAGGGTGTATTTGACAATCGAGGAAGATCGTTGACTGGAGGTGGCGCTGCTCGGCTGCTGTCACGGCGGGGCTCGGCTCCGGCTGTCGTCAGGCGGTCGGTCAGGATCGTCGAGGAGAGGTTGCTAATGTCGGAGTCGTCGATAAGGATGACGACGGGCAGTCGGGTGCTGACGAGGTGAACCGCTGGTCCTCAGGTGGTTATGGGTCGGCTGCTCCGGTGGGGGTCGATAGCGGGGTTGCTCGGGGTCGGGATGGTGGTGGTGTCGAGGAGGGGACGATGGTGTGTTGGTGTAGGTGATGAGGATGACGGGGGTTGACGATGATGGCGTGGCCGGGGCTGTTAATGTCGGGGTGAGGGGAAGTCGTGGTGGTGTCAGCAGTTGGCCATGGGCGTTCAGGTGGTGATGGGTGATGGCGACGGTAAACAGGTCAGGAAGAAGTCAGGGAATGGCGTGGGGGAGATGATGATGGTGAAGGAGGCGGTGCACCCGGCTGCTGTCGGTCAGGTGATAGCGGGGGTGTCCGGCGAGGCGGTCGGGGTATAGGCACTACCGGGGTCGACGAGTTTACTCAGGTGGTCGGGTGATGGAGGGATGAAGATGATGGCGTGAACAGTAGAGGGGGTGTAGTCGGCTAGAATTAGGTTTAGGGTTAGGGTATTTTGTGATATTGATAAAAATATGGGTAAAAATATTTATATATAGGGAGAAAATCATATATGACTGGTCATAGAAGGGGGGAGGAGTTTCTTCATGTGTTGGGTCCAATGGGATGTGGACACCTCAATGCATTTTTGCATAAAAGTCCCTAACAATAAAAAAATTGCACAAAAGTGGGGTTTTGGATTAAATGGGGGAAAACACCATGTTTGTTGTGATGTAGTTGATGAAAAGGGTGTGTGGTATTTAGTATGAACCTTGAGGATGTGAATGGGGGTTTGGCTTGTTGTTGGTCTAGTTTTGGGTTAAGTTGGGTACACCATTTAATTAAATTAATCTAAATAGTGTTCTAAAATAAATTGGAAACATAGGGCTAAAATTTGGTGGGACACAAGTATAATGGAGGTAGAAGACTCAGAATAGAATATTGTCATAAATTGGGTTGCACAAAATGGGTCAAGATTGTGTCTCCAATTTTGCTTAGAACGCACAACGATGCAAAGTTAAATTTATTTAGAAATAAGCATAAATGTCTGCGACGAGTATTGTGCGACTAAAATGAAGCACAAAAGGGCATATTTATAAGTTACACCAAGGTCAGAATAGAACGCTGGCATGTCTAGGATAAGGGTGTAAAATTTGTTGGAAGGCAAAAGCTAGTGTAGTGCTCCAAATATCGAAGCAACGGTAAGGTACAATAATTAAAATAAAAGCACAGTAATTAAATATGATTCCCCAATATTTAATTCCCTAAAGTGTTAATTAAATTCATAATCCTATAATTTTGTCAGAGGTCATACTAGTGGGTTTCTAGGTCCAGTCCACTAACTCATACATTTAAGGAACAATATAAATATATAAATATCATGCAATATATTAACATAATACTGATAATAATTAAATAGACATAAATACCCCTATTCTGGAATGTGGTAGTGACAAGTCTACCCTCCTTAAAAAAATTTGTCCTCAAAATTAAAATAAACTAGCACAAGAACAAACAATCAGACAAATAATTACCTTAAGTCTCGAAGAGATACGGATACTGCTCGCGCATTTCGTCCTCTCTCTCCCAGGTTGACTCGCTTGGAGAGTGATGTCTCCATGCAACACGAACCAAGGGAATAGTTTGGTTTCGCAATACCTTTTCTCTACGATCCAAGATCTCTATGGGCTGTTCGGGATAGCTGAGAGTCGGTCCAACCTCGATCTCCGAGTAATCTAGTATGTGACTAGGATCTGCCACATACCGTCTCAACTGTGACACATAGAACACGTCATGTACTCCTTCTAGTGCAGGTAGCAAGTCCAATCTATAGGCCACTGTACCGACCCTTGCAAGAATACCGAAAGGTCCGATGTAACATGGACTAAGCTTTCAGCCTCTACCAAAATGAATCGTGCCCCGTGTCGAAGAAATCCGTAGGAACACCAAATCGCCAACCTAGAATAAACAATCTTAACACGCAATCTAAAAAAAAATAATCACAAACCAAAATAAAAAACCCTATACCTGAAACTCTAGGGGTCTACGGTTGCTATCGGCCCAATGCTGCTGTCTGTTCTGCGCCACCTGCAGTCTGTCTCTGATGAGTTTTACATTTTCTGCTGCATCTACGACCATTTCTGGTCCTAACAAGGCTCTCTCTCCGATATTATCCCAAGATAACGGTGTACGACATCTTCGTCCATAAGAGCCTCGAATGGTGACATCTCAATATTGGCCTGGTAGCTGTTGTTGTAAGCAAACTCTACCAGGTGTAGATGATCCTCCCAAGAACCTCCGAGATCCAAAACGCAAGTGTGTAGCGTATCTTCGAGAGTCTGAATAGTCCTTTCAGACTGCCCATCTTTTTGGGGATGATATGCGATACTGAACTTAAGTGAGTGCCCAAGCTAGCCTGCAGACTCCTCCAGAAATGGGAAGTAAACGACTATCCCGATCTGAGACTATACTCACAGGAACCCCATGCAATCTGACAATCTGTCGTACGTACATCTCTGCTAGCCTCTATGTCGATATACCCACTTTGAATGGTAAAAAGTGGGCTGATTTGGTCAACCTATCCATGATGACCCAAATTGCGTCCTTCCCTCTTGGAGAATGTGAAAGCCCTGAAACAAAGTCCATAGTCATGTGCTCCCACTTTCACTCTGGAATGGGTAAAGGTTGAAGCAATCTACCTGGCCTCTGTCAATCTGTCTTTACCTGCTGGCACACTAATCATCGGGATACACAGTGTGCTACCTCAAGCTTCATACCAAACTACCATACGTGCTCCCTCAAATCTTGATACATCTTGTTGGAACCTGGATGCATCGAGTATTGAGAGCGATGTGCCTCCTGCAAAACCTTTTCACGCAGACCTCCACTCAGCACACACATCCTCGTGCCATGCCGTAAAGATCCATCATCCGCAATAGTGAAGTCATCTGTCAATCATGTCCGAACATGTGCCTTGATACTCCTCAGAGTCTCATTATCATACTGCGAAGCTCTAATCCTATCCATCAGCTCTGATTGTATCTGCAATCCCCACATCTGAATCTTAATACCTGGAACTAGCACTTCAATTCCCAAGCTCTCAAGATCGGCCAATAAATGTCTATTAGTCGTCAAGTACATAGACATCGGATACCTGCTCAAAGCATCGGTGACTACGTTGGCCTTTCCTGAGTGGTACTGTAATGAGATGTCAAAGTCTTTCATCAACTCCAACAACCTTCTCTACCTTATGTTCAGCTTCTTCTGCGTAAACACATACTTCAAGGTCTTGTGGTCCGTAAAGATCTCCATACCCTCTCTGTATATATAGTGTTTCCATAGCTTTAGAGCGAAGATAACTGCTGCCAACTCCAAATCGTGGGTGGGGTAGTTCTTTTCATGATGGCATAATTATCTTGAAGCATAGGCAATTACTTTCCTGTGCTACTGAAGAACGCATCCCAAACCTTTTCCTGGAGAATCACTGTAGATAGTGAATCCACCTGTCCCTGATGGCAATGTCAAAACTGGAGTTGTCATCAATCTCTTCTTCAGCTCATCAAATATGGCCTAACAATCCTTTCTCCAGACGAATTCCACATCTTTCTTGGTCAGTCTAGTCATTGGCTCTGCAATCTTGGAGAAATCTTGTACAAACCTTCTGTAGTATCCTGCTAACTCGAGAAAACTCTTGATCTCAGCTACCGAACTGGGGGTAGCCCATGACTCTACTGCCACGATCTTCTTTAGGTTAACTGAGATTCTGTCACCCGTCACTATATGTCCAAGGAATTCGACCTTGTCAAGAAAGAACTCACACTTTGAAAGCTTCTCGTACAGCTCCACTTTCCTGAGAGTCTCCAAGACCATCCTCAGGTGCTCTTTGTGCTCCTTTGGGGACTTTGAATACACTAGGATGTCGTTGATGAACACCACTACGAACTTATCAAGGTATTGGTGGAATACCTTGTTCATCAAGTTCATAAATACTGTTGGTGCATTGGTTACACCAAACGATATTACCATGAATTCAAACTGGCCATATCTGGTCCGAAAAGCTATCTTCGGTATGTCTTCTCTCTTCACCTTCACCTGGTGATAGCCTAACCTCAAGTCTATCTTTGAGAACACCTTCGCTTCGCTCAACTGATTGAAAAGATCATCTATCCTCGGTAGCGGCTATTTATTCTTGATAGTGAGGTTGTTCAGAACTCTATAATCGATACACATGCGTATCGTCTCATCCTTCTTCGGTACGAATAATACCGGAGCTCTCCATGGTGATGAGCTGGATCTAATGAAGCCTTTGTCCTACATCGCCTTAACTTGCTTCTTCAGTTCTGCCAGCTCGTTGTTGTTGACTCTATAGACGTGTTGCGAAATGGGCTCCGTACCTGGTACCAAGTCTATAGAGAATTCAACATCTCTGTCGGGCGGCAAGCCTGGCAACTCCTCTGGAAATACATCCAGGAACTCCACTATCAGAGGATATGGTAACTCCTCTTCTTCCTTTCTAGCTCCGTAAAAAGTGCCTCTGCTCTGCTCGGCTGCTCCTCTGGCGACCTCAAACTCTGGCTCTCTTGGCGGTCGAAATATTACTCTGCCTCCGTGACAATCTATAGTAGCATGGTGTCTACTCAACCAGGCCATTCTGAGTATAATATCGTATCCCGGAAGTGGCATGACGAGTAAACTCACGCTCAACTCTCGGCCTCCCAATGATACTCTCCGATCCTTGTAATAATCATGGACTAGGATAATGCCTCCTCCATTCATGATCTTGCAAGTCCTATCTAACGGTTCTGTCTCTAAACGATGCTTAAGGGCATAAGATACAGATACGAAACTATGGGAAGTGCCAGAATCAAATAATACAAGTGCTAGAATAGAATCGAGAGAAACTGAACCTAAAATTACGTCTCCAACTGGCTCGGCCTCCTCGATCGTCATGGCATATGCGCGTCCCTGGGGTGCACCTCTCTGCTGCTGCTGGTGCTGAGCAAACCTTTGCTGCTGTGGTGGAAGTGGAGGTCCCCTCTGTTGGCCTCCTGGTATAGTAGGTACTCTGGCTGGTCCCCTCTGAGGGCTGCTCCACCCTGACGAGTCTGAATAGATGGATAATCCCTCAACTGATGTCTGATGATCCACAGGACAAGCATGTACCCAACCTCTTCCTGCAGATATCTCTAGTGTGTCTTATCTTCCCATAATATGCACATGGGGCAACGAGCTGAGTCTGCCTCTGTGGCTGCTGCTGCTGGGTATGTCCTCGAACTGGTGCCTGGTGTTGCTTATGCTGCTGCTGGTATGGCCTCTGGTGCTGCTGAAAGTGTGGGTGTTTGGCCGGTCCTGTACTACCACTTGTTCCTCCAGAAGGGTCGCATCCTCTCTTGGGCCTGAGGTCCAAATCATCCTCAGCAATCTGGGCATCCATCAAAATACCCTCAAATATAGCAGTGCGACGTCCCGAAGTATGAGACTTGATCTCTCTAGTCAACCCCTTCCTGAATTTTTGGGCTCTGTTTCCTGGGTCTCGAATCATCGATGGCGCGAATGACTCAAATGGCAAAACTCTGTGGCGTATTCGTCAACTGACATGCTTTCTTGGACCAAGTCATGGAACTAACTTTCCAATGTTCCCAGGGCTACGCTAGGGAAGAACTTCTCCTTGAAGAGCTCCTTGAAATCCTCCCAAGTAAGTTCTCCGTCAGCGAGTCTCGGTTCCGTATGATACCATGTCAGTACGATATCAAACATCTGACTGCCAGCGGCCTCGATCTGAAGAATCTCCGGAATCTTCGCCAAGCGCAAGTTTCTCTCTATGTCCTCTAGCCATTCGTCAGCGTAGAGTATCCCCTCGGTGCCTTTGAACTCTCGAGGCATCATCCTCTTGAAATCCACTATAGTAGTCGGCCTCTGATGCTGCTGGCCAGGATGCTGCTGGTGTTGTGCTACTCTCTCCATAGCCTGGAGAGCCACCTGATGAGCATTCTCCATGCTCTCTCTCATCAGCTCTATATATGCTTGGTGTGCTTCTGCCTGCACCCTCTGAGCCTCAGCTCGAACACGCTGAGCTTCTGCTGTCACTCTCTGAGCATCTAACATGCCTTGGATAAGTGTGAACATCTATGCCTCGTTAGTGGGCATACCTCCGGGAGATGGAGTCGGTGGTGGTGGAAGATTATCCGTCACAGCTGGGGCAATCCTCTGAACAGGTGGAGGAGGAGGAACCCCAAAAGTTGCAGATACTCCCACATAAACAGAAGATGTGGGAGAAACTCCAGATGTCTGTTCATCAGGTCGAGAGGTGGCAGACCTCTCTGAAGCTGCTCCTCCCAATCTCAAAGACCTAGTCTTCGGCGGCATCCTAAAGACAGATCGAAAAGAATCAATTATGGTAATAAATACGATATCATCAAGGAAGAACAGTAAAATTCTAAAGGAAGCAGTTATTCAGAATAACATTATAAGATCAGAATTTCCTAGTTGTGATTGAGCATACTCTCATCCTGAATCCTATGTCCTATATCCTATCGCAGGCTCGTAGCAACACTCTAAGTGAACTCTACTACGATATCGCTCTAAATGCGAATCTCGACCTGCATGGGCCACCACTAAAAATGTGTCATGACCCACACTCGGAATTTGGGCATGAGTCATGGGTACGTCCAGCCTACGCCGCAGCATCGGCGGTAGAAGTTGTCTAGGTCTCAATAATACTAAACACAACTCACAACCTGTCAATGATATCAACTCCATAAGGAGGATAATACAATAAACATCTCTCAATAGCTCATAATGTATACTCAATCACAATAACTATAAGAAATAAATAGCATGATAAAAGATAAGAAGTACTGACATAAGTCAAACATAACGACTCAAATAGAGATAAACTACAGTCTAGCTGTCTAACATAATAGTCTCAACAAGTCTCAAAATAAACTCAACATAAACTCAAATGCATAGAATAATAACTGTCTAAATAGCTGCAGGTAGTCTCCTCTAAGGTAATGGACTCTTCTAAGCTCTCTTGTATGTAGTCTCCATCTACACCTGGTCCATAATGTGTAGGACAGAAGTCCTCAAGATCCTCTGGAAAAATATATCCAGTCAGGATTTGAGCGAAGTACAAGCACTAACAGCAGTTCTATGTATATTGACAAAAACTATAACACAGTGTAAAGAAATACAAGATGAATATAATACTAGAAATAAGAATACTGGAGATAATAAAATATTGGAAATAAGTAAATGCTGGAGAACATATCATCATGAATGGTATAACTAGCAATGAACAGAGATACAAGTGCATGCTAGAACAATGAACTAGAAATACAGGAACAATATCTAGCTAAGTGAAATATCAGCCTATCATGTGATCGGCTTGGGACAAATCAGGCTTGTTACATATGATTAGCTATGATTCATGTAAGGTCAGGCTAACCATCCAGTTAGCTATGATGCGAGCAATAGTCAGGCTAATCATATATAACAGGCTATGAGGCATGTAATGGTCAGGCTGCACCCGACGTGAGGTGTGGGGTAAACTATGATGCATGTAGAGTGGGGTATGATCACATAATCTACTAATATTTTCCCGTCCCCAGCTAGCACGAGGGATCCCAATCACGACTTCTCGTGACAGGTCTCGATGATGCTAACCCGTGTATATATAGTGTCAGAATCATGTACGCGATACAACTAGAATCATAGAGATGATCAACATAATAAAAACTGTCAGAGAATGTACCCGCCTGTGGTCCTGAGCGGGCAATACCAATATCCTGTTTCTGAAGTCTCGTCTGAATAATCCAACAGTCCTATAGACATAATATAATAATAATATAGCATCAGTTGTTACACTAGCACACACACAAACATAATTATACTGAACTCAGAACTGCGTTAGGGGTGATACTGGTCATCTAGCAGGGTCAAGTGTGCGTCTAAATGCATGGGTGTCATGTCCTCAAATGCTGTGCATAATCAGACAGTCAACTCACTAACACATGTCTAAGGATCTAAATCCCGTGTAACACCAACACATGTCTAAGCCAGTACGTTGGTGTACAAAAGGCAGTCAACTCACTAATATTCAGGGTCACATGATCATATGCAAATATACGGGATATCCACAGTTAATAACTAGGGTCATACAACATATGTATATATATATATATATATATATATATATATATATATATATATATATATATATTACAGTCATACATAGCACCAGCAACTAGTTTCTTATGGATTATATATACATCTCTATATGTATATATATATCAAACTAATTATTATACGCACACACATGCACACGAATTACTAGGTTCACTGACATAGGTCATACGTCAAATAAACTATCATGAAGCAATTGCTAATCCTAATTAATATTCACACATGCACACACACACAATTATGAAGGAAAGGCAGTCGAACCTGTGTGTACGTGAACGAGAGAGAGGGTGTATTTGACAATCGAGGGAGGTCATTGACTGGAGGTGGCGCTGCTCGGCTCTGGGTGTCGTCAGGCGGTCGGTCAGGATCGTCGAGGAGAGGTTGCTGCTGTCGGAGTCGTCGATGAGGATGACGATGGGGAGTCGGGTGCTGACGAGGTGAACCACTGGTCCTTAGGTGGTTGTGGGTCTGCTGCTCCGGTGGGGGTCGACAGTGGGGTTGCTCGGGGTCGGGATGGTGGTGGTGTCTAGGAGGGGACGATGGTGGCGTTGGTGTAGGTGATGAGGATGACAGAGGTCGACGATGATGGCGTGGCCGGGGTTATTGATATCGGGGTGAGGGGAAGTCGTGGTGGTATCAGCGGTTGGCCGAGGGCGTTCAGTTGGTGATGGGTGATGGCGGAGGTGAGCAGGTCGGAGAGAAGTCGGGGAATGGCGTGGGGAAGATGATGATGGTGAAGAAGGCGATGCACCCGGCTGATGTCGGTCGGGTGATAGCGGGGGTGTCCGGCGAGGCGGTCGGGGTATAGGCGTTGCCGGGGTCGACAAGTTTACTCAGGTGGTCGGGTGATGGAGGAATGAATATGATGGCGTGAATAGTAGAGGGGGGTGTCGTCGGCTAGAATTAGGTTTAGGGTTAGGGTATTTTGTGATATTGATAAAAATATGGGGAAAAATATTTATATATAGGAAGAAAATCACATGTGACCGGTCATAGAAGGGGGGAGGGGTTTCTTCATGTGTTGGGTCCAATGGGATGTGGATACCTTAATGCATTTTTGCATAAAAGTCCCCAACAATAGGAAAATTGCACAAACGTGGGGTTTTGGATTAAATGGGAGAAACTAACATGTTTGTTGTGATGTAGTTGATAAAAAGGGTGTGTGGTATTTAGTATGAACCTTGAGGATGTGAATGGGGGTTTGGCTTGGTGTTGGGTCTAGTTTTGGGTTAAGTTGGGTCCTTACACCAATTTAATTAAATTAATGTAAATGGTGTTCTAAAATAAATTGGAAATACATAGGGCTAAAATTTGGTGGGACACAAGTGTCATGGATGTAGAAGACTCAGAATAGAATATTGTCATAAATTGGGTTGCACAAAATGGGTCAAGATTGTGTCTCCAATTTCGATTAGAACGCACAACGATGCAAAGTTAGATTTATTTGCAAATAAGCATAAATGTCTGCGACGAGTATTGTGCGACTAAAATAAAGCAAAAAAGAACATATTTATAAGTTACACCAAGGTCAAAATGGAAGACTGCCATGTCTAGGCTAAGGGTGTGAAATCTGTTGGAAGGTAAAACCTAGTGTAACGCTCCAAATATTGAAGCAACGGTAAGGTACAATAATTAAAATAAAATCACAGTAATTAAATATGATTCCCCAATATTTAATTCCCCAAAATGTTAATTAAATCCATAATCCTATAATTTGGTCAGAGGTCCTACTAGTGGGTTTCTAGGTCCAGTCCACTAACTCATGCATTTAATGAATACTATAAATATATAAATATCATGCAATATATTAACACAATACTTATAATAATTAAAAAGACGAAAATACCCCTATTCTGGAATATGGTAGTGATACAGTATCACCACGACTACACCACCACCTCCGCCAACAGCTACCAGCACTACCACCAACAACCACTTATACCACCACCTTCACCACGAACATCTCTACCACGAGCACAGCTACCACCGCCGAGCACCACCACCTCCGAGCACCACTACCATTACCATCACCTCTACCCTATTCTCATCACCACCACCGTCACCACCGTCGAGCACCACCCCTACCACCACTGTCGATACGAGCACCACCACCACCACGGTCAACACCGCCACTGACAGAAGCCGCAACACAGTCGCTGCTACCACCCGCAGCCACCTTGGTAACTTCTTCTCCTTTGTCCTTGTTTTATAGTTATTCCTATGAGTTAAAAGAAACCCTAGTTAGGATTTAGGGTTCCCTGAGTAATATCCATGTTTAGTTTAATGGCATTTGTCTGGGGTTATATATATATATATGTGAAATGCATGAATGATGGGGATATTGTTCCAATAAATTTTGGTTTGATAGCTTTGATGTTATGATTGAGGATATTATATGTGAACATTATGCGTATTTAGGTGTGACAACTAAATTGGGTTAATGCATTTATGCCTATAATTATAGGGATGGTATGGTCGAGGATGAATATTATATATAAATATAAGAATTCACACTTGAGGTATATTAGTGGTTAAGGATATTATTTGAGGACGTTATGCGATTGGGTGAATTCGTATTTAATATAACGTTTCCCTAGTCAACTTGGGTCAACCCTCTAGTTAGTACCTTAGACGTGAGTTATGTAACTAATACAAAAAACCTATGCTAGTTCATCATGTTATCTCTTATTTTAGATAGTTTCGAGCTAGATTATTAATTATTTTATATATCATCTCTAGGTACTTTGGGATCCTCGGACTTGGACGTTGTACCGGAGCCCCGCCTTCAGCATCCGGATCCAGGCAAGTGTACAATGCCATTCTGTATCTCAGTTCCAGTTTTACTATTTATTTCATCTATACATTATGTGCGCTTTGGATCAAAATTGCTACTTAGCATCCGGTTCATATCCGGGTGCAGATGTTCGTCGGTAACGTCTAGTATCGATTGTTAGATGTTTCTCAGTACCTTGATGTACCTACTTGGTTACATCGGAACCCTAGGACACATTCAGATACTATTATCGTACCAGACTTCCTGTATCCTGATAGTGTCAACATGATCGGAACCTGTGATGACTATATGATCGTGAGTGTTGCTAGTTACTTTAGTATGATGAGACTGTCTAGATAGAGGTTCAGGCTCAACGAGATGCGGATGCGCCTCGTTGTCCGTATTGGGAGGGGAAGACAGTTACTAGACTCTTGGGCTACTTCGCATGCACTATATATGTATATATCCTTATTTACGTAGAGATCATGTATCCAGAGTCGTAGTATTTATCTTGTGACTCTGTGCTCGGAGCTACGGGTATGCACTGTGTGTCTCTGTGACTCAGCGCTACAGATTTATATTTGGAAAGCCCACGTGTCGAACATTGTCTTTAAGTTGTGTCCCACTTAGGTGGTTATTCTAGATTACACCGACGTATCACATGTTTTCTTTCTGTTTTACTATGACATATTGTCTTTGTACCTTATTGCATCCCTCTGGGGACCTGGTTCCCTGCTAGATTGTAGGGTCGATTATTGATGGAAGACTGAAGCTACTGATGAGTATTATACCGATATGCAGGTATTGTTACTCGATATTTGTGTTATTTCTTCATTGTTCTTCTATTATGATCTTTTGTTTATTTTCTGCTAGTATAGCCTAGTATTTATAGACTCATATTATTTCCTTCGAGTCTATTCAGACGAGTGTAGTGTGGGGTACACACCATGATACATGTTGTCCCTTCTTTATTATATATCCTTGTGGATTGAGACAAAGACATGTATACCGTGTTATCTAGATAGTGACCCTTATTTACAGCTTATGCGTATTGGAGTCAGACTGGAGTCCCCTTGGTACGTAGCTGGCTATTGCTACGTGACCTAGTCCCGTGTATTCTGGGACTGGGGCATGACATTAGATATCTGAAGGGTTGTCCTGGTCAAGACATTCTCCTTCGCTCTGACTGTGATTTGAGGCTCCGGGGGTGGTGTAATTTCGATTGGGCGAGTTGTCCCATCACGAGACTCTCTTTGTCTGGTTGGTTGGTTTTTCTTGGATATTCACCTATCTCTTGGAAGACAATAAAATAGGTGACGGTGTCCCGCTCTTCGACCGAAGCAGAATACCGTGCGATGGCGGCGGTCACGTGTGAGTTTAAGTGGCTCAAAGGGTTGCTTGGCAGTTTGGGGGTACAATATTCGTGTGCTTTGAATTTGTTTTGTGATAGCCAATCTGCTTTATATCTTACGTAGAATCTAGTTTTCCTTGAGCGCACAAAACATATTGAGGTGGATTGTCACTTTTTGAGGGATGTTGTTCTTGATGGAGTTATTCGTCCATCTCATGTGCCGATAGATGGGCAATTGACGAATGTTTTCACCAAAATTTTGGGCAAACGATAATTTGAGTTTCTTTTGTGCAAGTTGGGCATTTGTGACTTGCATGCTTCAACTTGAGGGAGGGTATTGGTATTAAATTTTATGATTAAATTGTATATATGGTGATTGGCCCATGTAGCTTAGGCCCAAGTTGATATGTTGATGTATATATATGTAATATTATGATGAATGAAAGTCCTAGATTATTCTCTCCTACTACTTCTTCACACATGTACTCTCAGTGTTACACTAGGTTCTGGGAGCATACTGCCAATTTATGGATACATTCTTCAAGGTGTCACGCCCCGATCTTCCGCAAGCAATTGGCCATCCCCGCTGGATCGTGAATCACCGAGCCAGCGCTTCCACGGGACGATCGCTTGACCCATCTGGGCGTGATGACACACGAGCGTAAGCCACGCCCTTGCAAGGTTGAGGTCTTAGCAGGCGGTAAGAGGTCTAAGCCACAGAGTCGTACAGATTGTTCGAGTACAGCGGAATAATAAATGCATAGGCGATTGGTAACAAGTTCACAGAGTCGTCAATAGTGGAAGCATTGAATAACACAAGTATAGAAATAAAATAAGCTCTTTATTGATATTAAACAAGTGTTACAGGCGGCGCTAGGCCGAGATTACAAGTCGCTCAAGTCTCTCTCCCTGAAACAGTAATAGCATGCCAAGTGGCTACATTTGTGGAATGATACATAGGCGATGTTCCAATATTATGTCATGTATATGTGCTTCAGTTCCGGACGCAACGCTCCAAGGCTCCAGAGTGAACTCCATGCCTTAGTACGCATGAAGGAGGCATCTGCACCGAACGAGGTTCTCCCGTACCTTGAAAGCAATCTGGTGGGTTATCAGTACATGAATGCACTGGTGGGGAGGCTTCTCGCCTGCTCGACAGGTCCAACACGTTATATAGGTTCTGTGCACCATCTATTAAGTTATCTTTTTAATCTTTCCTTAGGATCGGTTTTTATGGCAATGATGAAAAGCCTAACTCATGTGGCAGTGCACCGTGCGATATAAGGAACACGACGAAACTTACCAACTTACCATCCGTCCTTCCCCGTCCAAGGCAAACCAAGTTAAATCAAGCACAAGCATTTATTATGAAATCCAGGGGCAAATAGCATATGCAAACATAAGTGTCATGAGCAAAGTTATATTTTGGGTGCACGATTACATGGATTATCAGGTGTTTGCATAAGATGTTTAAGTGTTTCAATTACACACAAGTGTCTCATACTCATATCGTTCAGCTGTTTCAGATTTATTGGATGCGATGCAATAACTCGCACGCGGATTGCCGCTAAGCGAGGATGACTTATCTATATGAACAGAAGGTCACTGGCTTAGCCATAAAGGACCAGATTTATAGTCTCATGACGGAATGGGGTGCAGCGCTTGATACAAACAAGCAACTCGCAGGCGAATAGATGATACAGAAGAGCCATTGTACGCAATTTTGCCGATACAAACGATATCATGGGTAAACGGCTAGTCCAAGGTAGTATGCCCTACTAAGGCCCGAATACCGTGTATTGCCCGACCCAAAGATGACGTCGTATACCATAACCTACTTTGGCACGCAATACACCAAATATTTCTCCTAGGCCGGTACGATCTCGGTGCCCCGTTGATCGTTCGAGGAAAGAGATACCTCGTGCACGAGTTATCCGTGACCATGCAAGTCTTGGGTCATTCCAGATTTACAATATGACATAATAATTCTTGATTTTTTTTCTGAACGAGTATTGCTCCACGAGCTGTGATTCATTGCTTTACTTAACACGATTCTCGTTTAGTGTTCAACTTGACTTGATGCATTCCCCCTGGTTCGGGGACTGCCTTGGTGACCTAACCGTCCCGAATACTTGCAGGTTCATATTGCACAAAAGAACTATTAGATAGTCTTCTGGCTAGCTAGATGCATGCACGATACGGATAGTGTTACTTGATTATGGCATGATTTGTGTAGAAGGCGTTGCAATGAGGCAACAAGTACAAGTTAACATATAAGCAGGCAAGCATTGCATTCATTTAGAATATAAGCATTTACTTTGGCATTGGTCTACGGGTAAGCCGAGGAGTAAAACCGTAAGGGAACGTACCGAGATACATAATTTATGGGCGTGCAGTATAAACAAGTTAAATAGTGCACTACGAAGAGTATAATGTTCTACTCGAGGTGTAGCGGGGTCTACTTGCAAAAGGCAAATGATACATGCGAGAGTCTATTTACAAGCAAAGTTTTATTTCTATGTTCTAACACAAGCAATGCAAGTTAAAATTATTCCCTTAGCTAGGTTTATTGTATTCTTTATTAGTATGCAGGGGGTGATTCATCTAGCGACTAGCATATATCGTTCATATTTTAAGTGTGCTGGCTAAGCAAAGACAAGTTCATCGTAGCCACCCACCTTAGCGATGATTCGCCTCGATCGAGCGATACTCCGAGCAAGCCTCCGAAAGCCCAAGCCGGAACTCCTGGAGGGCCAAGTCTGGAAATCCTTTGCCTCAAACAAGTATTCTCGTTGAGCAAAGCGGGTTGGGTCGTTTGCACTTGCGCCGTTTGAATCGGCTGCCGCTTGAGTAGAACGAGTCGTTACATTATACACCACTCAGAAAAAGTTTCGTCCTCGAGACTTCTGGAGCGTAAGCCATTCTATCGCATTATCGAATCTATTCCAAGCATAGCAATTGGTACCACTAGATCCGTTCGAATACAATTTCCTATTCGTTCCTTATACCGTGTCGCATATTTGCTGGGTCGGTCTCATTGAATGACTTTATCATCCAATCCAAGTTCTAACTCGGTCTCTATTGCGCCTTAGTGTGGAACATATATTGCTTCACGTGGGGTATGTTATAATCCATCGTGAATGATGATCTAAGGCTGAAGCAAACTTATACAAGTCGTTATACTTGTCCATGCGGATATTTACTTGCACTAGTATTCGAGATCAGCATATCGCGAGTCTGGATCGTGCACATATTCAAAGTGCACCTCAAACATATGCACACCAACCAACTTAGCGATAACGAAGTCTTAGCACTTGAGTTTCACATATCATTGAGTCTTGGATCGTGCATACGTTCAAGACATCCCTCAAATATATGCATTCAACCAAACTTAGAGATAGTAAAATCGGACAAGCTATTTGCGAAAATCTCAAGGGTTCTCATTTTATGAATCAAAAGGATTCTTCCGATAGGGTCAATAAAATTCTAAGTTATTTCTATTCCAACTCGAATCAAGTATTTGCACTACCGTTAAGCATGATCTATCAGATTCAATCGACTATCGTTCATCAGTTCGGGTGAAACATAGCACACGTCACCGTTCTAAGTCTAACACTTAGTTTTGCTGCCCCAGTTCTATGGCTTCATTCTAGAAATATGCTAAAGTCGGTTGCACAAGTTCATTCACTCGGTACAGGATCGGCTGCCTAATTACTAGGTCAGCTCACAAGGTCATAGGTACAAGTTTAAGCACGCGATTCATCGTACAAATTTGTCACACAATGCTCACCCTAATTTCTAAGGTCAAACTATTATTCGTTTGCACGGGTTATTCTACCCAAGCTTGTTTTACTCAGATTTCTAAACATCGAGCATGGATCATCCTACACACAATAACACATTCGTTGCACAGGGGTTGAGTCCGTTCAGTAAAATCTATAATATGTCCAAGTTGCAGGACAAGCCTAGTAATTTGCATAGTCTATCTCTCTAAACATGTTTTAATATAATCCCTATCTATTCCAAGTCTTGACCACCAAGCCAAGATTTAATTCTAAACCCCTGTTTATAACTCCAAGTCATCAAACATGATTTATGTATCCGTTCACGAAACCATCAAGCATGATTTACTCCAGGTTCTAGGCTAACTTATCCTGAAACACTTTCGATTCACTTGCACTTCCAATTTTGTCTTATCGTGTCGAACCAAAAGTTAAGACGATCCATCAGTTGTCACGCTTTGGTCTCCCGCAAGTTCGATCACCCTTGTTGGACGTGAGATCACTACGTCAACGCTCACGCTGGATAATCGTCCTAATACGGGCGTGACACATGTAAAAACATAGAGTTACGCTCACACAAGACAAGAACGTCGAATATTATGGTTATCTTCGAAATGATCAAGACACCTTATCATTTCATCTTGCTCCATCCAAGTTATATATAAAATCCATCAAGTCATGTCCGCTTATGCAGTAATTATAATTCGTCTAGCAAAATTATCCAAATTCAATATTACTGTTCAGTAAATCCATAGTCTTACATCTGGCATTCCTCAATCAACTAAGTTTCAAACACTCAAGCCCAAGTCTATTTCATTTTTTGATATGTTCTATTCATCGAGTTCGTTTGGATTAATCACCGAACATGTTCCCGTGAGTTCGATCATCCCCACCGTACGTGAAATTACTACATCGACGCTCCCGTAGGATAATCATTCTCGTTGGGACTGATTTTAAAGGTTATCTTTTCGAACTTGATTCAAGATCGTTCTTCCAAATACTAAGTCAAATCCATTATCGCTTATCTTTTTCATCAAACTGTAATATTTATTCACGGTTTAACTTCTATTCGGGTGACATTCTATTCAAGTTCATTCCGTTTGATTCAAATCCAAAATTGCTCACATGATTCTCCAAGTTTCCAACAAGTTTTCTTAACCAAGATATCGATTTCCATTTTCGTGAATCCCTATTCGATATAAGCCTTATCACTTATTCAAGACATTCTTCAATCGTTCAATCCGACTATCGTACGAGACCTATGAATCCGTTGGACATTTCTAAATGATCTATACACCACTCGGAATTGAGTCATCCAATTAAATTCTTAATGGATGTTCACATCAATCGCTAGTATATTCACCAAGTTTTTCTTAGAATTCCTGCACGATACTTAGGTATCGCCTGATAAATCTTAGTCTCGTATATATATATCCTTGTTGGTAGTCATCCAAGTAAACAATATTCGATTTGTATCTTCCGACACGAATTATCGTTCGAGCTATTTCCCAAAATCTAAGCATGATTCTCTATATTCACCTAGGCGATAATCTGATAATGTTTCTATCGGTTGTCATTCTAAATCTGACTTGTCCCTTATATGAACGATATTCCATTCTCGTTGCAACTAGCTTGCACCAAAGGGTCTTGGCGCGCGATACTCAACACAACTTAGCTAAAAGGCTGTGTGCATAGCTAACCATTCAGGCGATATTCTATTCGCACACTAACCACCTGGGTAATCACGTATAGGTATTTGGGTTTGCACATAATTTGCAAATTCTAGCACGAGTCTATTCCATCCAAGCCTAACACAGGTCGGCACAAAGGCCTTGGCATCACAATTTCGTACAAGCAATCATATCATTTACGTACACTTTTAAAAGTATTTAGACTTATTATTTATAATATTTTGATAGGACAATGAGAGAGCGTATGGACATAACCCACGAACGAGCTTTCAAAACTAAGAAAATTGAAACAAAGTCCAAAGGCCTAAAGCCATGCTCTGATACCAATATGTCACGTCCCGATCTCCCGCAGGCAATCGGCCATCCCCGCTGGGCCGTGCATCACCGAGCCAGCGCTCCCGTGGGATGATCGTGTCACGCCCCGATTTCGGCTAATCGATAGTCGTCCCCCGGGCGTGATGCCGTGCACGCGTAGGGCGCGCGTGCACAAGGCCTTAGGCATAAGGATATTCTTTAGATCAATGCAACAGAGTAGACAAATAAGATAACACAAGGTTGAGGCATAGAAAAGTTTCTCTTTTATTTATAATGAACATCTTGTTACATTGCTTGACTCAAAAGTATAAAATACCCCACGGGCTTACAAACTTGGACGCAAAATGAGATAGCCGATCCATACATTATGTCCCTTTACATAGTTTCAAAACACAAAACTCCTTGGGTGCGGGTAAGCACCATCGCCTTAGCGTTATTTTCGCAACGGAGAGAGAGGGGAAGGCTTCTAGCTTGAGCCTCCAAAAGTCTTGGCCACGAACCGCCAAGGATCCCAAAAGTCCGAAGAGAACTTCAGCTCCTCGCCGCGTTGCCTTGCGCCGGGGAACCTGCTACAACGAGGGTCAGTACTTCGAAAAGTACTGGTGAAGGCTAGCTGCTCAACTTTACCAAGCTCATGAGATGAGTTCTAATGAGTATGCTACAATTATGTGCTTAGGTGGGTTTCTATTCTTGCCTAGTTCAGATTTCATTTAGCAGGTATGCAAGAACAAAATAACATAACTTCACATGCCACCGTTCGGTGACTTTACCTGTACCGTCTGAACCACCTGTACAACTTACCATAGCCTTCCCTGTCACGAAGACATAGTTAGTCTGCACAGTTTAAATATACACAACATCTTTCTTTGTTGTTTAGGAGCCATCATGGGTTTAGTCTGGGCTGGCGGCGACGCTTGCAGCGCGGGTAGCTAGCCCCGCTACAATTCTCCGCTCCCACGACTAAGAAAGTAGATTTCGCCCGGGTCGAAACGGCCCGGTGCCCCGGTAACCGTTCGCAGGAACCTGGATCCCTTGTGCACAAGAATTCCCATGACCATTTCTATGAACCGAACTTCATAGATTTACTTACTAGCGATTTAAAGAACATCATGTACGAAACTGCTTTACTGTACTATCACAATCAACCAACAAGTTATATGAAATAACATACAGCAGTTTATAGAAGAACACCTTGAACTTATAGAAGAGCACTTTGAACTATCAACAAATACCAACCCATTCAACACCCAACGAACATGCATGCATCAATGAATTTATGCAAGGTTTTGTATGACAAGCAATGGGTGTTCCAAGCCTACTTCTTATCTTATCTTGTTATCCAACTTGTTACTTAATTGGTATCGTTTGATTGAATGCACAACTGAGTCAATTTTTATTATGAACGGAGCCCTTGGAAAGAAGGTGCTTATCGAAATAGAGCCACTCACAAGTCGGTTGAATAGGACGAAGAAGTAGAGATCCCTAAGACTCCGCTCGCGCGTCGTCTACACGATCACCTGCACGCACCAACGGATGATCAATACCTCCTGCTTCGGTCTCCAAGGCTCGATACGAAATGCGAAATCCTAAGAATGAAAACAATGAAATCCATCAAAACCGTTCAAGAAAACGCAAGTCCTAAAACCAACAAGTACGCAACCAAGCGGCAATCAAAAACGGGCAAGGAAAACCAACACAACGGAAAGGCCTCTCTCTACTCTGTCGCCGAGTCCTTCCTTGAGGCACGATCCATTGATTATGGGACCTGATTCCGAAGAAACCAATCCATAACGAGGAAAGGATCTTGATTCAATCTGTCCCGATCGAACGGTACCAAGCATATCTTAGCCGCGCTTCCCGAATAGGGGGAACGGGACGAACGGGGCGTTACATCATAACCATCTAATAGGAAGTTTCGTCCCGAAACTTAAGAATAGAACCTACCACTAAGGAATAATGAGGGAAATTTTTTTTTTTTTTCCTCATGTCAGATTCAAGTTCCCAGGTCGACTCCTCGACCGAGTGGTTCCGCCACAATACGCGCACTAGCGAGACGTTCGGTTCCGCAACAGCTTCTTTTTACGATCCATAATCTGGACAGGCCCCACCGCGTACGACAAGTCCGCTTGCAGCTTCAACTGACCCAAGTCGACTACGCAACTAGCAAGTAAGATTTCCATGTTCTATACGATATAAGGCGGGGTTATCCCCTTAGCTATGTGTGTTCATCTCTTTTATTAGCATGCAAAGGTTATCGCCTGTAAACTAGCACGTAACATTTATTTTCTTAGTGTGCAGCTAAGTAGAGACAGGTTCACCAGGGTCACCCACCTTAGCGATGTATCGCATCGGTCGAGCTAGATTCCGGACGCGCTTCTGATAGCCTAAGTCTGACTCCATTAAAGATCCCAGCATGAAAGCCTTTGCATCGAACGAGCCATCTCGCTGAGCAAGGCGGTTGAATAGCTACACTTGTGCTGTTTGAATCGGCCCTCCGGGTTGAGCGGAGCGGTTTGTTACACCATATACCACTCAGAATAAGTTCTGTCCTCGAGACTTCCTGAGCGCATCTCGTGCTATCGCATAACTTCTAAACTTCCCTATATATCTCGTCTTATCCTTCAAGGACTGTCTCAATACTATAATCCTCTATTTTCTCACCATGCGTTACGCCAATGTTGGCCAATTTTTCATCGAACGACTCTATCGTTCAATGCTATCGAGTTATGCTCAACTCGATCGTTGCACTTCCGTCTCAAAATCTACTGCACCTAGCGCAGGGCTATATTACCCAAGTACATGGTATTCTATAACTCAACGGGCACTTACGACTCATAATTGGGTGGACTTGCCCAACTAGTTATGTTATCACCATAGGAACCCAACACAATTGGGCCTATTACTTGACGTCGCCTATCGAAACCCGTCGTTACGCCTAACCCAAAAGCTCGAATCTCGACAATTTTCCAATCTCGTTTTTGCATCAAATCTCTCTAAGTCACCGTCCAATCTCACTAAATAAATTCGCACCCAATCACCAACGTTTTCTGACTCAGTCTATATTGCGCCTTAACGCAGAGCTAAATTGCCTACCTGGGGTACGCTCAAGTCCTCCGCACCCTTGGCTCAATCGAACTTAACTTTCTATTCGTTTTTACTCGTTCCGTTCGCCCGAGTGCTTAATCATTTTATCCGAATGATCTATTAGTTCAACTATTGCATCCCCAAACTCAATCTCGTACTGCGCCTTAGCGCAGAACTATCCCGGTAGCACGAGGAACGATACCATCTTTCCTCTATGAAAATCTAGGTTGAGGCTAAATCATTTCAGTTGCCATACTCATCCATGCGAATCCGAACATTTTTCTTTGCAGCTGCATCCGAGTTATGCATATCGCTAAGTCTGGATCGTACCCATATTCAAGGCGTCCCCCAAATATGTGTATTTCAACCAAGCTCAGTGACAGCTAAGTCTGACAAGCTACTCGTGAAAATCTTTCGAAACGCGGATCGTCCTGCTATATGAATGACCGAACTCTTGTTCGATCCAGCTATCGTCTTATCCTTTACCGTCGCGTAACCTATCCAACCAAATCAATTATCACCCGAGTCCTATCTTGCCTTACGTTTGTTTCAACACGAACGTTGCTAGTGTATATTCCAAATTCCAAATTCTAACTCTAAGTCTTGTTGCCCCAGTTCTATCATTCTTCCCGAACGATACTCTGAAGTCAGCCACTCCAGTTTAACTTAAGGCATAGGGTCGTCTGCCTAGTCACTAGGCCAGCACACACAGTCATAGGTACAACTCAAGTTTGTGACTCATCGCGCAACCGTGTTGCACAACGCTTGCCCCAAACACCCTAAGGTCAAACCATTGTTCCTTTACACGGGTATTCTACCCAAGCTCGTTTCACTCAGATTTCTAAACATCGAGCACAGATCACCCTATCACACCAACACGCTCGTTCAACCGAACCCACGATACGCCCACGTTGCAGGTTTAACCCATCGATTCACATACACTATCTCTTTTATCATGTTTGATAGAATTCCCCAATCCATCCCTTTCTACACCTGTATCATCAAGCCACATTTCCATTATAGACCATCGATGTATATCATGAACTCTAAGTCGTCCAGCACAATCTACGTATCCGTTCATGAAAACGTCCAACATCTCTTACTTTACGTTTCTAGACTAACTCCTCAAGAAAAATCCTTAGACTCATTTTCTTAGTCTACTCTTAGCATTCCTCAAACAACTAAGATCAATTCCCAAACCCAAGTCTATCTCATTGATACGTTCCATTCATCGAGTTCGTTTTTGGAATAATCACCGAACCTGTTCTCTTGAGTTTGCTTATTCCTACCGTACGTGAAATTACCACGCTGATGCTCCCGCAGGATAATCGTTCTCGCTGGGACAGATTTTGAATGTTATTTTTCTGAACTTGATTTCAAGATCGTTCTTCCAAACTCCAAGCCAAATCTATTACCGCTTAACTCAATCCATCAAAATCATAATTCTTTCAACTTGCATCAATCCGAGCTATCCTCCAACCATTGTTATAGTCTAAAATCTCCCAAAAGTGAAATTATCGCATTCGTACTCAAACCGAACTCTATCGAGCGATATCCTACTCAAATCCAAATTTTTCCATGCACGCTTTCATTCGTTCACTCCATTATTTCTAATTGCACTTACTTCGATCGCATCTCAGATTATTCAATCTCGACTCAAGTTTTTAATTCGCTTGTTTCAACTCAATCTCGCTCGTACAATCCTCTAAGTCTTTTCCGATCATGATATCGATTCCAATTGCCCTGAATTTCTATTCGATGTAAGCCTTATCCCTTATTCGACTCATTGTAACTCGTTCGAACCAAACATTGCATGCTTTCTCCGAGTTCGTTTACTTGCTAGGCACTGTTTATTTATACTAAGACTTTACCCAATCTCGTCGCTTGTCGCTAGACTCGCTTAACTCTCCGAATCCACGACTTCGTTCAAGCATTTCTAAGCCAACAAATACACCACTCAGGGTTCGAGTTATACTCTTTGAATCTTTACAACTCATTATATCCACAAATTGCAAAATCGAACAGGGGACTTATCGCATACACTACTCAGGAATTGAGTCGTCCTAATAACTCCTGATTCGCGTTCGCATCCTTCACTCGTATGCCCAATTCGTTCCTTAGAACTCTAACACAGTCCCTATTTATCGCCTTAGCGATCTTAGACTCGTACACACCTGTATTCATAGTCTTCTATACAGACTATGCTTCTAATCATAATTTATCGCTATGAATAACCGTCCAACTATTTTCGAAAATTCCCTACACGATTCCCATTACTCGCCTTAGCGGCAATCCGATAACGTCTCTATCGATTTCCCTCCAAGTCAACTTTATTCTCATCCCAACAATACCCAATTCTTGCTGCAACTCACTAGCACCAAGGGTCTTGGTGCACGATACTTAACCCAAATTGGCCAAAAGGCCATGTGCATAGACCACTGTCTGAACGATATTCTTATCTCGCACTCTACTCGTTTGGCATTTTCATATAGACATAAAACTTGCCGATTATAATACGAGTCTCCTCTCACAACATCCTCTATGAGTTGGGACAAAAGCCCTCACATCATAATTCCGTCCAAGCAATCGTATAATTCCTACGCACTTTTCAAAAATATTTAGACTTATTGTATGGAACGCATCTTATTTTGGCCAAGCGAATTCAAGGGTCTACTCGGAAGGAACAAGGTCCTCTTTAGAAACTTTCTTTGTGAGATCAAAGGATCTGAAGCATGCTCTGATACCAATATGTCACGCCCCGATTTCGGCTAATCGATAATCGTCCCCCGGGCGTGATGCCGTGCACGCGTAGGGCGCGCGTGCACAAGGCCTTAGGCATAAGGATATTCTTTAGATCAATGCAACAGAGTAGACAAATAAGATAACACAAGGTTGAGGCATAGAAAAGTTTCTCTTTTATTTATAATGAACATCTTGTTACATTGCTTGACTCAAAAGTATAAAATGCCCCACGGGCTTACAAACTTGGACGCAAAATGAGATAGCCGATCCATACATTATGTCCCTTTACATAGTTTCAAAACACAAAACTCCTTGGGTGCGGGTAAGCACCATCGCCTTAGCGTTATTTCCGCAACGGAGAGAGAGGGGAAGGCTTCTAGCTTGAGCCTCCAAAAGTCTTGGCCACGAACCGCCAAGGATCCCAAAAGTCCGAAGAGAACTTCAGCTCCTCGCCGCGTTGCCTTGCGCCGGGGAACCTGCTACAACGAGGGTCGGTACTTCGAAAAGTACTGGTGAAGGCTAGCTGCTCAACTTTACCAAGCTCGTGAGATGAGTTCTAATGAGTATGCTACAATTATGTGCTTAGGTGGGTTTCTATTCTTGCCTAGTTCAGATTTCATTTAGCAGGTATGCAAGAACAAAATAACATAACTTCACATGCCACCGTTCGGTGACTTTACCTGTACCGTCTGAACCACCTGTACAACTTACCATAGCCTTCCCTGTCACGAAGACATAGTTAGTCTGCACAGTTTAAATATACACAACATCTTTCTTTGTTGTTTAGGAGCCATCATGGGTTTAGTCTGGGCTGGCGGCGACGCTTGCAGCGCGGGTAGCTAGCCCCGCTACAATTCCCCGCTCCCACGACTAAGAAAGTAGATTCCGCCCGGGTCGAAACGGCCCGGTGCCCCGGTAACAGTTCGCAGGAACCTGGATCCCTTGTGCACAAGAATTCCTATGACCATTTCTATGAACCGAACTTCATAGATTTACTTACTAGCGATTTAAAGAACATCATGTACGAAACTGCTTTACTGTACTATCACAATCAACCAACAAGTTATATGAAATAACATACAGCAGTTTATAGAAGAACACCTTGAACTTATAGAAGAGCACTTTGAACTATCAACAAATACCAACCCATTCAACACCCAACGAACATGCATGCATCAATGAATTTATGCAAGATTTTGTATGACAAGCAATAGGTGTTCCAAGCCTACTTCTTATCTTATCTTGTTATCCAACTTGTTACTTAATTGGTATCGTTTGATTGAATGCACAACTGAGTCAATTTTTATTATGAACGGAGCCCTTGGAAAGAAGGTGCTTATCGAAATAGAGCCACTCACAAGTCGGTTGAATAGGACGAAGAAGTAGAGATCCCTAAGACTCCGCTCGCGCGTCGTCTACACGATCACCTGCACGCACCAACGGATGATCAATACCTCCTGCTTCGGTCTTCAAGGCTCGATACGAAATGCGAAATCCTAAGAACGAAAACAATAAAATCCATCAAAACCGTTCAAGAAAACGCAAGTCCTAAAACCAACAAGTACGCAACCAAGCGGCAATCAAAAACGGGCAAGGAAAACCAACACAACGGAAAGGCCTCTCTCTACTCTGCCGCCGAGTCCTTCCTTGAGGCACGATCCATTGATTATGGGACCTGATTTCGAAGAAACCAATCCATAACGAGGAAAGGATCTTGATTCAATCTGTCCCGATCGAACGGTACCAAGCATATCTTAGCCGCGCTTCCCGAATAGGGGGAACGGGACGAACGGGGCGTTCAAGAAAACGCAAGTCCTAAAACCAACAAGTACGCAACCAAGCGGCAATCGAAAACGGGCAAGAAAAACCAACACAACGGAAAGGCCTCTCTCTACTCTGCCGCCGAGTCCTTCCTTGAGGCACGATCCATTGATTATGGGACCAGATTCCGAAGAAACCAATCCATAACGAGAAAAGGATCTTGATTCAATCTGCCGCCGAGTCCTTCCTTGAGGCACGATCCATTGATTATGTCATGTATATGTGCTTCAGTTTCGGACGCAACGCTCCAAGGCTCCAGAGTGAACTCCACGCCTTAATTCGCACGAAGGAGGCATCCGTCCCGAACGAGGTTCTCCCGTACCCCTGCAAGAAATCTGGTAGGTTATCAGTACATGAATGCACTGGTGGGGAGGCTTCTCGCCCGCTCGATAAATCCAACACGTTATATAGGTTCTGTGCACCATCTATTAAGTTATCTTTCTAATCTTGCCTTAGGATCAGTTTTTATGGCAATGATGAAAAGCCTAACTCATATGGTAGTGCGCCGTGCGATATAAGGAATACATCGAGACTTACCAACTTACCATCCATCCTTCCCTGTCTAAGGCAAACCAAGTTAAATCAAGCACAAGCATTTATTATGAAATCCATGGGCAAATAGCATATGCAAACACAAGTGTCGTGAGCAAGATTATATTTCGGGTGAACGATTATACGGATTATCAGGTGTTTGCATAAGATGTTCAAGTATTTCAATTACACACAAGTGTCTCATACTCATATCATTCTGTTGTTTCAGATTTATCGGATGAGATGCAATGACTCACATGCGGATTGCCGCTAAGCGAGGATGACTTATTGTAAAACTCCCTTCCTAGAAAATCGTATATACCTTTTTATTTATTATTTATTAATTAAATTATAGTAATTAAGTCTAAATAGGAGAAATAGATTTTTAATAATTTTTATGTTAGGTGTTCGGGCACTTAGATGACTTATGGGACCATCAGGAATTTTTTCAGAATTTATTCCATGTAGGAGACCCCTTGAGCTGTTGCTAGCCTAACGATGTGCATTACCCTAATCTATAGATTTTCTTATGAGTATATATATATATATATGTATATACAAATATATATATATATGTATATATATTTTATAAAGAGAAGAAAGGAAAAGAATCATTAATTAATAACTAACTAAGTATAATAATATAATAATAATAGTAATAATAATAACAATGATAACAACTATTTAGTATACCACTTCCTAGCAAGCGGCCACTTAGTAAAATTTCTAAGACCGCCCACTCCAGATCCTTTAGAAATTCACAAATCCCAGGGACCCGCCATTCGGCCATTTTTATTAGCATAGACCCGACCCTTGACGAAATTTCTTTTAGCGGACGAACCAAACTTCACTCCTATTCCCTCTCTCTATCATATATATCTATATATATATATTATCTCAAAAACCCTAACCTAATCTCCAGACCTCCTCTTCCCATCTAGAGCCGTTACCGCAGCCAGAGAAGCCCCGCCAAGCCATCCAACTATCCCGTCGACGCCGACCTCGCGAACTGCAGATTCCCACTTGAGGCACCTTCGCTCCGAAATTATTTTCCGTCGACTCGCTCGACCAAACGCTGTTCCGTTTTCATAGGTATGATCATCCCTTAACCCTCTTCCATAGTTGTTTTATAGCCAACCTCGGAAAACGTGTACCTCTAGGTGAAAAACAGCGCCCAAGTCGGTGCGAGCAGACAGAATTCTGAAATCGCAGAATTCCAGAATGACCACCCATATTGCCGAGTTCGTATCTCCCACCACAGAGATCCGAATTTGGTGATTCTTTTTGATACCTGTAGAATACTTGACCTAGTTTATTTTCTGTAAAATAACCCTATGCTATTAGTTGCTGTGGACAGAATTATATTCGTCACAAAACTACGTGTACCCACTTTTTCCAGATTTCCAAAAGTTGGAAAATGGAGCGCGCCCCACCAAACGGGACCGCCCCGCCGTGTGCCAAGTATACCGAATGATGCACGCAGCATAACCGGACACGTGAAAATTCGTGGAGACTGATTCGGACGCGTGTGCACGCCGGAATCAGGCCGTATCCGCGGACACATCCCGTATCGCAACTTTTGGGGAACTCGCGTGTATTTTGTGCACGCTTGTCAGATTGCGACGAAACTTACGCCACTGGACTCGTAGTAACACGCTGGTCCTGTGACCCAATTTTCACGCATTTCTGAGATCGTTGACCAGATCGCCAATTGGCGGGCCCCACAGTTGACTTTTTGGACAAAATTGTGTTCGGCTCATCGGAATCCAAATTTGGACATACCTTTGGATTCGTATTGATATCTAGAGTTTTTTTGACCTATAGTTTGTCCTATTTAGAGACTGTTATCCTTGGCACGCTTTTCGGTGCAAAGTGGGCCACAAGTGGACCCCACTTTTACCCGAAATTATCATTTTGCCCCTGTGTCCAAATTGGACGAAAGGGAAGTGCTTTTTAGCTATTTTGCTTATTTTGGGAATGTTGGCGATATCTATTTCAGCATCCGGAGACATTTGTTCTGAGGCCATAGCTTCTGGTCCTGTGTATTGGACATCTGGACGTGATATTTTTGCAGCTTCTTGCCAGGCAAGTATACCTTGCTATTGTACTATTATTTATATTCCATATGTTGCATGCATCTTTATTTTCTGTCTTTAGTTCATATATTTTAACTGTTATATAAAATGCGCGCGACGGTGACGTCGCGATATGTTTTATTTATGTATTGCATTGACCTTGTTTATGAGACTACCCCATTATCATGTAGCATCATTAAGTTTCATTTGACTGTGACACATATTTTTACATGAGTTGTGAGTCTCATATAGATCACGGACGCACGTATTGACTGATCATCGGTACGTGTGGGACGTACGTTAGGAATAACTGCTGTTAGAAACTTTGCATGCTAGAAGACTTAGCAGTTATTAGAGGTCTATGGACATAGTCTATTGTAGTACGGTGGTCCCATCCTTGTCCTTGTTTGGTTGCAGGATTGGGCTAGGGTACTAAGGATAGGCTATGGACCAAATCGTGTCATGGATGTGACATGCTTAGAGCATTGGGTGGGGAGAACAACAAATAAGGCATTTGGGCTCCTTTGCACTTTCCTTGTGTAACCCGTACGCTCCGCCGGAGATACGCGGTCATGATGACCCCTATATATTATTATGGCGGACCTCCGGTATTCGAAAGACGCCGTGCCTTTGTAGGCCCCTGGATCTCCAAGAGAACTATGCCAATCCCATTTATGGCCAGATAGCACACTTGTTAGAAAGTTATTCTTAACTGCATTCACTTTAGACGGGTAGGCGACCCCTTTGGATATTTATTTCAGTACTTTATTGGTATGTGTTTAAGTATACTTGTTATATCCCTCTGAGGACCTGGTCCGCTGCCAGGTGTACCTGTTCTTGAGTATTTGTAGGAGCGCAGATTTGGCAGGATATAGATGCTTCGTGGATGTCTTCCCTTCGAGCCGTGATTGGTAGCGGGTACTTATATTGTTTGAGTGAGTTATACTTATATTGTATTTACTTTTCCTATTTGAGTTGGTAGTGGATTTGTTTCCATCCAACTAGCATCCTTAGATACTTCTTATTGAGATCTAGTTCATAGATACTGGTTATTTCTTTCTATATGATTTTGGTGGATGAGATTTAGATTTTACCCTGTGACTTGTATTACAGTTATACCACTTGTGGATTTGATATTCATATTACAGCGTACGTGTGGATTTGGTTTTCATATATTGGAGTTGCCATATCCATGCGGCTGGCATGCTTACGTGTCCTAGTCCTACGTATTTTGGGACTGGGGCGTGACATGTTTTTGTGGTGGCCCATGCAGGTCAAGAGCATATTGTCTCGGTTACGTTACTGTACCGAACAAGCCTGCACCTAGGACTAGAGTATAGGATCTCATCCACAATTGACTATGATTCGTCTTTCTCCTCTCTGTTCTTTTCGAACAATTGTATCATGCTTGATTCCTGTACTTCCCTAATAAGTTCTTTAAGTATAGCCTTCTCCTAGAATATAGAAGTTCCTGTTGTTAGGTGATAATTAGAGTAGCACACCTATTAAGAATACAACGAGAATATAGACACACCACTAAGTTTAGAATATCTAGTGAACCCTAGAACTCCTTATCGTTAGATTGGTATACCATTACCCCTTGATGTATTAAGAAGACTTAAGAGTAGTATAGACATTACTAGAGTTAGTTAGAAGTTTTACCATAATGTTTGACCCTAGTATTGAGGAACCAATAGAAAATCAAAATTTGAATATTAGGACTGAACATAATCTTTATAATTAGAAAGTAGTGGAGAACTGTAAACTTATATCATTGTCTTGTTATTAGTAGACAGCACCCTAGGAAGCCTAGAGGAAAGTAATCAACACTTCTCCCTTGATCATACCCCGAACATAGCAACTAACACCCCACTCCCCTTAGAGAACCATGATGCTATCTAGAGCCCTCTATCTTTATTTTATATATTGTTTCCCTGCGACCATAGCGCCCGCTATTTTGCGACGGCTAATTATGTTTCTTCTCTTCGTCTTTCAACTCGTGCCATCTGACACTTCGGATAGTAGGCCAAGTAATTTTATTCTTTGTTAAGGGCTCATAGTTTGCTAGGATTATAGTTGTAGCCTTGAATGTGAAATTTTTTATGCTTGGTAGTTAGAACTTGATAAGTTTAAGTTGTTTTGTAGATTATGACCGATGATTAACCCTTAGTTTTTAAATCGTGTAATTTGTACCCATAGCTCGATACGAGTTAAATCCCTTTCCCCTTAACGGCTAGTAACTCTTCTATCCCTACGATTGACAACTGTTCTATGAGCACTTGACCCTTACCTATATAATGCAATAAGAGACCCTAATAAGAGTTTCTGTTCTATGTACATGTGCAAGGTTATTTTATAGGTATCCTTAAGGCAATACAATAGTAGTTAAATTATTTTATAAGTTGGATAGTATACCTCACCACCTAGTATCATATAGCCCTTGTGATCCATTGATGAAGTGTAACTGCATGACATTAATTGTAAGCTAACATAAGATGATAGTGTTTATTCAGACTATAGAACTTAGAGGCTCACACCCCTACTTTGTCGACTATCGACTTAGACAAGGAATTAATATGATAACTGTAGAGATTGTAGAGTCTTTTGTTATTGTTGCTTATGTTGTTTTGTTTTTGCAACTTGAATTATTTGTAACTTCTCTCATCATAATCCAGCGTTATATTTTCTGTGCTACCTTGAATTATGCTGCTATTATAGCCTAGTTTTTGCAAGCTTATTCCTTATCGAGCTTGTTCATGACATATGTATTATTAGGGAGGCCCACAATAATACATTTCAGAATCAGTGTATGAAGGTCTAGCTAACCTTAGTGCGCTCGATTCGCCCTTCGTAACGTTACTTTACGTGGATTGAGATATGTAGTGATTAGTAGACGAATATACTTGCCCTAGGCATGTCTGACATATCGTATCAGTTACATAATTGTACTAATACGAGCAGGCAAACAAAGGATTACCAAGATAGGATTTCAATCCACAACTGCTTTGACAATTCCCAATTGAATTCTTTAAACGCCTTGATCCCAATACTTCTATTCTATTACGCTGCCCTTGAACTCTTTATTATTGATCTTCGTCTCCCCTTATTTTGGAAAGACGAAACCTCGTGCTGGGTATAAAGTTTGATACACAGAGAGTACTAGATATATCCCGTAGGCCGATCACATACTTGAGGATTATTCTTTCGTAATTAAGGACATATCATACATGATATAATCGGCATTGAAGCCTTGAGGATTGAATGACATGAGTAAATCAATTAAGGAATATTTTCTCAAGGTATATAGCCTCATGTGATAGATAGGTAAATTCTAAGTTGGGTAGTAGTGCATTGTCAACTCGAGAGGAATTTCTTTTAGATTGTGATCGAGTAAGATTAGATTGGGAGAGGTTCAAGCCATTTTAAATTTGAGAATTTTAGAAGAATGACTAAGATGATGAGGATCAATGAATTTTAAAATCTTGATTTTGAGGACCCAATATTTATACCTTAGGTACATGATTTGAATTTTGAATAATGAAAGTAAAAAATCATCAATTGGAATTTAGAGGATAAAAATATAGAATTTCAGACTTGAACATTGGTGGACTGCATTTAAATTATTTTTATGTGATGACTTGAGTTAAAATCAAAATTTGATGGTTGGACTACATATTTGAAATAATGAGGATGTGAATAGAATTTAAAGAGTTGAGACATACAAAATTTTATAAGTGAAAATGGGAATATATTGGACTCAAACCACCTCTAAAGGAGATTATGATAGTTAGAGATCGTGAGGTAAAAGTTATATGCGTATGTAAATCTTGGAGATGTTATGTGGATATGGATAATTTGAAACAAGGGGAGAAGAGATAACCATAGGTTAAATTTTGATTGGAACAGTGGTCATCTTAACCTAGAAGTGATTGCAAGGGATATGATTAGGATTTTAGTTATCGCAAGAAGATTGCGACTGACTTGCCTTATTGTACATAAAGGATTAACCGATTCTGCCTTATTTTAATTTTGAGGACGACATTGTCTTAAGTTGGCTGAATTGTAAAACTCCCTCACCTAAGAAATTTGACCTACTCGGCTTAGGTAGTGAGACTGAGGCTAGCACGAATCCACTTAGAAATAGGACACGGTATTTTTATTTAGTTTTACAACATGATATCACTTGACACGCCTTACCGTGCTCCGATAATTGGAGCACTACACTAGCCACTGCCTTTCTACAAATTCTACACCCTTATCCTAGACATGCCCATCATCCAATTCTTATCTTTGTGCAATTTTCCAATTGTTGGACGCTTTTATGCAAAAGAGCATTTATGTGTCCACACCATTGGACATGACACATGAAGAAACCTATTTTCGCTCATATGGATTTTTCCATGATTTTTTTTCAGGATGTGCAACGTGCAACATCGCCCACCCCTTTAAACCTAGTTTGCATTTTAAACAATGCAAATCTTATACCATCATTGCATTCTATCGTGGCTTAATTTTAATTTCGAGGACGAAATTTTTATAAGTTGGGTAGAATATAAAATCCCCTTCCTAGAAAATCGTATATACCTTTTTATTTATTATTTATTAATTAAATTGTAGTAATTAGGTCTAAATAGGAGAAATAGATTTTTAATAATGTTTATGTTAGGTGTTCGGGCACTTAGATGACTTATGGGACCATCAGGAATTTTTTCGGAATTTATTCCATGTAGGAGATCCCTTGAGCTATTGCTAGCCTAACGATGTGCATTACCCTAATCTATAGATTTTCTTATGAGTATATATATATATATGTATATACAAATATATATATATATATATATATATGTATATATATTTTATAAAGAGAAGAAAGGAAAAGAATCATTAATTAATAACTAACTAAGTATAATAATATAATAATAATAGTAATAATAATAACAATGATAACAACTATTTAGTATACCACTTCCTAGCAAGCGGCCACTTAGTAAAATTTCTAAGACCGCCCACTCCAGATCCTTTAGAAATTCACAAATCCCAGGGACCCGCCATTCGGCCATTTTCATTAGCATAGACCCGACCCTTGACGAAATTTCTTTTAGCGGACGAACCAAACTTCACTCCTATTCCCTCTCCCTATCATATATATCTATATATATATATATATATTATCTCAAAAATCCTAACCTAATCTTCAGACCTCCTCTTCCCATCTAGAACCGTTACCGCAGCCAGAGAAGCCCCGCCAAGCCATCCAACCATCCCGTCGACGCCGACCTCGCGAACTGCAGATTCCCACTCGAGGCACCTTCGCTCCGGAATTGTTTTCCGTCGACTCGCTCGACCAAACGCTGTTCCGTTTTCATAGGTATGATCATCCCTTAACCCTCTTCCATAGTTATTTTATAGCCAACCTCGAAAAACGTGTACCCCTAGGTGAAAAATAGCGCCCAAGTCGGTACGAGCAGACAGAATTCTGAAATCGCAGAATTCCAGAATGACCACACATATTGCCGAGTTCGTATCTCCCACCACAGAGATCCGAATTCAGTGATTCTTTTTGATACCTGTAGAATACTTGACCTAGTTTATTTTTTGTAAAATAACCCTATGCTATTAGTTGTTGTGGACAGAATTATATTCGTCACAAAACTGCGCGCACCCACTTTTTCCAGATTTCCAAAAGTTGGAAAACGGAGCGCGCCCCACCAAATGGGACAGCCCCGCCGTGTGCCAAGTGTACCGAATGGTGCACGCAGCATAACCGGACACGTGAAAATTTGTGGGGACTGATTCGGACGCGTGTGCGCGCCAGAATCAGGCCGTATCCGCGGACACATCCCGTGTCGCAACTTTTGTGGAACTCGCGCGTATTTTGTGCACGCTTGTCAGATTGCGACGAAACTTATGCCACTAGACTCGTAGTAACACGCTAGTCCTGTGACCCAATTTTCACGCATTTCTGAGATCGTTGACCAGATCGCCAATTGGCGGGTCCCACAGTTGACTTTTTGGACAAAATTGTGTTCGGCTCATCGGAATCCAAATTTGGACATACCGTTGGGTTCGTATTGACATCTAGAGTTTTTTGACCTATAGTTTGTCCCATTTAGAGACTGTTACCCTTGGCACGCTTTTCGGTGCAAAGTGGGCCACAGGTGGACCCCACTTTTACTCGAAATTACCGTTTTGCCCCTGTGTCCAAATTGGACGAAAGGAAAGTGCTTTCTAGCTATTTTGCTTATTTTGGGAATGTTGGCGATATCTATTTCAGCATCCGGAGATATTTGTTCTGAGGCCATAGCTTCTGGTCCTGTGTATTGGACATCTGGACGTGATATTTTTGCAGCTTCTTGCCAGGCAAGTATACCTTGCCATTGTACTATTATTTATATTCCATATGTTGCATGCATCTTTATTTTCTGTCTTTAGTTCATATATTTTAACTGTTATATAAAATATGCGCGACGGTGACGTCGCGATATGTTTTATTTATGTATTGCATTGACCTTGTTTATGAGACTACCCCATTATCATGTAGCATCATTAAGTTTCATTTGACTGTGACACATATTTTTACACGAGTTGTGAGTCTCATATAGATCACGGACGCACGTATTGACTGATCATCGGTACGTGTGGGACGTACGTTAGGAATAACTGCTGTTAGAAACTTTGCATGCTAGAAGACTTAGCAGTTATTAGAGGTCTATGGACATAATCTATTGTAGTACGGTGGTCCCATCCTTGTCCTTGTTTGGTTGCAGGATTGGGCTAGGGTACTAAGGATAGGCTATGGACCAAATTGTGTCATGGATGTGACATGCTTAGAGCATTGGGTGGGGAGAACAACAAGTAAGGCATTTGGGCTCCTTTGCACTTTCCTTGTGTAACCCGTACGCTCCGCCGGAGATACGCGGTCATGATGACCCCTATATATTATTATGGCAGGCCTCCGGTGTTCGAAAGACGCCGTGCCTTTGTAGGCCCCTGGATCTCCAAGAGAACTATGCCAATCCCATTTATGGCCAGATAGCCCACTTGTTAGAAAGTTGTTCTTAACTGCATTCACTTTAGACGGGTAGGCGACCCCTTTGGATATTTATTTCAATACTTTATTGGCATGTGTTTAAGTATACTTGTTATATCCCTCTGAGGACCTGGTCCGCTGCCAGGTGTACCTGTTCTTGAGTATTTGCAGGAGCGCAGATTTGGCAGGATATAGATGCTTCGTGGATGTCTTTCCTTCGAGCCGTGATTGGTAGCGGGTACTTATATTGTTTGAGTGAGTTGTACTTATATTGTATTTACTTTTCCTATTTGAGTTGGTAGTGGATTTGTTTCCATCCAACTAGCATCCTTAGATACTTCTTATTGAGATCTAGTTCATAGATACTGGTTATTTCTTTCTATATAATTTTGGTGGATGAGATTTAATTTTACCCTGTGACTTGTATTACAGTTATACCACTTGTGGATTTGATATTCATATTACAGCGTACGTGTGGATTTGGTTTCCATATATTGGAGTTGCCATATCCATGCGGCTGGCATGCTTACGTGTCCTAGTCCTACGTATTTTGGGACTGGGGCGTGACACTTATCTATATGAACAGAAGGTTACTGACTTAGCCATAAAGGACCAGATTTATAGTCTCGTGATGGAATAGGGTGCAGCGCTTGATACAAACGAGCAACTCGCAGGCGAACAAATGATACAGAAGAGCCATTGCACGCCATCTCGCCGATACAAATGACTATCATGGGTAAACGGCTAGTCCAAGGTAGTATGCCCTACCAAGGCCCGAATACCGTGTATTGCCCGACCCAAAGACGACATCGCATACCATAACCGACTTTGCCATGCAATACACCAGGCATTCCTCCTAGGCCGGTACGATCTCGGTGTGGCACCCCGTTCCCCCTATTCGGGGAGCGCGACTAAGAAATACATGATGGTATCGTTCGATCAGGATAGATTGAAACAAGAACTTGTCCTCGTTATGGATTTGCTTCTTCGGAATCGATTTCCATATTCAGTGGACTGTGCCCCAAGGATCGGCTTAGCGGCAGAGTCAGGAGGGACCTCTCCGCTGCATCTTTTGTTGCCTCAGATTTTGATGTCGCTTGTTACTTTCATGCCTTGAGTTGGTTTTCAAATTTGCTTGTGTTTTCTTGAACGGTTTTGATGGATTCCATGTTTTTGTTCGCGAACTGCATTTCAATTCCGAGATTGGAAAGAGAGGAAGAGGTATTAATTAGCTGTTCGTGGCAATGCAGGTGAACGAGCAGTAGGTGGCTTACGAGCGGAGTCTTGAAGCGCCTCTTTACTTCTCCCTTCCAGCCAACTAAGTGAGTGGCTACCATCCCGATTAGCTAGCCCTTCTTCCAAGTCTTCACACCTAAAAATCTTGCATACTTGTTGCCCCGATCAGACGATACCAAGTAATAACTAAAAGATGTCAAGATAAAAATGGGAATAGATTTGGACTATATTGCTTGTCAACTAAACTTGGGAATAGTTATCTTATTGTATGCTAGTTCATTTCAAATGTTTTATACATGCTTCAATTTAGTTAGAATGCATATTCTTCTATAAATTGTGCTAAGTATGGATCATATCTTGTATGCGAATAATTGTTTAGGGAGACTATGCAAAATGAATCATGCAATGCTGCTTGTCTTGTACTCATATTGCCTCAATGTATCAAATAATAACTTAACATGAACGCCGTTTGATCACGAACAACTTGTGCACAAGGTCAATGGTTTCTGAGGACGGTCGTTGGGGCACTGGCACCGATCCGGTCCGGGCGGAACCCAACGTTTAGTCTCACGTGATTGACGGGATGCTTGCAGCGCACCACGTATTTTTGTTACATACCATCCTCGTCAATGACTATTGTCCTTTATGGCTTCTTGCCAGTGATCGCCACGTATATTTAAACCTGTTGTAAGCTAACTTGTGTCTTCGTGGCAGGAAAGGCATGGTAAGTATTGTGCAGGTGGTTTAGACGGACAGGTAAAAAGCCACTGAACGGTGGCAAGTTCATTCCAGTAGTTTATATATATACTGCTGCTTATAAAATGAACTAAGGCAAGATAGAAAGACCACAAATAATATGCATGCTTCATATAAACAACGTGGTGATTGGTATAGTTGGGTCAGCTCGCCTTCACCAGTATATTTCGATGTACTGACCCTCGTTGAAACAGGTTCCCCACACTAAGGAGAGCCGAGCGAGGGGCCGAAGTCGTCTTCCCAATCCAGTCTAGCTGTAAGCGCATCCTGATCATGCCACATTTTGAAGTACTTGAAGAAAGGAGCTAGCAACTCAATATACAATGCAGCTCCGTGGAAAGGCCGTCATCCCGCCCGGTGGTCTTTATCATTTTGAAGTTTAGTAAAGTGATGTAATGTACAGGACAGCTATCTCATTTTGTGTCAACACTTTTGTAAGCCCGTGCGGCAATTAGTTGACTCTTTCAAGAGTTTGTAATAGATATTCATTATCAATAAAGAGAACTTTTCCATGTTTCAAATCTGTGTTTCAATTTATTTGTGTACTCTGAATATATGCTCGTTATGCAAAAATAACTTAGCCTTGTGCAGTGCGCAACCTAGGCCCGCACGGCGGTCACGCCCGGGGGACGACTATCGATTCCACGGAATCGGGGCATGACATGTTGGTATCAGAGCACAACTTCAAGTTCCTTAACCCTCGTACTGGAAAAGTTCCTTTAGCGATCAAATTTCTGTGCGAACTCTTGAACTCGTTAGGCCAAAATGAGATACGTTCATGCAATAAGTCCATAATACATTATGATCCTAATATAATTTTCCTTCTTTTGAAGGAATGGCACCAGCGCAATCCTCAGCGCTAGCACTGGACGAAATACAAGGCCAAGAAAGTAGTTCGGGTACTTCGAGAAGTTCACGAAGCCAGCGAGCCATGTCTCGCGTCGATCCCATCCAGCAAATATTGTGGATGTTGGAGGCAAACCAACAAAGGGACGAGGCTCGCTACGAACGGGCCGAGAAGCGAGCGGAGGAAAGGCAACTCAAGTTTTAAGATGATGTAGAAGCTCGATTCTCAGTCCAACAGAAGCAGGTAGATACCCTGCAACATATCGTGCAGACTTTGTCCTCCAACTATTCCGCGGCAACAGCGGCGACTCCGGTGGAGCAGCCCGTGCTTGAAGTCGAGACTCCTCAAACTCCAAGGAAGAGGGATGTGACTGTCTTCGACTTTGGCGACTTCAAGAAAGTCTGTAATACGCCGTTCAAGGGGACTGAGGACCCAATCGTGACTCTAGATTGGTTGGCCAAACTTGAAGACCACTTTGCTCTGCTAGAGGTCCCCGAAGAGAAGCGCGTCGCATGAGCGCAACTACAGCTCCGCCTCAACGCGCACGATTGGTGGGACGTGCATCCACGATCTCTTCAAGTTGACCATGGAGAGGAGGCGATCTCGTGGGCGACTTTTTGTGCCGCGTTTGAAGAGGAGTTCATACCCCCGCCCGTGCGCCGTCAGAAAGAAAACGAGTTTGTACAATTGCGGCAGGGCAGCATGACAGTCAAACAGTATTCTGCTGAATTCAACCGACTCTCCAAATTCGCTAGCGCCTATTTACCTGATGCAGCGAGTCGAGCTAAAAGGTTTGAAGGTGGTCTATGCCCTGCCATCCATGCACACGTAGTCGTTCATCAGTACGAGACTATGCGGGGAGTCCTAAATCATGCCCTATCTCTCGAACCGTTGTATCCTCATATTGCTGCCGGCGCTATGCATACATCCAATCACAAACATCATAGCAACGAAGGAGGAAATACCGCAACAAAGTGCCCAAACAACGGTGGTCAGCAGAGGGGAAATTCCAACCAAGTATGTCTCTTCTGCAACAAACGAGGGCACGCCGTCAATCAATGTCGCAAGAAACTTGGGCAATGTCTCATTTATGATGACTCAAACCACCGAATTCGTGATTGTCCAAGCTACTCAGTTCATCATCCCCAACAAAATAATTTCTAGCGGTAGGCTCTATTTCTAAGTTTCGGGATAAAACTTCCAATTAGTTGAGTAGGATGTGGCACCCAGTTCCCCCTATTCGGGGAGCGCGGCTAAGAAATACAAGATGCTATCGTTCGATCGGGATAGATTGAAACAAAAACTTGTCCTTGTTATGGATTTGCTTCTTCGGAATCGATTCCCATATTCAGTGGACCATGCCCCAAGGATCGGCTTAGCGACAGAGTCAGGAGGGACCTCTCCGCTGCATCTTTTGTTGCCTCAGATTTCGATATCGCTTGTTGCTTTTGTGCCTTGAGTTGGTTTTCGGATTTGCTTGTGTTTTCTTGAACGGTTTCGATGGATTCCATTATTTTCGTTCGCGAACTGTATTTCAATTCCGAGATTGGAAAGAGAGGAAGAGGTATTAATCAGCTGTTCGTGGCAATGCAGGTAAACGAGCAGTAGGCGGTTTATGTGCGGAGTCTTGAAGCGCCTCTTTTCTTCTCCCTTCCAGCTAACTAAGTGAGTGGCTACCATCCCGATTAGCTAGCCCTTCTTCCAAGTCTTCACACCTAAAAATTTTGTATTCTTGTTGCCCCGATCAGACGATACCAAGTAATAACTAAAAGATGTCAAGATAAAAAGGGAATATATTTAGATTATATTGCTTGTCAACTAAACTTGGGAACGGTTATCTTATTGTATGCTAGTTCATTTCAAATATTCTATACATGCTTCAATTTTAGTTAGAATGCATCTTCTTCTATAAATTGTGCTAAGTATGGATCATATCTTGTATGCGAATAATTGTTCAGGGAGACTATGCAAAACGAATCATGAAATGCTGCTTGTCGTGTACTCATATTGCCTCAATGTATCAAATGATAACTTAACATGAACGTCGTTTGATCACGGACAACTTGTGCACAAGGTCAATGGTTCCTGCAGACAGTCGCTGGGGCACTGGCACCGATTCGGTCCGGGCAAAACCCAACATTTAGTCTTACGTGATTGACGGGATGCTTGCAGCGCACCACGTGTTTTCGTTGCATACCATCCTCGTCAATGACTATTGTCCTTTATGGCTTCTTTCCAGTGATCGCCACATATATTTAAACCTGTTGTAAGCTAACTTGTGTCTTCGTGGCAGGGAAGGCATGGTAAGTATTGTGCAGGTGGTTCAAACGGACAGGTAAAAAGCCACCGAACGGTGGCAAGTTTATTCCAGTAGTTTATATATATACTACTGCTGTAAAATAAACTAAGGCAAGATAGAAAGACCACAAATAATATACATGCTTCATATAAACAACGTGTTGATTGGTATAGTTGGGTCAGCTTGCCTTTACTAGTACATTTCGATGTACTGACCCTCGTTGAAACAGGTTCTCCGCACTAAGGAGAGCCGAGCGAGGAGCCAAAGTCGTCTTCCTAATCCAGTCCAGCTGTAGGAGCATCCTGATCGCGCCACATTTTGAAGTACTTGAAGAAAGGAGCTAGCAACTCAATACACAATGTAGCTCCGTGGGAAGGCCGTCATCCCGCCCGGAGGTCTTTATCATTTTGAAGTTTAGTAAAGGGATGTAATGTCAGGATAATTATCTCATTTTGTGTCAACATTTTTGTAAGCCCGTGCGGCAATTAGCTGACTCGTTCAAGAGTTTGTAATAGATGTTCATTATCAATAAAGAGAACTTTTCCATGTTTCAAATCTGTGTTTCAATTTATCTGCGTACTCTGAATATGTGCTCGTTATGCAAAAATAACTTAGCCTTGTGCGGTGCACAACCTAGGCCCGCACGACGGTCACGCCCGGGGGACGACTATTGATTCCATGGAATCGGGGCGTGACACTCGGTGCCCCGCTGATCGTCCGAGGAAAGAGATACCTCGTGCACGAGTTGTCCATGACCATGCAAGTCTTGGGTCATTCCATATTCACAATATGCCATGATAATTCTTAATTCTTTTTCTGAACGAGTATTGCTCCACGAGCTGTAATTCATTGTTTTACTTAACTCGATTCTCGTTCAGTGTTCAACTTGACTTAATGCATTTTCCTAGTTCGGGGACTGCCTTGGTGACCTAACGGTCCCGGATACTTGCATGTTCATATTGCACAAAAGAACTAGTTGATAGTCTTCTGGCTAGCTAGATGCATGCACGATACGAATAGTGTTACTTGATTGTGGCATAATTTGTGTAGCAAGCATTGCAACGAGGCAACGAGTACAAGTTAACATATAAGCAAGCAAGCATTGCATTCATTTAGAATATAAGCATTTACTTTGGCATGGGTCTACGGGTAAGCCGAGGAGTAAAACCGTAAGGGAACATACCGAGCGACATAATTTATGGATGTGCAATGTAAACAAGTTAAACAGTGCACTACGAAGATTATAATGTTCTACTCGAGGCATAGCGGGGTCTACTTGCACAATACAAATGTAGTATGCGAGAGTCTATTTATAAGTAAAGTTTCATTTCCATGATCTAACACAAACAATGCAAGTTGGGATTATTCCTTTAGCTATGTGCACTGTATTCTTTATTAGCATGTAGGGGGTGATTCACCTAGCGACTAGCATGTATCGTTCATATTTTAAGTGTGCTGGCTAAGCAAAGACAAGTTCATCGTAGCCACCCACCTTAGCGACGATTCGTCTCGATCGAGCGATACTCCGAGCAAGCCTCTGAAAGCCTAAGTCGGAACTCCTGGATGACCAAGTCTGGGAATTCTTTGCCTCAAACGAGTATTCTCGCTGAGCAAAGCGGGTCGGGTCATTTGCACTTGCGCCGTTTGAATCGGTTGTCCGCTTGAGTAGAACGGGTCGTTACACAAGGTGTGTATAGGGCCGGTCCGGGCCGACCTGTGGCCCAGGTCAACCGGGTTTGACCGGGTCCGGGCCGGTCCGGGCTCAACCCGAAGAGAGCGGCGGGCCGGGCCGGCCCAACCTGGTCAATAAATTATCCGACCCAGCCCGGGCCCATGACCCGGTCAGGGTAGGACCGGGAACCGATCTGGGTCCGGGCCGATCCACGGTCGGGCCGGAACGACCCAATTATTTTTAATTATATATATATATATATATATATATATATATATAATTGGGTGGGTTGGAGCATTGGCGAGATGTTGCTCTGAAGTGAGATGTGGATGTAGTTGAGTTGTAATCTCATTTCTTTATATTCAATTACCATTTCCAAAAAAAATTAAAAAAATCAATTACATCCACAACTCACTTCAGAGCAGCATCTCGCCAATTCTCCAACCCACCCGATATATATATATATATATATATATATATATATATATATATATATATATACACACACACACACACACACACACACACACACACACACACACACACACACACACACCGGGTCGGACCGGACTTACGGGCCGATTTTGCCGACCCAGCCCGGACCCGCGGAGGAGGTGGGGCCGAGCCGGTCCGGGTCGTTGACCGGATCCGGACTGACCCGAATCGAATTTGACCGGACCGGATCCGTGGCAGATTCCGGACCGCCCACACTTTTACACACACCTTGATACATAGTGTTTATTTGGAGTATGTACTACTAATGCTATACTAGGTTCTGGAAAAATACCACCAGTCTAGAGGTACATACTACCAGACTTAAGGTATGCGCCGGTAGAAGCTTTTTTTATAGCATTACATTTGACCACTGGTATATATATATATATATATATATATATATATATATATATATATATATATATATATATATATATATATATATATATATATATACTAGTATATATGCACGTGCTTTGCACGTATATTGGAGTGAATGATGTTGATGAGTTAGTTTATTTCTACTACTTTTAATTATATAGGTTAATGGTTCAACCCTTCGAATTCTTTGGTAACAATTTAAAAGACTTAGCAAGTAGCATGAACCCTTTGATTTTCGTAAATGGTTGTCATTATTGCATCTCTTAAATGGTTGTCAGTGGAATTTATTGTAGGTATTCTTTTTAATTACTAAATATGTTGAAGGGTATTTTTGGAACAAAATTTTTTCACGGTAAAGTTTAGTTTTGGCATTATATAGTAGATTCCGGACCGCCCACACTTTTACACACACCTTGATACATAGTGTCTATTTGGAGTATGTACTGCTAATGCTATACTAGGTTCTGGAAAAATACCACCAGTCTAGAGGTACATACTACCAGACTTAAGGTATGTGCCGGTAGAAGCTTTTTTTATAGCATTACATTTGACCACTGGTATATATATATATATATATATATATATATATATATATATATATATATATATATATATATATATTAGTATATATGCACGTGCTTTGCAAGTATATTGGAGTGAATGATGTTGATGACTTAGTTTATTTCTACTGCTTTTAATTATATAGGTTAATGGTTCAACCCTTCGAATTCTTTGATAACAATTTAAAAGACTTAGTAAGTAGCATGAACCCTTTGATTTCCGTAAATGGTTGTCATTATTGCATCTCTTAAATGGTTGTCAGTGGAATTTATTGTAGGTATTCTTTTTAATTACTAAATATGTTGAAGGATATTTTTGGAACAAAATTTTTTCACGGTGAAGTCTAATTTTGACATTATATAGTAGATATAGTAGATATAGTAGAATAGATATATCCGGATTAGTCTGGCTCAGTTCGAAACTGGTCAAATCCAGCCAAAATCGATCCGGATCGTCCGGATCTGGTCCAACACACACACAAAAACTTGGACATGTTCTATCCAATTTGAGGGTCAAAGAAACTGGTCAAATCCAGCCAAAATCGATCCGGATGGTTCGGGTCTGGACCAACACACCCACCCAATAATTGGACGTGACATGTCCCTGACAAAAAAAGGGCCAAAAAAGAAGCCATCCATCTCGTTGCCTCCCTTCCCCAAAAGAAGACAAAATGTTATCCTTCCCCTGAATGGAAGCGCTCTCTCTCTTCTACTCTCCTGAAAGTAGCAAACCTCCTCCATCCATGAGCACAGCCACCATGAGCAGCTGTACTCTCTTCAACCCCTCCTCTCCCTCGCCCCTCAAACTCTCCCCAAAGACCAATAATTACAAGAAGAAGATTAAGAAACCACCCACCTTCCTCTGCTGCAGCAGCAGCAGCAGCAGTCTCCCTCGCCTCATCCTCCATGACACTCTCGACGCAGCTGGCATCGACACCAAGCACGCCAGAGTGAGACCACCTACTCAACCTCAACCTCAACCTCATCCTAAACCTCAACCTCAACCTCAACGTCTATATGTTCTTTTTTTTATTTTGGGGGGTTAGGCGGCGAGGGAGGGGTTCTGCCAGCAGATAGGGCGGCTGGGGTGGATCAGCGCGGCGTCGAGCATCGCGGTGAGCAAGGGCGCCGACCTCGCGAGGACCGCCCTGCACGTGGCCGCCGAGGACGACTCGCTCGTCTCCCACTCCTCCGTGCCTCTCCCCGTCGACGACTTCATCGAACGCCTCGACAGCCTCTCCATGGGCTTCTGCTCCCTCTACATGCCCCCCCTGCGCTCCCCGCCCGAGGTCTTCATCACCAGCCTCGAGAGGTACCTCTACGTCCACAAGGTCAGTGGGTGGTGGTCATCTGAACCCCCCTCTTTATTTTGCTGCATCTCTTTCTTTAATATGTATCACTGATCAAAAATGCTGTTCATCACATCACCAAGTCTTTTCGGTGATACCATCACGCATGACATGATGATGACGTGGTGACGATCTAGTGACAAAAAAATGAGAGATTTCGTGAAAGAATTCAAAACTAAAATTAGAAATATCACAAATATTTTTTTTGGAAAAATATGTTATATGTAACACTGAAATCGTTGTCACGTCTACGCCATGACACGCCCCGCTCCGCTGGCGCCACGTTTTATTGTTAAAGAATCGGGTATGATGATTTTTTTTTATGATACGATTTAAAAATCAAATTAGAATGTCAAAAATGAGAAATTTGGAAAAATGTATTATCTGTAACACTAAAATCGTCGCCACCTCAGCGTCACGTCATCGACATGTCATGGGTGATGGTATCACCGAAAAAACTTAGGTGATGAAAAGCATTTTTGAATTAGCAATTCTAAAATCGTCGACACCTCAGCTCAATCGCCATGTCATGGTTCTTGGGTGATGAATAACATTTTTTATCACTAATTACTGTTGAAATTTAGATAAAGTATATCTTAAGGCTCGGTTTGGAGTGTACTTATGCCCATTTTGGAAACGCTCGTTGGCAAGTGTTCCATTAACCCCCATTTGAGCAAAAATCTATTTGGAATATGAGCCATTTGTGTCGCCCATTGAGATTTGTCACTAAAAGAAGTCTTAGTGAAGGTTAACGCAATCCAAACTAGTCCATGGCTGGTTTAGATTGTAGTTGCGTTTCATCCCATTTGCTCAAATGCCAATTTCTGGAATGCTCATTGTGCCGGTCTTTCGGAAATGCCCATCTGTACCCAGAAATAAATTGCAATTTTAACTAAAACACACATCCATAATGGAAACGGTTTGGCTTACACCTTGCATTTGGTACCAAATGGAGTCTCAGATGAAACGTAAGTGTAATCCAAACTGACCCTTCAAAGGAGGAAGGAGAGTGATTGATGGCATTAGTGGATGCAACTGTATAATTGAGCTTTAGATGGCAATAGGCCGGTGAGATGTAGGAAGAGAAGTGATTCTGCCTAACCTTAGTTAATTTGGCTGAGAGAAATAAATTGTAGGGAAACCGGCCAGCATACTGAATTGACACGATATAGAAAGTGAATATGGAAAAGTAGACTTCTAATTCGATCTATAAAAGTATAATAAACCTGATTAAATCTATTAGACACAAATAACATAGTAATTCTGAAATAGACCCAAACATACCAAACATGGTGCGCACACATTTTTTTGATTTGATTGAAATTCTGGTCATGACTAACCAAAATTATGGTTAACTAGAGACCTCGTTCTTCAAGAGTATATTTGATGTTGAGTTGATGAGACAAACTGTTTTACCAAAATCAGTACCCTTTCAGTTGGCATGTAGTGTTGTGTCTGTGCCTCTGCAACATAGGTAATATGCTACTCTTGAATTTCTTGTTAGTCATATCTTTTAAGATAAAGTATCAAGATAAAAAAAAGGAAAATGATAACAGAGAGGAATTGAAGAAATTGTCACAGTTTGAGAATCTGTCCCGAGTAATCGGTCAAAATTCTGTGTAGGCAGCAAATGTAGATAAATTTTTGCTGTAAATACCCCCAGTATATCAGCATCTATTGTGATCAATCTAGGAGTGGTTCTATATATTTTCAGACAATAAATGCTAAATAATGATCTATGTTGGATTGTGGTTCGTTTCCAACAAGGAGTAGAAGAAACAAATAAGGGGCTAATAAATGAGCAAAAGCAATTACAGTAACCGGTATTCCGGTTGGAGCTAACCGGTATTCCGGTTGGAGCCAACCAGAATACCAGGTTTTTCAGAGCCTAGTGCACACAATGCGCACTAGCAACCCGCATACCGGTTCTCTAAACAGGTACAGCAGATTTTACAGTGCACAGTGCGCACTAGAACCAGAAAACCTGCGGCATACCGGTTGCCTATCCAGAATTCAGGTTCAGACGGATTTCAGCAGGTATGTCATATTTGAAGTGTGTTTATCGACGGTTTGAATTCTTGACTAGGAAATTTTTAGGAGAGCCTATATAAGGGATTCCAATCCCTAAATAGGTGAGCTGGAGGAAAAATAAGGTGAGGCTTGTTCGTTGGAGGAAGCCCTAGAAAACTGTAGGAATTAAGAGAAGGAAGATTGCTCATTGGAGATAGGGAGGGTTTGTGGAATACAGAATTCTTGTATAAACTCTTGTAAAGTTTTCTCTCCTGATTCAGTAGACTAATTCTTCCCTTGTCTTATGGATGTACACCAACCTTAGGCCGAACCATGTTATATCTTATGTTCTTGATCGTGTTATTGTGTTTGCGAATTCTTTGTTTATTCGTCGTAAAGAAAACATCATTCCATGTATTTGTTTAAAATTGGTATCAGAGCAAAGGGAATCAAATGTTCTTCAGTTTCAACAATCTAGGTCAACGATATAGTATGCTCCCTGTTTTCTTGGGATTCTTGAAGTTGTTGGTTAATAAGGATCCGAGGGAGAGTTCTACTTCGAAATCAAGGATGATGACGAATAACAAGTCAATAACACTAAGGTCGAGGTGTAGAAGTTTAATAGTAAAGGAAACTTCTCGATAGGACATAGAAGAGTTAAGGCGATCCTTGTTAGAGAATTATATTTAGTTAAGTTTAGAGATAGAGAGGAGAAGAGGAAGTAGGGGAAGAGAGAATATGCGAAAGGAGATTGCAAGGGTCTTAAACCCTAGGTTGCATCTCATGTCTATTTATATTGATATGCAATACACCCACAATTACTATTATACCCTCATATGATAAATAACAAAATAAAATAACTCTAACACCCTCCCTCAAGCAGGAGCATATAGATCAGACATGCCCAGCTTGCTACATAAATCAGAAAATGGACCGCGAGCAAGTGGTTTGGTGAGGATATCACCTAATTGATCCTCTGACCGAACATAAGGAGTGACAATCTGTTTCTTCAGCAACAAATCACGAACAAAATGACAATCCACCTCGATATGCTTCGTGCGCTCATGAAACACCGGATTACTTGCGATAAACTTTGCCGACTGATTATCACAATACATCTCCATCGGAATAGGAATCATAATTCCCATTTCATGAAGAAGAGACTGCACCCACATCATCTCAGAAGCTGTATGAGCCATCGCACGGTACTCGGCCTCTGCACTAGAACGAGCCACAACATTCTACTTCTTACTACGCCACGTGACAAGATTGCCACCCACAAACGTACAATAGCCAGAAGTAGACCTCCTATCACTGCGACTGCCTGCCCAATCAGCATCACTGAACCCAGTCACCGTAAGCAACTGGGAAGGTTTGTACAACAAACCCTTTCCAGGTGCACCCTTCAAGTATCGAAGAATGCGAGAGATAGCCTCCCAATGTGGTTTCCGAGGGGCATGCATAAACTGACTAACTACTCCAACTGCATATGTGATGTTTGGTCGAGTAACAGTAAGATATATAAGTTTGCCAACCAAACGTCTATAATATCCAACATCCTCAAATAACTCTCCCCTGTCAGCATCAAGCTTGTCATGATAATCCATAGGAGTCTCAACTGGCCGACACTCCAACATCCCAGTCTCGGAAAGCAAGTCTAGAACATACTTGCGTTATGACAGATACACCCCCTTCTTAGATCGAGCAACCTCGATTCCAAGAAAATATCGAAGAAGGCCCAAATCCTTAGTATGAAACTGACGACTAAGGTAGGCCTTCAAGTCCGCAATTCCAGCATGATCACTCCCAGATATAATGATATCATCAACATAAACAATCAACACGATAATACCTGCTGAGGAAGAATGTCAAAACACTGAATGATCTGATGTGGTACGCCGAAAGCCATACTGAATGAGAACTGAACTTGACTTGTCAAACCAAGCACGAGGTGACCGTTTCAGTCCATATAATGCTTTCTTCAATCGACATACGAGTCTTTTATTTCCTGCTACAACATATCCCGGTGGTTGATCCATATATACCTCCTCCTGTAAGTCACCATGCAAGAAAGCATTCTTTATGTCCAGCTGATATATAGGCCATTGGTGATTAACCGCCACAGAAATAAGAATCCGAACTGAATTCAGCCGAGCCACTGGAGAGAAAGTCTCCATATAATCCACGCCATATGTCTGAGTATACCCTTTTGCAACCAACCGTGCCTTGAGGCGCTCAACAGAACCATCAGGGTGATACTTAACAGTGTACACCCATCTACAACCCACTGTTTGTTTTCCAACAGGAAGTGATGTAAGCTCCCAAGTCTGATTTTGATGTAAAGCATACATCTCCTCATCCATTGCACTTTTCCAACCAGAAGATGACATAGTCTGCTTGTAAGTTTTGGGAATAAAAGTAGAAAACAATGAAACAGCAAATGCATGAAAAGATGATGAAGCACGGTGTAATGAAACATAGTTAGAAATGGGTTGCTTATTCTTTGTGGTACAAAGACGTTGTCTTTTTCTGAGAGCAATAGGAAGATCATCTGGATCTGTGGTGATGGGAGCAGAAACCTCAGGCACGGAAGATGATTGGTTGAAGGCTGAATTTTGCAGAACCACTGGCCTGTCCTTGGATCTCTGATAAACCTGTAAATGGGGAATGGAGACAGAAATTGATTCAGGAATGACCGGAAGTGGTATGGAAGATATCAAATCTGTTGTAAAAGGAATACAACGGTCTCCTGATGGAAAGAAAGGGGTAGACTCAAAGAATGTAACATCCGCACTGACATAATATTTGCGTGACTGTGGACTGTAACAACGATAACCTTTTTGAGTACGGGGATAACCAAGAAAGACACACTTAAGAGATCTAGGAGCCAACTTATCTCGATTAGGTTAAGTTATGAATAAAAGCGACACAGCCAAACACTCGAGGAGATAAGGAAAAGGGTGCGACATCTGTATGTAATATAGTAAATGGAACTTTGTTATTTAATACAGATGATGGCATGCGATTAATAAGATAACATGCAGTAAGAACGGCATCTGCCCAATACTGTTTGGGGACATGCATATTGAACATGAGAGTTCGAGCCACATCTAAAATGTGTCGATGTTTACGTTCGGCTATACCATTTTGTTGAGAGGTGTGGACACAACTGGTTTGATGAATCATACCATGATCAACACAGAAACTGTTCACAGAAGATTGAGTATACTCCAAAGCATTATCAGAACGTAGAATTTTGATACGTTTATTAAACTGAACATAGACTTCATTATAAAAGACAGATAACACATTTGGAAACTCAGATCTTTCTTTCATTAAATAACACCAAGTCATTCTGGAATAATCATCAATAAAAATAACAAAATACTGAAATCCTTTCGGACTTTTGACTCTAGACGGACCCCAAATATCAGAATGAACAAGATCAAAAGACTCTAATTGACGACTCTCACTACGACGAGGAAAGGAACTATGGTGATGCTTGCCTAACTGACAAGCCTCACATTCAAGACTAGAAACATGACTCAAACTAGGAACAACTTGACGCAACTTAGCCAAAGACGGATGTCCCAAACGATAATGCCACTGCAACGGAGAAGTAGAAACAGAAGTGAAGGCCTTTCCAGGTAGATCCAAGTAGTAAAGTCCATCTTTTTCATGCCCCGAACCAATCGTCTTCTTCGTCCCGAGGTCCTGAAAAACACACGAATTGGGAGAAAATGTCAGAACATTGAAGAGATCTGGTTAACTGACTCACAGATAACAAATTAAATGGAAAATTAGGCACATATAATGAATCAAATAATGATAGTGATTGAGTAGGGTGAATGACACCTTTCCCAAGCACAGGACGAGTAGACCCATCAGTCAAGATAATATTATGTTTCATGGAACTACGATTATGAAAGATAGATGTTATACCAGACATGTGAGAGTTTGCTCCTGAGTCGATGACCCAAGAGGTGGATGGTGACTGGGTTGCCACAAAAGCAGGATTACCTATATGTGCCATGGTTGCAGTAGGTTGGGAGGTGGTACTAGCAAGCGCGTTCAACTTCTGGAGGATCTGTTGAAATGGAGATGAGGTATCGGACGTTGAAGTCTGATTGAAACCCGAAGTATCATCTCTGGGAGCAGAAGTGGTGTCCTGGGACTGCATATTTTCATCATGCACTTGATGTGCATATTCTGGTTTGCCCCATTTGTCCCAACAATAGTCTTCTACATGACCGAGCATTCCACAATAGTTACACTTTCGTGGTTGACCACGGCCACCACCACCACCGCGGCCACCACCACCACCACCGCGACCACCACCACGACCATTGTCTCTACCACCACGGCCTCCTCCTCGACCAAAACTACGACCACCATCTCTACCGCCACGTCCAATACCACGTCCACCACCACGACCAACAGCACTAGAAACTATGGCAGAAGAGTCACTACTCGGCACCACAGAACTCTGTCCCAGAAAGGAACGATTGAGACGGGAGAAAGTATCTGCCACCGTAGGTAACTGCTCTCCAGCAAGGATTTGAGCTTTATAAGGTTCGAGCGCAGGATCCAAGCCGGCTAGGATGAGTGAAACATGAAACTCTTCCTTCTGTCTCCGAGCTTCCTTCAAATCAGTAGTAACAGGATGATATTGAAGCAGTTCCTCCCACAAAGCTTTCTTTGAAGCCATATATTCATTCACAGGCTTCCCATTTTGCTTTGTATTGAACAATAACTCGTACAACTCATAGATACGGGCAACGTTTCGCTTCTGCGAATAAGATTCTTCCAGAGATGCCCAAATCTGTTTGCTTGATAGTTGATTCACACCACTGAAAATTAGCAGCGATATGTGGTTCCATACTATGCCACAACCACGACATAACGTATGCATCTGCACTCATCCAATCTTCATACTCAGCGGACGTTTCAGGCAGGGGTTCTTCGGTCAAACTTCAACTTCTTCTTCGCCCTTAACACCACTTTGATAGACTTGGACCAGGCAAGATAGTTCGCACCATTGAGTTTCACCGCTGTAATCGACTTTCCCAATTCATCATTATGAATAACAGTAAAAGGAGAACCACCTCCGCTACCACCACCACTATTAACCTCGCTAGAAGATTCGGTCCCCACCATACTTGCAGATGCAACAGAAAGACGAGATCTGTGAAACCCTAGATCTCACAACGAACCTCAACCGACGACGAATAACCAACGGAGATCTGTAGAAACCCTAGATCTCATAAACGAACCACGAACGACCACGAACAACGAACGACGAACGGCGAATCATGAAAAGTAGACGAAAAACAGCCGGAATAGAGAGGAGAAGAGGAAGTAGGGGAAGAGAGAATATGAGAAAGGAGATTGCAAGGGTCTTAAACCCTAGGTTGCATCTCATGTCTATTTATATTGATATGCAATACACCCACAATTACTATTATACCCTCATATGATAAATAACAAAATAAAATAACTCTAACATATTTCAAGGTTATTGTCGGTAAGGACAATAATCTGTCAATATGACGAGTGATGCATGAAACTACCTGGATCAGAAGACACAATACACGGTAGAACTTTATCCGGCAAATATGTGATGTACAAAGTCATAACAGAAATTTCAGCATTAGGTTTATGGTTGAAGCTAAAGAACTTGTATATGACAAAGTTATTGTCAAACAAGTATCTCAAGAAGCAACTCTACAGTTTACGTATTAAGAAGGGATCCAAATTACACCATTTTAACTACTTCAATAAGGTGGTAACGATATTCTGTGTCTTGAGCTAAAGTTAGAGGTGGACCAAGCGCATTTGCTAATATCTTTACTCCTATCGTCGTGCGACCATTTGGTGACAATAATCCTTTATAGGAAGAAGACTCGAGATTGAGGAGGTTACACTGACACATCTTAATAATGATATTATGAAATGCCAAATCCATTATAGGAGTTATCAGGGTTGATTGCTAGTGAAAGATGATGTCGAAGAATAAAGATGGAGGTAAGAACGTAGGAAAATCCAAATCATTAGGACAAGATGGCGGTGCATGTTACTTCTGTAAAAAATCAAGTTATGTAAAGAATCAAAGTATAAGAATTAGTTAGAAAAGAAGGGTAAATGTGCCACTTTAAGCAATACGAGTCAAGTCAGTATTGCAACAAAAGCTGAGGATGTTACGTCCTAGTTTTGCAGAACCGAAAAGTCACCATTGAGCATGATGTCGTACAAGTCTAAATTGTACTTCTACAAGATATGAATGAACACAGTTCATACTTGATCTCAAAACAAAGATTATTACAACAAAAGTAAACAAACAAATTGAATCACAACAAAACATATGAAAATAATATCTTTTATTGATACTTACAGCGGAATACAAAGGTTTTCCATGGCTAACTGAAATATGCCAATATGGTTTACAACTCATAGATACAAATTATTTACAAGGTTCCATACATTATGCCCTTTATATCATGAGGTAATATTTTCCAGAAGTAAAGTTTCAATCCCCCAACCGATTTCTCTGATGCCTCAGAAATGTCCAAGTGACTCCCCGCACCTGCGGAGAAGGGTGTCAACACATTGAGAAATGTACTAGTGAGCGTTGTCAACCCAACTCACCTAAACCAACATAGTATTCGTGTGAAGCATATAATTTATATATATGTGATCTTTCTACTTGGGCAAGGTTCATTAACAGTTCATAATCAACCGTTCATAATCAACAATATATAATATAAAACTTATCATACAAAACAAGGATTATATCATATATAAGCGTTACATGATCGTCCCTATATTAGATTGGTTAAGTCTGCATAAAAGTTGTCATTAGTAGTCATCATAACTATATGGCGGTCATTGGTGATACACCATTTTGAACTATGGTATTACGACGTACCTAGTATAGGTAGCCAGTCTTACTGGTAGATTCTAATACAAATGCCCTTCTTTTATTAGGAAGATTAGGGAAGCATAGTAGGATACACAGAGGCAATGGACAATCCTAGGACATACATATAAGAATAGGACAACGGAGCGCATGAATATGACACTATAAGAGAGAGCCAGAAGTATGCGGTTACATGCATGCTATATGGAGGACTTTTGGCGGAAACAATATATCATTTATGCTATTTGGTTAACAAATTACTATCTACAATCTATGATCTTCAAATTTCTAAATAGTTATGAGAGGAGAGCCAATCAATTATGATTCGTTAGATGTGTTTGGGTGCCCTGCGTATTCACTCATGAACCAGAAAGATAATACAAAGCCTGACTCGAAGTTAAAACAATATGTTTTCTTGGTATTCAAACATGGAGTCAAATGCTACAAATTATGGAATCTGAAAAAAAATGGTGTTTACTAGTCGAGATGTGATCTTTGATGATGTTACGATGTTGAAAGATGCAAGAAAAGAGTATAAGGAGGCGATTGACATATCGGGAGATGATTCAGTGGAGGTGGAGGTTTTTGACAATCAAGAGGATACAACCAGTTGAGCACTATTGAAGCCTATTGGTGCGGAGGTGAATGAGCATATTATAGAGATGGAGGACGAGGACCAACCCAGTAGGACCCACAAACAAGAAGCATTAAGGAGATCATGACGTCGCCATAAGGCACGTGTCAGATATGGTTTCAAAGATGTGGTTAATTTGCTCTAGTGACGAAATAGGAAATCCAAGTGATTATAAGAAGGCCATTGGGAAGAGGACAAAAAATTGATAGATGATTGGCATGACAAAGGAGATGGAGTCACTTCGTAATAATAGTATGTAGAGCTTGGTTGAGCTAAAGGTCTATTAGTTGCAAGTGGGTATTTAGGAAAAATAATTAACGAGCAATACAATGCAAGATTAGTTGGAAAGGGTTATACTCAGAGAGAGGGGATTGACAACAATGAGATTTTATTGCCTGTGGTCAAGTATACGTCTCGAGTTTTATTGACACTCTTAGCTGTTTTGGATTTGGAGTTGTGGAGCAAGTGGGTGCGAAAATGACTTCTATTTTGTGAATCTGAAACGAAGATTTTCATGGAGACAATTCGAAGGTTTTATGGAGTCCGACAAGGAGGATCATGTATGTGAACTCAAACAGTCTCTTTCTGGGTTGAAGTAGTCTTCTGGACAGTAGTATAAGAGCTTCGACTAGTTTATATTGAAGATCAATTTCTCTCGATGTGATTATGACACCTGCGTGTACTCGATACTGCTCAATAATGGTTCGTCGATATATCTCCTCTTATATGTTGATTGCTTCAAAAAGTACGACAGAAATAAGGACACTCTTTGAATGATAACTTGAAATGACCAAAAATAGAGGTACTCACATCTACACTATGGTATGCACTCGTATACCATATGTTGTCAATTTAGTTATCATCCAAGGATTTATAATATGTTGTCAATTTAGTCAGTTAGTACATGTCAAATTCTTGAAGGCTTCATCGGGAAGTGGTAAAGTGGATACTTTGGTATCTAAAGGGAACTAAGGATCTTTATTTAACAAAGTCATAACGTAGATCGAGCCAATTGCAGAGATATGTGGATGCAGATTATGCAGTAACTTGGGTAAGAGAATATCGACTACGGACTATGCAGTGTAGTCAAAGGCGCGCCTTGCTCCTAGGCGCAGGGGTAGCGCCTCAGGGCACTCCAGGCGAGGCGCAATTCTTAAGGCGCACCTAAGGCGCGCCTAGGTGCTCCTTTTCCGAGCGCCTTAGAATAGCCAAGGCGCGCCTTGAAAATCTTGTCAAAAAAATAACATGTTTAGACTTTTTTTTAACTGTTGTACTGTTTTTAGACTATTTTTTGAACTGATGTACTTTTTTTTTTACTGTTTTCTCTCTCACTCAATTCAAAGTGATTGCAACCTAGACAGGGGAGAATTTGAAGCACACATGTTTATCAATGTAGAAATCCGATGTAAATATATATATATATATATATATATATATATATATATATATAAAATTTTTGCGCCTCGCGTCGCTCGGGTGCGCGCCTTAAGTGCGCCTTGCACCTCGGGCGATTTGGACCCTTTGCGCCTCGAGTGCGCCTTGCGCCTTTGACTACCTTGGGACTATGTATACACACTTGCAGGTTCTCCAGTCAGTTGAAAGTAAACCATGCAGGACATTATGGTGCTATCAAGTAAGGAGTCGGAATACATAGGCAACATTAAAAGCATCGAAGGAGGCCATATGGTTAAAATATTTAGTTGGTGAGTTCAGATTCTAGAAGATGCAGCATCTGTTGTTTTGTGACAATCAAAGTGCAATTCGTCGTACAAAAAATCAAGTATATCATATTCGGACGAAATACATCAACGTACGATATCACAAGATAAGATGGTAGTTCAATAAGGAGATTGATTTGTTAAAGAGCGATACTAAGGTGAATTCAACGGAGATGCTAACTAAGATGATTCCTATGGAGAAGTTCAAGTTTGTCTTGACTTCTATAAGGTACTCATACGCGGCCTCGATAGCAGTCATGAAAGTTTTGCAGTTCTGAAAAGAATGTGTTCGATGGCAGTTTCGCAGTTCTGTCGGTGAGTAAGGGGATACTAAAGGAGAATCTAAAGTATAAAGCAGCGTGGATGCAATCACAACAATGTTTAGAATGTGGTCAAGCCTAGGTGGAGATTGTTGGATGGTGGCTTGTGTTCAATAAAAGGTCGAAGACACAAAAAAATGGGCTAAATAGTCAAAACAGCAGCTACAGTACCCACCGGTTGGCCCCAACATGAATATCGGATTTTACAGTGCACAGTAACAGTGTGCACTAGCAACCGACATACTGTTTCCCCAACCGGTATAGCAGATTTTACAGTGCACAGTAAGCACTAGAACCAGAATACTGACGACATACCATTTGCTTATCCTTTCGGGCGAATTTCAGCAGTGGCTCAGATACAAAGTGTATTTTTCGATGGTTTGGAATTCTCCTGACTTGGAAAAGTTTAGTAGAGGCTGTATAATGGGTTTTCAAACCCTAAATAAGTGTGCTGGAGGAAAAATAAGGTGAGGATTGTTTGTTGGAGGAAGCCCTAAGGGAACTAAGGGAGTTGAGAGAAGAGGAGGAAGTTAGTTCATTGAAGATCTCGCAAGGAAGGGTTCATATGATGCGTTATTCTTGTATGAACTTCTGTAAAGTTTTTTCTCTTGATTCAATAAAGTAATTCTCCCCTTGTCCCGTGGACGTAGGCCAATCTTAGGCCGAACCACGTTATAGTTTTTGTTCTTGATTGTGCTATTGTGTTTGTGAATTCTTTGTTTATTCGTCATAAAGGGAACTCCATTCTGTGTATTCGTTTAGAATCTTTATATTTCTGTGTATTCTCTTTCGCTGCTGTTATAGTATCTTTTCAAGTGAAATGTCATGTTTGGAAATGTCATGTTTAGAATCTTTATATTTCTGTGTATTCTCTTTCGCTGCTGTTATAGTATCTTTTCGCTTCTGTTATATAATGGGGAAAGAAAGGATATCCAGAAATAAATGCCTATTTGGAAATGTCTCTTTGTAGGAAATTATAGTACAACTTTGGTGTCCCCCAAGTGTGCATCCCAAAGGAGATGCTCAGACAAGAAATCGTTAATAGTTATCTCTATTTGTTTTCATTTTAATTTACTAATATATTCAACTTTGAAGTGCAATCATATCATTTATAGAGGAAAAGTTACTATTTGTCATCCATCGGGTCATGTGGATCTTTTTTATGCTTTTCCTTATTCTACTCTCAGGGGTTTCACAGAACAAATTCCATGTCTGATGCACGAGCTTTATACCTCCACTCGGTATGGTCTTCTTTATACTTGTATAATTTCACTATCTGCTATATTTCTGTTATCATTGTTAACTTCAATCAAACCTAGCAGGTTTTGACTTGCCGAACAGGATCTCCAGTCATGTTGTCACTCATTTACTCAGAAATGTTGAAAATGTTACGCATTTATACCTTTCTCGATTTTGATGTAGAAATTTACTTTCCACATGATGTTACCAGTCTTCCTAGAGGCTACCAAAAACAAACAAGTAAATCAACAGATCATGGCCATATAATGACATCAAAGTCACTGTTAGTGGAGGTAAGTTATATCTTAATTGTTCTGCATGTTTCAATAATTGAATTTTGGATTTAAAGGGAAATCATGATAGTATTTACTATTCAAATATCGCTTAATTATTCTCATTTTGATCCCATTGTATTTTTACTAATTTGAACACCTATATAGCTTTTGCTGGCACATTGCATTCCTTTATAATCTTCACTTCATTTATCAGCAATCTTCACTCCTGGTCTGGAATTGATATAATTTGGTTTGCCTGGAGTTAATAATGAGCACAACCTAGACACATGTACAGTGAATGAGGTGCTATAGCTTGACTGACTGCATAAGAAACAAGGGTGCTGTAAAAGATTGGAAAACAAGAGGTTAATCAATATTTCTGAGGATCTGACAGGAGTCTAATCACTTGGACAGAGCTTGGAATTTTGATATATCACCTATGTTCCACGGACACGGGAAAATGCTGCCCATATTCGTATCGTGTCCGTACCCATATCCTGCCCGAATTCGTGCAACATAGGCTGTACACATTTGAAAATGCCTGTATCATGTACCTGTATTGTGCCCTTATCCATATCTGTGTCCGTATTCGTGCAACATAGTATATCACTAATGTGTGTGCGTGTTGTTCGTTTAGGCATGCACACCCACACATATAAATTATGTATGTGTGCGCAGGCACTGTCATGTCCATGTATCCTACTTTATCTTAATTTGACATTTCACGATATCTATTATATAAATGGCATCACTTAGCATGGCGATAAGGTTTCATGTTGAATTTGGAGGATTCGTGTTTGAGTCGCAGAAACAAACTATTTATATGGGGGTAAGGATGCATACATCTTGGCCCTCCCCAAACCCGCATAAGTGGGAACATCTTATGACACCCTCCTTTTTTACTATGTCGGTAGCAGACCTCGCATAGAAGTCTAGATTGGGAGAAGAAACTGATGATAGATGTGGAGAAGAAGGAAGAAGCGTCCAGAATTTTTCTTATTATTCATTGAAAGAAGAATACAGTGATGTATACAAATAATAAGATAAAGAAGAGGGAAGAAGTATCACAATAACTCAAGCGTGAGTACATGATTAAGGAGATAAGTTCACGTACCAACACATATGATGGTTTCATGTTGAATTTGGAGGATTCCTGTTTGAGTCGCAGAAACAAACTATTTATGTGGGGGTAAGGATGCATACATCTTGGCCCTCCCCATACCCGCATAAGTGGGAACATCTTATGACACCCTCCTTTTTTACTATGTCGGTAGCAGACCTCGCATAGAAGTCTAGATTGGGAGAAGAAACTGATGATAGATGTGGAGAAGAAGGAAGAAGCGTCCAGAATTTTTCTTATTATTCATTGAAAGAAGAATACAGTGATGTATACAAATAATAAGATAAAGAAGGGAAGAAGTATCACAATAACTCAAGCATGAGTACATGATTAAGGAGATAAGTTCACGTACCAACAAAGCAAATCCGATCATATAGATTGATATCACTAAAAAACTTGTTTTATAAAAGGATAAAAACACGTGTAAAATCCTAAAGCCACTTACGGGGAACAAGAATGTAGCTATAATCTGCTCGGGGTATTCTGCAGTCTAGGCTCACTTCTATATACTCCCTAAAGAAATTACCATTTAAAAATATCAATGTGCAATCACAGTATATCTAATACCCATATGACGCCCGCTAGACCAAAGCTATATAAAAGCCATTCTGTAGCAGGGAGCCAAAAGTGTTGTCTAAATTAATGTACCGAAGGATTTCCATTGTCTACGACTATAAATTAGAAATGCCAAATAGCATGCACACCCTCCTAATGGACTACTTAATTGCTGGGTATAAAAATCACACAACAAATATGGGCATCTAAGTTTGTTTAGAAGTATATGATTTATCTGGCGCACAGTTTGCAAGTTCAGACAGGGAGACTTACAACTCAAATAAAGATTAGGTTTCATAATAATAATAAAAAGTTCACTCAAAAATCAATAAATACCCAAACCAACTCTTTCATATGGTGCCCACCTCAGGAGTAAAATCATGTGTCTCCCCCCCTTTCGCATCCACAAGCTAACATATGGCTGCAATTATTGCCTCGCCATTAAAGAAAAGAACTGCAGAAGAATAAAATGGGACACCTGAATGAAGAGATTACCAAACCTGTTGAGTAAAAAGTTTTTAGTTTAAGAACTTGCTAGGACTAAAGTAATACAGTGAACATATCCGAGTCAACAATAAGGAAGTGGTAGTAAATAACCTTATACGAGATGATCTTAGCATAGATGAATTGTAGGAAATGATTCGTGTAGCCATTCAAAAAGTTTGGGAGACACTTTAATCTGTGGGGATGATGCAAAATGAATCATCAAATTTCTTCAAGGAAACACATTCTAAAACACCTATAATCATTAAGCTCTTGTATGTTAGAACCTTGTAGTGTAAAATGCGAAGCCAATCTAGAAGGAATTGTTAGTTATCTGGAATGCCTGGCGAAGTAATTCTAAATATTTGCCTCACTGGGATGTAGGAATAGTTATCAACAAGAGTCATTGGAGGATCCCTATTGCTAGAGTTATTTTGTTGTTTATCTTATGAGGGTATAATAGTAATTGTTGGTGTATTGCATATCAATATAAATAGACATGAGATGCAACCTAAGATTTCATGCCTTACAATTTTTTTTCTCATATTATCTCTTCTACTTTTCTTCTTCTCTCATCTCAATCTCTAAAATTTACTTGGTATCAGAGCATTTTTTTAAAGCACTGTAAATCACATCCACGACTTGGCCGATCAAACTCGGCCGTGAGTTCGTGAGTTCGACAGGGGTTCGGGGGCGGTAACCCCGAAAAAAAAATTTACGGCCGTTTTTCTACTTTCCATGATTCGTCGTTCGTCGTTCGTCGTTCGTTGTTCGTGGTCGTTTGTGGTTCGTTTATGAGTTATAGAATTTCTACAGATCTTCGTTGGTTGTTCGTCGTCGATTGTGGTTCGTTATGAGATCTAGGGTTCTATAGATCTTGTCTTTCTGTTGCATCAGCAAGTATGGTGGGGACTGAATCTTCTCGCGAGATTAGTAGTGCTAGTGGTGGTAGCAGAGGTGGTTCTCCTTTTTGTCACGTCCCAGTCCCAAAATACGTAGGACTAGGATACGCAAACATGCCAACAATATGTATACGTAGGCTACTCCAATATATGGAATCTAAGAATACATACTTAAGCTGTATATGGAGTCTAGCTCACATGTGGTATATAAATATCACAAGTCAAAGGTATAACTAAATCTCATCCACAAAATCAAGATAATAAACTAGGAAGATAGCATAGATGAATTAACAAAATAAAATAGTATCATCCATCAACTAATAGTCGGGTAAATACAAATCTACTACCAAACTAGAATAACAATAGAGTCCGACCTCTATAACAAATTGAAAGAAAATATAATAAGTACATCATCTAATGATCAAAGAGGCTCGAAGGAAAGAACTCATCGAAAGAGAATGAAGTAGCAAGATCTGGTCCGTGCTCCTTCAAATAGTACTGATCGTCTACACTGGAAAAATATTCGGATCCAGGTCCTCAAAGGGACGTAACAAGATATATAAAATAACATGCCACTAACTACAATATATCATGAAGGAATATAGACAGAGGAATATAAAAGGGTGTGCTAGTGCTAACCATTCTATGTGCTCATGCAATCGAGGACAACATTCAACGCAAGGGTAGACTGACCACAAGTACACGAGTAGCACTCAAGTGAGTCACTAGCAAAATACCGAGTAGTGCAAAACGAGGCACTAGCAAAAAACCGACGCAAACATGACACAACATTGTCCAAGCATCTAGTGTATGTCCTCTCCACCTAATGTAACTATAAGTTGGGTCAAAATCAACTGAAAATCTATTATAACCAAGTACTCATGTTAAACCAAGGAAGGAACGAAACAAGAATCCAATCACAACTAGTCAAGTAATAATACACAGACTCTAATTTCATGCATGCAACTTTTCGTGTCTAAATATGTGTCTACATGATAGATGGCTCTACTGCTAAAAACAGTACGAAATTTAAAATAAATCGGACTAAGTAAATAATCAAAGAAGTATATCAAAGCTAAGAAAAATGAACAATCATGAAAATACTGTAGTAGGACAAGGTATACTTGCCTGGTGTTTGTTCAAATATGCTGAATTGTGAGTCCGGAGTCTAACCATTAACGATCGCCATCTATCACGTACCCATCGTAGAATGTTTAACGCAAGTTAGATCTACAAATTCTATGAATAATCGGTGATCCTAAATAACCAATTTTTCTAAGATATTTACTAATAATTCTGAATAGAATGATTTAATATTTTATTTTTCCTATATTAAAATCTGATTTGTATATTAAATACAAATTATAGGCCATTAGAGTCAAGTTTGCAAACACGAGATTAGCGGCACACAAATCGAGGCATTCAGTTGACCAAAAAGTCGATCAATACGAATATGAAATTTGAGTATACCATCTTTGTAGATTTCAACGCCACAAGAATACTGGAATTGACGGTTCGCCCAAATATCGCATCATTTGCAAGATATTACTGTTACAAATTCTAGTTTTACCCATCGCTAGACCGCTAGGGGTCTAGGATTTGCACGAATTAAACAGGCTAAAAAATTAATCTAATAAATTCTGGAAAAATATCTATGTTAAAGTGCTTTGTGTCAGCTTTCCATAACATCAAACGGATCATGAATCTGAGTTCGGAATCTCCCTGAATCTGGAAAACAGCGTACCGAAAAGGTATTCGGACAACCGAAACTAAAACAATTCTACAGAAATTCTAGTTCCTAATTATTGAAAATAAATTATATATTTAGGATCCTTACCTTGATACGGTTCTAACAAAAAAACGGCGCACTAAAAATGAGGTTGATTTTGTGACGAATTTGGGCTGTTTTTGGATGAAAAATAGAGATTTTTAATGATAGAAATAAAAAATAAAGGGTTTATATATGTATTTATTTCATATTTATTTACTTTAATAGATATGGTTTAATTTAAATATGTAGGAGTTGATTTGTTAGGATATGATATGAATGAGGTTGCTTTCCTAGTAAACTTAGGATTATGATGAATTTAAATATAGTTTTGATTTATCTATATCATTTATAATCTTATTTAAAATTATTATGGAAAATACATATAATTTACATATATATTTTATTTGAATAATTTATTTCTAATCTTATTTATACAAGGTGTATTTATTAACACTAAATTAAGATATATCCTATATTTGAGTATATAGTACAATCAAAATTCTAAAATAATTATTTATTCTATTAGTTATTTTTTAATTATTTATTTTGGAGCCTAATTTAATTATTAAAATTTGTTTTAAAAAATTAAAAATTGGATACGGGGTTTACAATCTACCTAACTTAGAAGAATTTCGTTCTCGAAATTAAAAATAAAGTACGATTCAAGAATAAGAGAAGGCAATATGGTAGAAATGAGTCAAGTACGGAATATTGTACCTCAATCTCGGAAATGGGGAGATGTAAATCATGCATTAAGTTTCTAAGGGTCAGTCTAGTCTGCTTTAGATGGGTAATATTGGTCGAATATGTTTCAGTACAAGAAGAACTTGCACATGGAACCGAGGATGCGAAGAATACGATATGGGGGATAACTAGCCCAGGAGAAAGAGATGTTGATGAAATGGAGGATGAACTGTCACCTCTTAGATACATGAACGATCTTGAGCTCTCTATAATCTAATAATCTAAAAGAGTCTATTCTATAAATTCTCCATAGTCACTATTTTCTTTTGTACTCATCGAAGTCGTCAAATTTTAAATTCTCAAAATTCTTTTCTAAGTCAAGCCAATTGTAATCAAAATTTAAATAACAAAATCTAAATCTAAATCAAATCCATCATAATCTCCTCAAAGTTAAATTTACCAATATTTAAACTTAAATTCAATCGATCATAATTTCTTCTCAAATTTCAAATAGTCAAAATTTAAATTTGAGTCAAATCTATTATAACCTCCTCAAAATTTAAATAACTAAAATCAAATTCAAAATCAAGATCCAAGTTATCATAATCTCCTCAAAATAAAAATAAACAAAATCTATTCAATCAAATCTTATTTTGAATTTTTTTTCTTGAACTTTGTACTCTTCAAATTTCAACTTTAATTTTCATCCTCGAAGTTTAAATTAATGATTCAAGCTTCAAAATTCAACATTTAATCAAATCCTTAATTGTAAAATTTTAAATTCTATCTATTAACGTTCAAAATTTTAAATTCAATTTTTAAGATATTTTTTCTTAAAGTCACATCATTAGGTCTTTTTTTTCCCACCTTTTAACTCAATTAAATCATAGTTTGTAAAGACATCCGAAATCAAAAGCATTTAAACTTCTCAAACTTACTTTATTTGGTTACCTTCTAACTACCATATAAAAGTTTCATCTTTTTTTTTTTTACTATAATTTGAATTTGACTATCACATCTACCCAACTTAGAATTTACTAATATATCGCACAAGATTATAACGTTAAGGAAAATTCTCTCAAATCATTCAATCGTGCTAATCAATCCTCGAAAAAGTTAATGTGTTCATAACATAAAATTAAATTTCTCTAATACATCCTTAGTTGCCAAAGTAATCCACCTACAATGTAATTGACTTGTGGAACATATACTTTGTACAAGTCATCTTCCTAACCCTCCCTCAAGTACGAGAAAAATAAGAATTTACGTTTAGGAAGGGATCAAGCAAGTTGTAAATCAAGCAGTCAAATGAGAGTTCGAGAAGGAATTCAAAGGAGGTGATTTAAATAAGTGGATGAAATTCTATACTTTAATCCTATTTGCAGGCTTGCTCGGTACAATAACGTAACCGAAGCAATATATTCTCGACCTGCATGGGCCGCCACAAAAATATGTCACGTCTCAGTACCAAAATACGTAGGACTAGGATACACAAACATGTCAGCAGTATGTATACGTAGGCTACTTCAATATATGGAACCTAAGAATACATACTTAAGCTGTATATGAAGTCAAGTGGTATATAAATATCACAAGTCAAAGGTATAACTAAATCTCATCTACAAAATCAAGATAATAAACGAGGAAGATAGCATAGATGAATTAACGAAATAAAATAGTATCATCCATCAACTAGTAGTCGGGTGGAGACAAATCCACTAGAATAGAGTCCGACTTCTATAACAAAATGAAAGAAAATATAATAAGTACATCATCTAATGATTATAGAGGCTCGAAGGAAAGACCTCGAAAGAGAGTAAAGTAGTAAGACCTGATCCGTGCTCCTGCGAATAGTCCTGATCGTCTAACTGGAAAAATATCCGGATCCAGGTCCTCAGAGGGACATAACAAGATACAGAAAACAACATACCACTAACTACATTATATCATGAAGGAATATAGACAGAAATATAAAGGGGTGTGCTAGTGCTAACCATTCTATGTGCTCATGCAATCGTGGACAACATTTAACGCAACGACAGACTGACCACGAGTACACGAGTAGCGCTCAAGTGAGTCACTAGCAAAATACCGAGTAGTGCAAAACGGGGCACTAGCAAAAACCAATGCAGACACGACACAACATTGCCCAAGCATCTAGTGTGTCCTCCCCACCTAATGTAACTATAAGTAGGGTCTAAATCAACTAGAAATCTATTATAAACCATGTACTCATGTTAAACTAAGGGATAAACGAAACAAGAATCCAATCACAACTAGTCAAGTAATAATACATAAGACTCTAAATTCATGCATACAACTTTTCGTATCCAAATATTTGTCAACATGATAAATGAGACTATTGCTAACAACTATACGAAATTTAAAATAAACCGGACTAAGTAAATAATCAAAGAAGTATATCAAAGCTAAGAAAAATGGACAATCATGAAAATACTGAAGTAGGTTAAGGTATACTTGCCTGGTTTTTGTCCAAATACACTAACTTGCGAGTCCGGAGTCTAACCATGAACGATTGCTATCTATCACGTACCCATACTAGAAAGTTTAACACAAGTTAGATCTACAAATTCTATGAATAACCGGTGATCCTAGATAACCAATTTTTCTAAGATATTTACAAATAATTCTGAATAGAATTATTTAATATTATATTTTCCTATATTAAAATTCGATTTGTATATTAACTACAAATTATAGGCTATTAGAGTCAAGTTTGCAAATACGAGATTCGTGGCACGCAACTTCAACCGATACGAATCTAAAATTTGAGTATACCATATTTGTAGATTTCAATGCCACAAGAACGCTGAAATCGACAGTTCATCCAAATCTCACATCATTTGCAAGATATCACAATTACAAATTCTAGTTTTACCGATCGCTAGGGGTCTAGGATTTGCACGAATTAAACATGCGAGAAAATTAATATAATAAATTCTAAAAAAATATCTATGTTAAAGTGCTCCGTGTCATCTTTCCAGAACATCAAACGAATAGGGAATCTGGGTTCGGAATCTCCCGGAATCTCGAAAACAGCGAACCGACACTAAAACAATTCTACAGAAATTCTGGTTCCTAATTATTGAAAATAAATTATATATTCAGGATCCTTACCTCGATACGGCTCTAACAAAAAAAAAGCGACGCATGATTCGGAGTATAGAGTTAGGAGATATGCCACTTCCAAGTCGATGCAACTACAAAAAACGAGGCTGATTTTGTGGCGAATTTGGACTTTTTTTGACGAAAAATAGAGATGCATTTTTAATGATAAGGAAAAAGTAAAGGGATTATATATGTATTTATTTCAGATTTATTTACTTTAATAGATATGATTTAATTTAAAAAAGTGAGGTTGATTTGGTAGGATGTTGTATGAATGCTGTTGCTTTCCTAGTAGACTTAGGATTGTGATGAATTTAAATATAGTTTTGATTTATCTATATCATTTATAATCTTATTTAAAATTATTATGGATAATACATATAATTTACATATATATTTTATTTGAATAATTTATATCTAATCTTATTTGTACAAGGTGTATTTATTAACACTAAATTAACATATATCCTATATTTGAGTAAATAATACAATCCAAATTCTAAAATAATTATTTATTCTATTTTTTATTTTTTAATTACTTATTTTGGAGCCTAATTTAATAATTAAAATTTGTTTAAAGAAATTAAAAATTAGACATGGGTTTTACACTTTTACTGTTATTCCTAATGATGAATTGGGAAAATCGATTACTTCGGTGAAACTCAAGGGTACGAACTACCTTGTCTGGTCCAAGTCTACCAAAGTGATGTTGAGGGCGAAGAAGATGTTGAAGTTTTTGACGGAAGAACCCTCGCCTGAAATGTCCGCTGAGTATAAAGATTGGATGAGTGCAGATGTATACGTTATGTCGTAGTTGTAGCATAGTATGGAGCCACACATCGCTGCTAATGTTCAGTGGTGTGAATCCTCCAAATAGATTTGGTCATCTCTGGAAGAATTATATTCGCGGAAGCGGAACGTTGTCCATATCTATGAGTTGTACGAGTTATTGTTTAATACAAAACAAAATCGGAGGCCTGTGAATGAATATCTGGCTTCAAAGAAAGCTTTGTGGGATGAACTGCTACAATATCATCATGTTACCACTGATTTGAAGGAAGCTCAGCGATAGAAGGAAGAGTTTCATATTTCACTTATCCTAGCCGGCTTGGATCCTACGCTTGAACCTTATAAAGCTTAGATCCTTGCTGGAGAGCAGAAACCTACGGTGCAGATACTTTCTTCCGTCTCAATCGTTCTTTTCTAATACAGAGTTCTGTGGTGTCGAGTACTGACTGTTTTGTTCTAGTTACTAGTGATGTTTCCGGTTTCAATCAGACTTCAACATCCGATACCTCATCTCTATTTGAACAAATCTTCCAGAAGTTGAACGCGCTTGCTAGTACCATCTCCCAACCTACTGTAACTATAGCACATATAGGTAAACATGCTTTTGTGGTAACCCAATCACCATCTACCTCCACCTCTTGGGTCATCGACTCAGGAGCAAGTTTTCACATGTCTGGTATAACATCTCTCTTTCATAATCGTAGTCCTATGAAACATAATATTATCTTGGCTGATGATCTACTTGTCCCGTGCTTGAAAAATGTGTCATTAACCTTAATGTTATTATTTGATTCATTATATGTGTCTAATTTTTCTTTCAATTTGCTATCTGTGAGTCAGTTAATCAAATCTTTTCATTGTTCTGTGACATATTTTTCAATTTTTTGTGTTTTTAGGACCTCAGGACAAAAAAGATGATTGGTTCGGGGCATAAAAAATATGGACTATATTACTTGGATCTACCTAGAAATAATTTCACTTCTGTTTCTACTTCTCCGTTGCAGTAGCATTATTATTTGAGACATTCGTCTTTGGCTAAGTTGCATCAAGTTGTTCATAGTTTGAGTCATGTTTCTAGTCTTGAATGTGAAACTTGTTAGTTAGGTAAACATCGTAGTTCCTTTCCTCGTCGTATTGAGAGTCGTCAGTTGCAGTATTTTGATCTTGTTCATTATGATATTTAGGGTTCGTCTAAAGTCAAAAGTCCAATTTTTTAAGTATTTTATTATTTTTATTAATGATTATTCCAGAATGACTTGGTGTTATTTAATGAAAGAAATATATGAGTTTCCAAATGTGTTATTCGTCTTTTATAATAAAGTCTATGTTCAGTTTGATAAACGCATCAAAATTCTGCGTTCTGATAATACTTTGGAGTATACTTAATCTTCTGTGAACAGTTTCTGTGTTGTTCGTGACATGATTCATCAAACCAGTTGTGTCCACACCTCTCCACAAAATGGTATAACCGAACACAAACATCGACAAATTTTAGATGTGACTCGAACTTTCATTTTCAATATGCATGTCCTTAAACAGTATTTGACAGATGCCGTTCTTACTGTATATTATCTAATTAATCTCATGCCATCATCTGTATTAAATAACAAAGTTTTATTTTTCATGTTATATATAGATGTCACTCCTATTTTCTTACCTCCTCGAGTGTTTGGGTGTGTCGCTTTTGTTCTCAACTTGTAACCTAATCGAGACAAGTTGGCTCCTAGATCTCTGAAGTATCTTTCTTGGTTATCCTCGTACTCAAAAATGTTATCGTTGTTACAGTCCACAGTCACGTAAGTATTATGTCAGTGCAGATGTTACCTTCTTTGATTCTACCCATTTCTTTTCTTCAGGAGACCGTCTTATTCCTTTTATATCGGATTTGATATCTTCCATACCATTTTCGGTTATTACTAAATCAATTTCTGTTTCCATTCCCCCTTTACAGATTTATCAGTGATCCAAGGACATGCTAGTGGTTTTCCAGAATTTAGTCTTCAACCAATCAGCTTCCGTGTCTGTGTTCAACACCATAGATACAGATATTTCTATTGCTCTCAGAAAAAGAAACGCCTTTGTACCACAGAATAAATATTCCTTTTCTAATTATGTTTTATTACACCGTACTTCATCTTTTCATGCATTTGCTGTTTCATTGTCTTCTATTTTCATTTCCAAAACTTACAAGCATGCTGTCACTTTTTTGGTTAAAAAAGTGCAATGGATGAGATGTATGATTTACATCAAAATCAGACTTGGGAGCTTACATCACTTCCTGTTGGGAAGCAGATAGTGGATTGTAGATGGGTGTATACTGTTAAGTATCATCCGATTGTTTCAGTTAAGCACCTCAAGGCACAGTTGGTTGCAAAAGGACATACTCAGACATATAGTATGGATTATATGGAGACTCTCTTCAATGGCTTTGCTGAATTCAATTTGGATTTTTATTTCTGTAGCGGTTAATCGCTAATGGCCTATATATATTAGCTGGACATAAAGAATGCTTTCTTGCATGGTGACTTATAGGAGGAGGTTTATATGGATGAACCTCCGAAATATGTTGTGGCTGGAAGTGGAAAACTCGTATGTCGATTGAAGAAAGCATTATATGGACTGAAACAATTACCTCAAGCTTGGTTTGACAAGTTCAGTTCTGTTCTAATTTAGTATGGATTTCGGCGCACCAAATTAGATAATTCAGAATTTTGCCATTCTTCCTCCGCATGTATTATCGTGTTGATTGTTTATGTTGATAATATTATATCTGGGAGTGATCATGCTGGAATTGTAGACTTGAAGGCGTACCTTAGACGTCAGTTTTATACTAAGGATTTGGGTCTTCGATATTTTCTTGGAGAGGTTGCTCGATCATCTCAGAGACTGGGATGTTTGAGTGTTGGTCAGTTGAAACTCATGTGGATTATCATGACAAACTTGATGCTGACAGGGAGAATTATTTGGGGATGTTGGTTACTATAGACGGTTGGTTGGCAAACTGATATATATCTTACTGTTACACGACCAGACATCACCTATGCAGTTGGAGTAGTTAGTTTATGCATATCCCATCGGCAACCACATTGGGAGGCTATTTCTCGCATTCTATGATACTTGAAGGGTGCACCTGGAAAGTGTTTGTTGTACAAAATTTTTCAGTTGCTTACAGTGATGGGGTTTAGTGATGCTGATTGGGTAGACAGTCGCAGTTATAGAAGATCTACTTCTAGCTATTGTACATTTGTGGATGACAATCTTGTAACGTGACGTAGTAAGAATCAGAATGTTGTGGCTCGTTCTAATGCAGAGGTCGAGTACAGTGCGATGACTTATACAGCTTCTGAGATGATGTGAGTACAGTCTCTTTTTCATGAAATGGGAATTATGATTCTTATTCTGATGGAGATGTATTGTGACAATCAGTTGGCAATATTTATCGCAAGTAATCCGGTGTTTCTTGAGCGCACTAAGCATATCGAGGTGGATTGTTATTTTGTTCGTGATTTGTTGTTGAAGAAACATATTGTCACTCCTTATGTTCGGTCTCATGATCAATTATGTGATATCCTTACCAAACTACTTGATCGTTCCATTTTCTGATTTATGTAACAAGCTGGACATGTCCGATTTATATGCTCCAGCTTGAGGGAGGGTGATCGAGTTATTTTGTTATTTATCTTATGAGGGTATAATAGTAATTGTGGGTGTATTGCATATCAATATATATAGACATAAGATGCAACATAGGATTTCGTACCCTTGTAATCTCCTTTCTTATATTCTCTCTTCTTCGACTTTTCTCCTTCTCTCCTCTCCATTTCCAAACTTTAATGTCATAGAAGAAAGGGAGGAATCAGATGTGAAGTATAGTAGCATTTATCCTTGCTAGATGTGATTTATGATTGGTGCAGTACTTGATTTTTTTTCGTTTTATTCAAAGACTTGTGCAAACAATGGGACGCAAGGAAATTTAACTATAAGAAGCAAGCTTATTTATCTTCAAGATCATATGCCTCAGTGACACGGAATTGAAAACTTACCAAAAACCTTTAATATTCCAATGTGAAACCCCAATAGTCCCGTATCAGATAGAAGATGGGAATGCGTTGGCTTGTGGAATGCGTTGGCTTGTATATGTGTGCCCGGGTCTCATGTATACATCGGGATTAATCATTTTGACATGTTCATAATCTTCATAATCAAATAGCGATCCATCTGATTCTTTAGGCACATCCATGTCTTCCTAATGGACTTGTGGGTGGGACATGATAAAACTGGTATTAGAGCTACATTTGAATTCATGTTCCCACTGTGGTGGGACTAGGCCACTTGCAGGGATTGTGATGAGGACGCCATGTCGTCTTTGAGTCATGGAGATTGTGAAATCCTAAATAGACCATTATGAAACCCCAAAATAGTCCCAACTGGCTCATGGGTGGGATGTGATAGATGGTGTTGGGTGGGGTTCCCAACCTATGTGGAGAACATCCCGGAGTGCGACTAGCGCCATCCGTGTGTCGGAGAAGCTTCAGGAGTTGAAGGCGTCGGTGCAGAGTTAAAAACTACGTTTTTGACATTTTGCCAAGACCAGACCGAATTCAGTCAGACTGAGTTCAGTCCGAACTCAGTTCATATTCAAACAAAACTATTTTGTCCAGGCTGACTGAATTCGGTCAGTATGGTGGTTTGTCAGACTGAACCTGAAATTGGCCGTTTTATGTGCACCATTGGATTCCATAAACGGTCCAGATTTGCTACAGTTTATAGGGGATATATATAGGTATTTTCTAACCCTAAAAACCATCGATCACATCTACCAGAGAGAGATGACAGCTTGCAACTTTTGGAGAGAAGGAAATTGATGGCTACTTCGAAGGATAGACAAATGAGGGTAATTTCTGTCATTGTCTTTTGTTCTTCGGGAGTTTGTAATCAGTTTTTATCTTCCAAGTAGTTGTAGTGATCCGGTTGGATCGGTGAGAAGTTTGTAATGGTGAGAAGTTTTTAAGGAGTCTGAATCTTCTTATTCAATTAGTGGAGGCTTTTCAGGATTGGACTCTGATCGTTCTGTGTTTTTTTTTTCGCAAGGTTTTTCCACGTCAAAATTGCTGTCTACGTTGTAGCTCTTGTGTGATTTTAGCTATTTGGTTTCTGCACTTTACTTCGGTTCTCTCGCAGTCTTTTTGGGTTGGGGGAACGGTTTTCGCGTTTCATTTCCAATAGAATGGTATCAGAGCTTTGGGTTCAAAGTATCAAGTGTCAGAGTTGACAGTGAAGCCAATGTAAAGAGATGGGCGTGAAGTCGGTGTGCATGATAAACTTAAGTGGTTCCAATTATCACATTAGCGGAGCAAGATAAAAAATTTGTTGTTCGTTAAGAAACTGCATCTTCCGGTATTTCCTTCCGAAAGCCTAGTAAGAAATCCGACGAGGACTAGAAGTTCGAGCATTACTAGTATGCGAGTATATCAGACAATTTGTGGACGAGAATGTGTACAATCACGTCGTCAATATTAAGCACGCTAGAACACTTTGGGAGAAGCTGAAATCCTTGTACGCTAAGAATACCGGGGTAAACAAGTTCTTGATCCGAATGATGATAGGTTTGAGGTACAAGGATGGTACGTACATCCATTACGGATCACCTGAGTGAGTTTCAGGGAGTGGTTGACCAGTTATCCTCTATGGAAGTGAAGGTTGACGATGAAGTTCCGGGATTTGGTTATTTTGTACGTTGGCAAACTCGTGGAAGATCGTACGAGTGTCCATGATTGCTTCTATTCCAGAAGGCGTGGTTAGTCTAGAGTTTGCCAAGAACGAGATGTTGAATGAATAGATGTGCAGGAGATTACATGGCACTTCCTCTTTATCTCATTCAGAGGCACTTGTTTCAGAGAGCCGCGACAAGAGTAAAATCAATGGTTCGTGCAGTGGCAGAGACAAGAGCAGAGGCAAGTACAAAAGTCAGTATGAGGACTCCAAATGCTACCATTGTGGCAAGAAGGGCCACATCAAACGAAACTGTTTCGCATGAAAGAGAGAAAAAAGGCGAATGAGAACACAACAATGGCTGCCTCAGCACATGAAGGCGATGTGATTATTGTGGGTGACGAGGTAGTCATGAACCTCTCATGCGATGATAATTCTTAGCTGGTAGACTCAGGGGCTTCAGCGCACGTATCTCACAACAAGATACTGTTTGCTACTTACATAATAGAAGATTATGGAGTGTTGAAGACGATTAACGGAGATGTGTCAAAGGCTGTTGCTATTGGAGATATACATTTGAGAACTAAGACAGGTGCAGTTCTTGTTCTCAAATGTGTTCGTCATGTCACCGATATTCATTTCAACCTGGTGTCTGTTGGAAGGTTGGATGATGAGAGATTCTTTAATCTCTTCGGTAACGGTCAGTGGAAGCTTTCCAAGGATTTTATGGTAATTACCAGAGAAAGCAATAAGTTTGGACTCTACTATATGGAGGGAAGCGCACATGGGGCACATGAGGTAAACGCATTCAGTGATGCGGCTACCGAATTGTGGCACAAACTGCTTAGCCATATCAGCGAGTAGGAAATGAGCTACTTGTTGAACATGAAAGTAATTTCGTAGCTCAAGTCTACAAAATTGGAGAGATGCACACACTGCATTGCTGGAAAGCAAAATAGGGAGCCGTTCCAAAGTCACCCAAGTTCTAGAAAGTCGGCATCCGAGTTAGTTTACTCGTATGTCTGCGGTCCAATAAAGGTAAACACTATTGGTGATGCTTCTTATTTTGTAACTTTTATTGATGACAATTCCAAGGAAGTCTGGGTATATGCTATAAAGATCAAGGATCAGGTGTTGACCACTTTCAAAGAGTTTCAGGCCTCTGTTGAAAGGAAGACGGACAAGAAGTTGAAGTGTGGTCGGTCTGTCAATGACGACGATTACATTTGTCCATTTGATACTTATTGCCGAGAGCAAGAGATTCGACACTAGAAGACTCTGCCAAAGACACCTCAACTCAATGGTGTAGCGGAGTTATGAACAAGACTTGATGGAGATGGTACGGTGTTTGCTGTCAGAAGCAAACTTACTAGACATTTACTGGGGTGAGGCTCTCAACACTGCTGCTTACGTTATTAATCTCTTAGTGCTCTTTTGTAAGGTGATGTGCCTGATATAGTATGGTACGATAAGGAGCCGTCCTACAGTCACCATCGAGTCTTTGGTTGAAAGGCATTCATACATGTACCGAAGGACGAAAGATCTAAACTTGAGCCAAAAACGATGCAATACGTCTTTGTCGGTTATTGTCTGGATGAGTTTAACTATAGATTCTATGATCCAGTGAAAAGAAAACTCTATAGAAACTGGGCCGTGGTATTCGTCGAGGATCAGACCATGACCAACACACGATTATGAGATGCCTTTTTGAGGCTGAAGAATTACCTGAGATAAAGTTATCACGCTTCGAGTTGTTTTCAGAGAACACTACTGAGAATCCAGTTATGGGGGACCCAGTATATGGAGATGCTCCCAACCTTACCAGCTTGCTGATGATGGTCATGGTGACCCTCAGGAGGATGAGCATGTCGAGGAGGTAGTTCCTGATGGGTATGAGGCTGTTGATATATAACCAGCACCAGAGGTTCCATTAAGGAGGAGCATGAGTGAGCATCGTACTCACTAGATAAGTATGTGCTATTGACTGACATGAGAGCCCGAAAGCTTTGCAGAGGCGATAAAAGATGAATACATGCAGAAGTAGATGCAGGCCATACATGAGGATATGAGTTCCTTACATGCAAACTCCACTTATGAGCTAGTGCGGTTGCCAAAGGACAAGACGGCTTTGAAAAATTAATGTGTGTTCAGAGTGAAACAGACAAAAGATGCTATTCCCCCTCGATAGAAAGCGAGACTGGTAGTTAAAGGCTACAGTCAGCGGAATGGCGTGGATTTCGATAAAATCTTCTTGTCGATCGTCAAGTTGTCATTTATTCGGGTGGTGCTAGCGTTAGCAGCCAGTTTCAACTTGGAGGTTGAGCAGGTGGATCTGAAGACGATATTTCTTTACGGTGATTTAGAGGAGTTATACATGAAACAACCAGAGGGATTCTGTGAACAGGGTAAGTCACATTTAGTCTGCTGGTTGGAGAAGAGTTTGTTTGGTCTGAAGCAGGTTCCGAGGCAGTAGTACAGAAAGTTCGAGTCGTTTATGGGGAGTACGGTTATGCACATACGACTTTGGATCATTGTGTGTTTGCGAAATACTTTGCCGGGGATGATTTCATCATATTGTTGCTCTATGTAGATATACTATTGGTAGGTCGAAATGTCACATAATAGCGGAGTTGAAGCACCAGCTGGGTGCGACATTCTCTATGAAGGATTTGGGTGTAGCGAAGACTATTCTTGGGAAGGAAATCAGTCGAGAGAGAGAGTCCAAGTTGCTTTACTTGTCCCAAAAGAAGTACATTCATCGGGTACTTCAATGTTTCGAGATGGACATGTCAAAGAAAGTGAGCAAGCCCCTTGCAACTCACTTTAAATTCACTGCGGGGCATGCCCATCTACCGAGGACGAAAATAAAGATATAGAGCGAGTTCGAAGGAGAGATTTTTTAGGGTAATTTCTGTTATTGTATTTTGTTCTTTGGGAGTGTGTAATCAGTTTTCATCTTCCAAGTAGTTGTGATTATCCGGTTGAATCGGTGAGAAGTTTGTAAGGAGTATGTATCTTTTTATTCCATTAGTTGAGACTTTTCAGGGTTGGACTCCAATCGTCCCGTGGTTTTTTTTGCAAGGGTTTTCACGTCAAAAATTGTTGTTCGAGTTTGTGGCTTTGTATGATTTTGGCTATTTGGTTTCTGCGCTTTACTTCGGTTCTCTCGCTATCTTCTTGGTTTGGGGGAATGGTTTCCGGGTTTTGTTTCCACAAGAAATGGTATCATAGTTACATTGTGGATTCATCTTCCCACTAAGGTTAGACTAAGCTATTTGCAGTTGTTGTAATGAGGGCGTAATGTTGTCGTTGGGTTGCAGAGATTGTAAAATCCCAAATAGTCCATTGTGAAACCCTAAATAGTCCCATATCAGATAGGAAACGAGAATTTGTTGGCTGATATATATATGTGTGTGCTCGAGTCTCATGTGTATATTAGATTAACCATTATTTTGGCAGGTGGATAGTAAAGTGGTGATGCACAATAAGGCCCATGCATGCCAGGTTCTGGCAGACTCGTAGATCTGGAAATGACAAAGGTATCGTATAATCACAAAACTATAACAATACTCCATTTCGACCATCCTCCACTTCAGCCATCATAACTCAATGGGAATCCTTTTCGTCTCCATCATGATGAATACTGGATCCTATAAGATAAATCAATTGTTCCTAGGCATCCTTTGGCCATAAACATTGATGATTATTTCATTTCTTGATGAAATTGTGCCGATACTATCGTTGTACTTCTACTAATTTAAAATCCTTTAGATTGCAAGGTTTCTCTATTGCTTTTGCAGCTCAATTTTGTGTTAGAATCATTTCATATACTTGGTACAACTTTTTATTTTTATTTTTGATTGGCAAATTCACCCACCCATCAAACTCCCAGCCATGCTTACACCTGATTCCTAGTACCTTGCATCCACCATGCTTCGAACTCCTGACCTCATCGAAGGAGGTGGTGAGCACTTACCACATAACCAATTTGATTGCTATTTTTAAATAGAATATCAGCTGTAAATTCTATAATTTTCGTTAACACTAGACAATTTCTGACCACTTTTATTGTATTATCACAACATGATTGATATCAAGTCTTGAAATACCTTCTTAAAGGTTTGCACTACTAAGCAGGCATGAAGAGTTCTTTAAGATACAAAAACTTAGCCATGTGACAATTATATTTTCCCAAGTTCTTATTCTAAAATTTTACCTGATTTGAATGTGTTTGTAGTTACAAATAGTGGTTTCCTTGATTGTACCAACTTTTTCAAAATTGACCTTTTTGATTTTTTCTGTTATCTCATGTTATCTGTTTGAGCCATGATAGGTTTCTCTGTTTCTCTCATGTTACTCTGTAAATCAATAATGCTGATTTTATCTTCTTTATCAAATTTTAATCTGTAGATTCACGCTACTGATTTTATCTTCTTTATCAAATTTTAATCTGTAGATTCATGCTACTGATTTTATCTTCTATATCAAATTTTAATCTTTAGATCCTGAAGAATCTCAAGGAAGCTTTCTGGCCATTCCAGTATGATCATTCTAGTAGCTTATTTTTGAGAGCTGCACATGCTGCAAACCACATTCATGGACCAAACGTCGTAGGGGGGAAGTATTCTGAGTCATTTAGCAGTGCGAGGTAGTCTTCATCATTTCTATATTAGGAAGTATATTCCTTATGGTAAATATGTTTGTCATTTGAATTATTAATCTCTTCTCCTAGCAGTGGTCTAGATATTGCTTCTGCAAAGGCTGCTCAACATAGACTAGGGCGTGGAGTTTGGACTAATGTGTGTTTTGGTGATATGCGGCGTGCACTAGCAGGTATTCCTACTATTATACTATTGTTGCTGTTGAGAGTATTAAAGGGGTTTTTAGTCCCACATGGAGTAGAGTAGTAGAGAGAGAGGTTAGCCTCTCCTATATATATGTAGTTCTACTTCAATAATAAACAAGCCAAGTATTCTACTAAATTTCTATTTGGTATCAGAGCCAACCTCCCCCCTCCCTTTTCCAAACCCTAATCCTAACCCCCTCCCTTTCCCAAACCCTAATCCTAGCCCCCTCCACAGACGTCCCCCCCTCTTCCACCACCAGCAGCCGCCGGCCAGCAGCCCCCCCTCCCTGCTGGCACCTCCCAGCCGTCGGCCAGCAGCCACCCTCCCCTTCCTCCACGCTGACCCCCGCCCCCTCTCCATCGCCGCCAGCGCAGTATTTCATCTTCTTCTCTTCTGTGAGTTGTAACTTGGTTCTGTCCGTATGCAACTACGATTGCAAGGAAGAACGAGCAGTTTAATTTTCTGATTGTCATTTTTTGTAGCAATAAGTTGTAATCGGAATATTAATTATATAGTTGCTAGTTGGATCGAGGTATATCAGTGAGAAAACTTTTGTGTGAACTCCTGATCTCGACTACAATTGTCAGTTCTTTTCCCTCCTCGTCAGGCCATGCGGCCTCGGGTCGAAGCTGTGCACGGGACATGAGCATCGGCTCTCAAGGACACCTCTGCCGCTGAAGGAGGAACAATAGACGTAGAGAGGACGACGATCAAAGGTGGAGACGATTTAGGTCAAGGTTGTGAAAAGCGCTGGGCGCTAGTCGGACGGGTACCTGCAGCCTAGCGCCTAGTGCCTAGTGCCTAGTCCGCCTAGGCGGCCGCCAAGATGTAGGCGGTTTAAAAGATCTAAAAATATTTCAAAAAATCTAATGAAAATTGCATAAGAACTCCATAAAACCCCATAACATGCATAGTCGGGCGTCGGGAGGACTAGGCGGACATCGGACGGACACACCGCCTAGCGTCTAGGCTGTCTAGGCGGCCGCCTTTTAGAACAGTGATCTAGATCTGCCACCTTCTTGATGATGGAAGATGACAAGAAGTAGACGATGGAGTCAATTTACGGCAAGTTGACGGCCCAAGAAATGAAGGCTTTGGTGGACGATCTCTTCTCCAGTAGGCTGACCGAGATTAGCTTTTGTGTTGCATACGCAGATGTTGATCCTTCACCATACAAAATGGAAAAATTGGAGAAACTAGAGATAAAGTTGGAGGGTACTTCCAACTACTTGAAGTGGTCGCGTCAGGCGATGTGGACTCTGAATGCAAGAGGCTTGGTGGGTTATGTGTATGGCCAAACCAAGGTACCTGAAGATCACTCCTCACGGGAGTTTGCTGTGTAGGAAATGGTTGGCAGCCTCATTGACCGACCAAGTGTCGGACAACGTGGAAACAATAGAGGGTGCTTGTGACATTGGGATGACGCTGAGAGACGTACTCAGGGTCGGCAACCCTATGAGGGTCTTCCAACTACAAGAGGAACTTGATAAGGTGGTCCAAGTAGATCACACCATCTCTGAGTATACGGCTCTGCTGAAGAAGTATTGGTCAGATCTCGACCACTATGATCCCATTGGCGTAGAGGATGAGCAAGTAGAACCGGCATTTGCGAAATATTATAAGTTCATGGAGTATGTTTCGCGACAGAGGATGATGAAGTTTCTGAAGGGGCTCAACCCAGCATTCGAGCATAGGAATGTCCTACTTGCACAACCCGGACTACCATCACTGGAGGAGGTCATAACTGCTATGGCACAAGAAGATGCACGACTGAAGCTAATGCCTAGCACCACTAACTCTCCGGAGGAAAAATCAGCTCTAGCAATGTTTAACCCAAACCCTTTCGGAGGGGTAGGGTGCTACAACTGTGGAGGACCTGGACATTTCATCAGATTCTGTACGAAACCTCTAAGAGACCAGTCCAGCGGCCGCGGACGTAGCCGTTGAGGGCGTAGGGGTGCTAGAGGAGGCTATGGCGGAGGCAGAGGTAATTATTCTGGAGGGCACAAGGCAAACCTGACAGAAGAAAAAAATGAGAGTCAATCATCTGATATGACCCATAGTGAAAAAAATGCTAAAAATGTGGAGGAGCATGAAGCTTGGAACTAGCGATAGTCGAGCCAATACCACTGGGGCATCGACTCCAACCACCTTTGGGGGTAACATCACCTACTATGCCCATATAAGCACAGGTGTACATGTTCATGCCATTGCATCTACCCACAGACCATAAAGTCTAAATTTGAATCGACTCTGGGACAACCCACCATGTCACGGGTGCCCATGATGAGTTTCAAGATTACACTCACCTGACAATGCCTGAACGCATTCAGACTGCTGATGGTACTGCTAGACCCATTTTGGGTAAATGCACAGTTGAATGTACCCCTTCCATGATTCTTACTGATATCTTGCATGCTCCATCTTTTCATGTTAATTTATTGTCCATTAGTGCCATTCTTGTTCAGCTTAATTGTGTTGTTTCCTTTGACATTCCTAAGGTGATTTTTCTGGAGAAGGGAACGTGGAGACGGTTGGGGATTGACACTTGTTATAAAGGGTTATGGTACTTGGACAGAGGTGGGTTGGATGCAACACTGGCAGATGAAGCACAATAGGAGGAGCCGCGAAGGACTATAGAAGAAGAATTATTACTCCGACATCAGCGTATGTGACACTCTTCATTCAGTCTACTGAGTCGGATGTACCCCTCTATATATCAAAAGACTAATAAGTAAAAGTTGGTTTGTGATGCTTGTGAACTTGGAAAATGTACCAGAAGCTTGTATGCGAGTTCTGGAAATAGAAGTTTAGCTGCTTTTGATATGATACATTCTGATGTGTGGAGACCTTATCCTACAACTACTGTTAATGGTTTTAAGTTGTTTGTCATCTTTATTGACTGCTACACTCGTGTCACCTGGGTATATCCAATGAAGAGTAAGAGATATATTCGCATGCTTTCAAGATTTTTATTGCAGGGTTACAACACACTACGGTACTAAAGTGAAGACTTTGAGGTGTGACAATGGGACATAATACACCAACAATGCTATTGAAGAATACTTATCAGCCCATGTGATACAACATACTTTATGTGCCCATACACCAGCTCTGCGGAGCGGAAAAACATGCACCTGCTAGAAGTGGCACGGTCAATGATGTTTGCTATGATTGTTCCTAAACACTTGTAGGGGTATGCCGTATTGACGACTGCATATCTCATTAACATGATGTCCACTCAGGTGTTAGGATGGAAGACCGTTTGAGATACTTACAGATGAGAACAAGTACATTGTTCTCCCAAAGGTATTTGGATGTGTGTGCTTTGTGAAGGATAATAGGCCTGCGGTGGAAAAGTTGGACACTCGGGCAGTGGGGTGCGTCTTTGTTGGCTACTCAGGGACTCAAAAGAGATACTCTTGCTAGAGTCCTGTGGAGCAAAGACTCTTTGTGAGCATGAACGTTACATTCAGAGAGATGGAACCATACTACTACAATAGTTCAGGTGAAGGCTCCGCATTTGGTGACACACCTAACATAGGAGTGAGAGGGAGATGGGCCCAAGCATGATTGTCGTGTCAGTTCCATGCCCAATGATGGAAGTTGGTCAAAGGGAACAAGGCGGAGATAGCGAGGGGGAGGAAAGTGATGAGGAAGCTCACAATGAGGAAGAAAGTGATGTTGTAGTACAGGGAGATGAACAGACTACAGTAAAATTTACAGAGCTCCAAGTCTACAGAAGAAGAAAGCAGCAGTCAACTACTGTGCCTGTTGCCCCTACTGTGCCATGTCCCCCGCCTAACCCTACCCCAACTCATGAAGATGCACCTCCCGCACCGGATTCCTCTGATTCGAATGCGGATTCCTCTGATTCAGATGGTATAATCCCTCGGGAAGATTTTCTAATCGTTATGCTTATGAACATGACATCACCCATTTTTTATTCTACTATAATCTATCATCTAATTATGGAGCATTCATTGCATCGTTAGACACCACCTCTTTGCCTAAGTGTTGGCAGGAAGCGAAGAAAGATCCGAGGTGAAAAGCTGCAATGTTGGAGGGACTTGGGGCACATGAAATAAATAGGACATGGGAACTTGTTCCATTACCTAAAGGAAAGAGAGCAGTTGGATGCAAATGAGTCTTCACAGTAAAGGAGACGCTAGAAGGAAAGGTGGAGAGAGACAAGATTTGTTGTAAAGGGATTCACTTAGTCCTATGACATCGACTATGATGAGACATTTGCTTCAGTAGCAAAGATGAGCGCTATAAAAATCTTGGTTTCTCTTACAACAAACCATGGTGGCAACTTCATCAGTTGGATGTGAATAATGTCTTTCTTCATGGAGATCTACAAGAGAAAGTATACATGGAGACGTTCTCGAATTTTTGCACGAAGCAGTCAACAAGAAAGGTTTGCAAGCTGAAAAAATCACTGTATGGACTCAAGCAATCTCCTCGGACCTGATTTGAAAGATTCAGGAAGGCTGTCACAGACATGGGGTACAGCCAGACCAATGCAGGTCATACGGTCTTCTTCCGAGATGCGAGAGACCACGTCAGCATACTTGTAATATATGTAGATGTAGATGATATAGTGATCACATGTGATGAGGAGGAGATTACCTAGCTGAAGTCAAAACTTGTCAAGGAATTTGAAGTAAAGGACTTGGGAATGATGAGGTATTTTCTCGGGATCGAGGTGGCTCGAGGAAGAGATGTGATCGTCCTCTCTCAGAGAAAGTATGTACTAGATCTGCTCACAGAAACTGGTATGCTGGGATGTCGATCGACAATCACTACAATCGATCAAAAAGATAAGTTGGGGTCAGAGGCAGGAGAGCCAATTGATCGTGAGAGATATTAGAGACTTGTAGGCCGATTGATTTATCTAGGTCACACGTTCTGATATCTCATTTGTTGTGAGTGTAGTGAGTCACTACATGCATGATCCAAAGAAGGGCCATATGGATGCAGTTTTTCATATTCTGAGATATCTGAAGGGGGCTTCTGGAAGAGGGTTATGGTTCAAGAACAATGGACACATGAGTGTTGAGGGCTACTGCGATGCAGATTGGGCAGGCTGCATGGACGATAGAAGTTATAACTCAGGTTACTGTGTCTTTGTGAAGGTAACCTAGTCTCATGGAGAAGCAAGAAACAGTCTGTGGTAGCACGATCGACCGCTGAAGCAGAATATAGAGTTATGGCTCTGAGAGTGTCAGAGTTGTTGTGTGTAAAAGCACTGCTGACAGAGTTGAAGCTGGACCATGGAACACCATTGCGCCTTCTGAGTGACAGTCAATATGTACTAAGTGTAGCTAACAATCTAGTTCAGCATGACAGAACAAAGTACATCGAAATCGATCGGTTCTTCATCAAAGAGAAGCTACAGAAAGGGATATTAAAGCTCGATCATGTTTGCTCAGAAGAGCAAGTCGCAGATTGTCTTACTAAGGGTCTTAATTCATTGAGTCTTTCTAAACTATGTGACAAGATGGAGATGATTGATATCTATTGCCCATCTTGAGGGGGAGCGTTGAGAGTATTAAATAGTTTTTTAGTCCCACATGAAGTAGAGTATTAGAGAGGGGTTAGCCTTTCCTATATATATGTAGCTCCACATGAATAATAAACAAGTCAAGTATTCTACTAATTTTTTATTGTTGCTATGACCGCCCTAACTGTTTAAAGTTTTGTTTTCATTATGTTGTTTCATGCAGTAGTAGACATGGAATATGGAGAAGAGTTTGTTTGATCCTAATTTTTTAGAAGAAATAATTTGTAGACAGAAACCAGAATTTGAATCCCCTAAAGCCATAATCTCGTGAAGACGGGCATCCATGTTGGTTTATCCGAGATTTTTCAAAATATCATGCAAAAACTGGTGCAATCCTACATGGACGTGTGGCTCTATCAGTCTACATGGGACTTTGGCTTTAGGGATTTGAATCTAAGAAACCAACCATACCTCCTCAATGGATGTTCATTTTTATTTATAAAGTTAAGAGTACAAGTAGAATAAAAAATAGCCCCCAAACCGAAATATCAAACTCACAAAACCAACCCTATTGATGTTGTTGGCCTACTCGGACCAGAATTTTTGTTTGTGAGGCCCGAATTTTCAATCCCTATTTGCCAACCCCTCCCCTCAAGTTGTACATGGGAATCATGTGCAACTATGAAGTTATAGAAGTTTTTTGCTTTTTGCAACTCCCCTCTAGTGGAGTGTGGTTAACAAACATGCTCAATCTTGAAAGTACAACAAGATATCAAGAAAGCAAAACGGAGTATAAGAAAGTAAAACATATTCAAATTGTTTGAATGAATCTTCTATTGTTTGGTTGGTGGTGTGGTGGGGGGGGGGGGGGGGGTTGGCCAACTAACTAGGTAGTTTAGAGGCAAACCTGTATTTTAAACAATGTAGTCAAAGGCGCGCCTTGCTCCTAGGCGCAGGGGCAGCGCCTCAGGGCACTCCAGGCGAGGCACAATTCTTAAGGCGCACCTAAGGCGCGCCTAGGTGCGCCTTTTTCGAGCGCCTTGGAATAGCTAAGGCGCGCCTTGAAAATCTTGTGAAAAAATAATATGTTTAGACTATTTTTTTAACTGTTGTACTGTTTTTAGACTGTTTTTTGAACTGATGTACTTTTTTTTTATTGTTTTCTCTCTCTCACTCACTCAATTCAAAGTGATTGCAACCTAGACATGGGAGAATTTGAAGCACACATGTTTATCAATGTAGAAATCCGATGTGAATATATATATATATATATATATATATATATATATATATATATATAAAATTTGTGCGCCTCGTGTCGTTCGGGCGCGCGCCTTAAGTGCGCCTTGCGCCTCGGGCGATTTGGACCCTTTGCGCCTTGAGTGCGCCTTGCGCATTTGACTACCTTGATTTTAAAATCATAGAAATGGGGGGAGGCGATGCCTTTAGCAATGCGTGATTTGTGACCCACAGTTACCAATTTCTTCCACTATCTACACCGAAAATAAATCATATTTTCTTTAATCTTTCTGTGAATCTCTTGTAAGTTTGTAAGTTTTTATGTTGAATTTTGTCCATTAATAAATTCTCTATGGGTTGTAACAAACACATAGCAAAGTGTTAGGCTTGGTTTGGGATTGCTCTGCTTTTAAAAAAGTGATAGCATAGGCAGCTTTTGACATCGGCCTCCTAATTGCTTTCAAAAGCTGCTCCAAACTTGAGCTGGCTTTTATTATTATTATTATTATTATTTGATAAGTTGATGTTACCAAACACCTTTTTGGCTGCTTTTCAAAAAAAAAAAAAAAAATGCAGAAGCAGCCATGATAATCAATCCCAAACCCAGCCTTAGTCCACCATTTAACTTTGGTCATCATCTAAACCATCTGTCTTACTAGGTGTCCTTAAGACTCCATGGGGTTAACATGTTTCTGAAAATTATTGTTGAGCATGTCTGGATTCCTGCAATAGTTCTTGGCCAGCAGTTATACTATTTCTGTCCATATTCTCTTCATTATTGAAATGATCCTTTTGCGAGTATGACAGTAAATAAGTTGATAAAGAAAATATTCAGTTGAAATGATATTTCTTTGTACTCATTTAATATCGACATCTGCAGCTTGTGAACGACTTTTCATCCTGACAACTGATTACAAAGAGCTAAGAGATTATGCCGTTCTGCTATACCACTGTGGCTACTATGAAGAATGTCTGCATAACTTGAAATTGTACCAGAGCTCAAGGGTAAATGGTCTATTTGACATGAGGCCGTGTGAATATGACTCGTCTAATGTAACACGGCTAAAGCTGTTCTATACTCGTGCAGCAGGAACGTGATATACGAAAAAGGACTTGGGGTAGTCAAACAGTTCAGCTGGAGGATGATGCGGTGGAGAGGTTGATGGCTCGTGTAAAGCTAATATTGGAAGAGGAAGGATGGAGCGAGTGCACGACACGTAAAAGTTTCTGGGCAAACAACCAAGAACCATGGTAGATGCTTCCAATTCTCTCATGTATTCCGACAACAAGCCGAGAAACTCGATCGAGAGAAAAAAAGCGGCGTGCGATCTTACTACGGATGTACATCTTGTATATATCTAGGAGAGGTTGCTTGGAACAATATGAATACAGAGTGTATGCTGTATGCAGATTTGTATCTTGTATATATTCCATGTAGGGGAATGCCATTTGCTAAAGGATCAATCAAGTTTGTGTGCCCTACTTAGTGTTTCTTTCTAATCGTCATTGTGCTGTGTTTTCATCCTTGTTTCACATGGGAAATCTTTTTGTTTTGGGTTATTTAGTTTTAGGGTCTTCCATAATAATATAAATTTGTATTTAGGTCTTCATATTGTCTAGAGTAGGGTTTGGGTCTCATCCTAATAGTTGACATGGCTCTCAGTCCATAATGGAGACCTTAACCTAAATTTTGAATGTTATACGAGATCCTAAAACTAAATGGAAATATGTGAGGATTGTGCGATTTGGGTTATTTAGTTTTGTCATGACCAATCGAAAATGAGACTTATGATACTATTGTTTACTTCTATTCCGATTTAAGCAGACAAAAAATGCTCATGGAGACAATTTCGATGAGGACGATTTCATGGGCATCGTGTTTTGTCATGTCTCTCGTTCCAGCAACATTGTTGAATGCTTGAAACAATCTTGGAGAGTTGTGTGGCTACTGAAATCAGGATAGTAGCAAACAACAGTTTCATAAATTTTATTCTTGATTGGTCATGACAAAACTAAATAACCTAAGCCATATAACCCAATACATTCCTTTTAAATGGATTGGTTGGGCAATTGGCCGGGTAGATTCATGAGCTGGACATTGCAGTTGCATTGAGAGCAACTTCTAGTTTTTGACCTACCTTACTAGTCTGTTTTCTATGCTTACTCGAATAATGATCCCAAAGGGATATAAAAAAATGCGACATCGATCCATATGTTAGACTATTTACTATCTGTTGGATTAAATTCCTAAAGCATGTAATCGAAAGAAGCAGAAACTAAAGATATAAATTAAAGTAGAGGATTCAAAACATGTTACATAAACTGTTCTTAGAGTAGATTTTTGTCCCCTAACGAACAGTGCAACAAGTTCATGGCGATCTATTTCTGAGATACAACAACCACGACACCGTGCACTCGGTGACGAGTCCAGCAATCGATTGCAACCCTTGCCTGGGAGAGAATATGGACGGAGGAGGAGATTTTTTGTCATGGTTGGTTTTTCTCTTCTGTGTGTATTGTGTTTTTTTTTTTCTTCGAGTGATAGAGAGAGATCGTAGAACAGATAAAATTGTTCAAACTAGATCATATGGACTGTCTAGTATATGGGTTTTCCACTAATCCCGTAACAGGAGTACGTGAGAACATGTCAGATATGCTTTCTCCACTAATCCCATAAGGGGAGTACGTGAGAACAGGTCTGCAGAAGACCAGCAACCGTCCCGAATTCAAAAAAGAAATAAAAAAAATAAGAGTTACAAAATTACTTTTATATTCTTGGTCCGATCCGCGACGTACAAGTGTACAAAGTGCTAAGCGCACGACAAAAAATGCGTCAAAAATATGCATTAAATTATGCATCCGCTTGTGGGTTAGATGAGATTTAGCCTATTCCTTACAAATTTTATTTACCCAATAAAGTGGGTAAAACACTTTAAATAAAGGAGAGTGTTATCTTCTATCCGACGAGAGACTAACATTTTCTCCTTATTGAATCATCTAGTAATTTATATGTTGCTCCAATAAGCAACACTTCCAACCCTGTCGTGGATCTATCTTAATCATCCAGTCTCATGTGCATCACACCATTAATAAAGTTTTTCCTTAATGGCTAGAAAAATGGTCTCACAATGGAAAATATTTCAAGTGGGTATCTCAATATATAGCTATGCTTGGTATTGAGATATCCACATGAGGTGGTGGCCCAAGTGAGTGCCATGCGGGATATTTTTCTAGAGGTATTAAGTTTAAACTCCTCAATAATGCATTTATGTTTTTCGTCACTCTCTTGAAAAAATTCTCTTAGGAGCTAAGCCCCTACGAATCGAATTCGGACTCGGGCGAAGGGCGCAAAGTGGCGCTTTAATGGCACATTTCGCACGTCCGTGCGGCTATGCGCATATGCGTGCATGCGCTGTTGCGTGTCTACGCGCATGAGTTGCTGCGCTACTAGGCCTATGCACGCATGAGCAGTTGCTGCTGTGCGCATATGCACAGACAATGCTGTTTGGACGCATAATCTGCAGATTGCTGGATTTGGTCAAATATGGAAGATAAATCAAATTTATTCAGATCCAATTTTTGTGGGATTCAAATTAATTTGATTGTTATCTTTCTATTTTGGTGGGTGGCTAGGTTAGGGTTAGGGTTTCGATCCTTACCTATAAATAATCTCTTCGTGCCTCCTTTTGGAGAGAAGAAATTAAGAGAGACAGAGCTCTGTGGCTGCCAATTTTTGGAGTCTGTTCGAGTTGTGATACAGAGGTGACTACGAGCACTCCAAAAGTTCTTTTGAGAACTTATGGTTCCTGGGAGCTGATCATGGGAGGACGAATCTTGCTTTGAGAAATGATGATCCTTATCACTCCAGCAAGCCATGTTTCTGTCTTCTTCTACTTCTCTCTTATTCAAGTTGTAAACGTTACGTCTCAATTGCAAATGCATTTGCAAGAAATAATGTATTTTGATTCTTGAGTTTTTGTAATCAATATATATATATATATATATATATATATATATATATATATATATATATATATATATATATATATATATATATATATTTTCGTTGGAATCAAATTTCTTCAGGGAGCAAACTTGTTTGCATGAATCTCTGAGTCCCGACTTCAACATCAGGATCTAACAGAGAGCGAACTGCAAAATCTTGTATTAATCTCTGTTCCTGGCCTATGTTCAACCATCTTTGAACTACCTCGGGACTAACAATCTCAAAGCAAGATCTGAATAAGATGGAGAACAACCGTTCAAGTCTTCTCGATACAAGTTTTAACAAACTTGAGAAGTTTGACAATATCTGAAAGAGAAAGATCAGTCTCAATCTTCAACTCGTGAACATTGATTACGTGTTGACAGATCTGGAGCCTAATCTTCCATATACTGATTATGCTCAGAGGATTGTTGAGGCCACTGCTTTACAACAGAAATAGAGGAGAGACAAAAACCTCTGTAAACTGTTGATTCTGAACGCTATAGAAGATTCAATGGCAGAATCATACAGCAAGACCCATGCTAATGACGTTTGGGAGTCTCTAGAGAAGCACTATAAATCTGATGAGAAGAGATCCAAGATTCATCTCGCAGGCAAGTACTACAAGATGCATTTGAGGATAACAAGGTTATGTTCCCTCAAGTCTAAGAATTTCTCAAGTTATGTCAAAAAGTTGAGGATGAAGGCATGCCCCTGGTAGACAAATTCTTTGTGGGAGGTGTTGTCTCGAAGCTCCTGCTTGGCTGGAACATGTTCATTATGGACATGTACCGTAAGAAGATGGAAGTCGATCTTTAACTCCTATTGCACTGGATCCATGCTTAAGATGAGCAAAGGGCTCAACTCAAGGTGGAAACTGTCACGCCCCGATCTCCCGCAGGCAATCGGCCGTTCCCGCTAGGCGGAAATCACCCTCGCCAGCGCTCCCGCGGAACGATCGCTTAACCTATCCGGGCGTGATGCCGCACGAGCGTGATCCACGCCCGTGCAAGGCCATGGTTCATTGGCTGGCGGCAAGAGTTCTAAGCCACAGAGTCGCACAGATTGTCCGAGTGCAGCGGAGTCATGAACGCATAGGCGATCGGTAACAGGTTCACTGAGTCGGCAAATATAGCGGAAGCATAGAAACAAGTAAAGCAAGCTCCTTTATTGATATAAACTTGTGTTACAGGCGGCGTATAGCCGAGATTACAAGTCGCTCAAGCCTCTCTCTCTGAAACAGTAAAAGCGTGCCAAGTGGCTACAACTGTGGAATGAATATACAGGCGATGGTCAGGCGATGTTCACAACTTATGTCTTGTATATGTGCTTCAATCCCGAACGCACCGTTACAAGGCTTCAGAGGGAACTCCTGGCCTTAGCACGCACGAAGGAGGCGTCCGCACCGAACGAGGTTCTCCCGCACCCTGCATACAAACTGGTGGATTATCAGTACATTGAATGCACTGGTGGGGAAGCTACTCGCCCGCTCGACAAATCCAAACACGTAATACAGGTTCCGTGCACAACTATTAAGTTGTCTTTCTAGTTGCCTTAGGATCAGTTTCATGCAAACATTGAATAGCTTATCGTGTCGGCCAGTGCGTCGTGCGATGTTTGAGGAAACACGGCGAGACTTACCAACTTACCATTTATCCTTCCCTGTCCAAGGCAAACATGATTAATTCAAGCACGGTAAGTATAAACATTCAGGAGGCATAGCATATGCAAACAGGAGGGTTCTTATAACATGATCGTTCAGGTGTTAAGTTATTCATTGATGCTATGCAATGACTCGCACGCGGATAGCCGCTAAGCGAGGATGACTTGTTATCTTTTGTTTCACAGGCAAGCACGCAACAGGTTAAATACACACGATAATCACACGAGGCATTGCAAGCATATACACACGATGATCACTGGCTGATGCCATAATGGACTAGTCAAGGACATGAATAACATGCAACGAGAAAACACGAGGAGCTCATAAAACACGATACATTGCAAGTTATCCAGTCCGCACACGATTGACTATAAACACGAAGTCTGCCCGGATCGGATCGGTGCCAGTGCCCCAGCACCGTCCGCAGAACTTATATCCTTGTGCACAAGTTGTCCATGATCGAACACGATTGTTAATTTACACACGAGCACACGAAAAGCAGTAATGCATGATTCATTTAGCTATTGGATATGCACAGTCTCCTGGGCTGCTGTAAGCCCGCACAGGAGGGAGACTTGCAGGGAGATCCAAATACCTGAATGAGTCTTGCCACAGGAGTATGATTCTTTACTTGACATGATGCAGTCTCCTGAATCGGGAACTGCCTTGGCGACCTAACGGTCCCGGATACTTGCAGGGTTATTCAGGCACGGAATGACTACGTAGTAGTCTCCCGAGGTTTGGTTGAAAACACGGTAACATTCAAGCAGACAAGCATGCGTTTCTAAGGAACATAAGCAGGCACGTTGCTCGGACCCGAAGGTAAGCCGAGAGTTGAAACCGTTAAGGGAATTAGCATGCGAGGGTCTGAATATAAGCAGTATTTCATTTCCATGTTCTAGCAAGCAATATGAGTTGGGATTATTCCCTTAGCTAGGTGCGTTGGATTCATTAGCATGCAGGGGGTGATTCACCTAGCGACTAGCATATAATATTCCAGATTTTTATGTGTGCTGGCTAAGCAAAGACAAGTTCATCGTAGCCACCCACCTTAGCGATGATTCGCCTCGGTAGAGCGATACGTCTGAGCGAGCCTCTGAAAGTCCAAGCCGGATTCCTGTAGGGACAAGTCTGGATATCTTTGCCTCTTGATCGAGGCAAGCAGGTCGGGACAGCTGCACGATTGCCGTTTGAGACGGCAGTCCGCTTGAGCGGAACGGGGTATTACATCCTACCCAACTTAGAAAAAGTCTCGTCCTCGAGACTTACTAAGGACAAGCAGTGATCTAGGGTTGAGGCAATCCTAGACAAGTCGTTGTACTTGTTCATTTGGATATTCACTTGCACAAGCTTCGAAATCAGCATATCGCTTAGACTGGATCGTGCGCACTTTCGAAGTACACTTCTAGCGTGAACACGTCAACCAGCTTAGTGACAGCGAAGTCTTAGCACTCGAGTTTCACCTTTTCCTAAGTCTTGGATGGTGCACTAGTTCAAGGCGTCCCTCGAATAGATGCATTCAACCAAACTTAGAGTTAGTGAAAATCGGACAAGCTACTAGCGATACTCTCGAAGGGTTCGCACAGGTTGGCACAAAGGCCACTCGCAGCATATAACCAGACAAGCAAGCATAACATTCAAAACATATTTTGAATGTATTTAGACTTATTGTTGGAACATCCCATCGTGGCATTGAGAGAGAGCGTGCACATAACCCACGAACGAGCTTTCGAAACAGAGATATCGAATCGAAGTCTAAAGGCGTAGAAGCCAGGCTCTGATACCAACATGTCACGCCCCGATCTCCCGCAGGCAATCGGCCGTTCCCGCTAGGCGGGAATCACCCTCGCCAGCGCTCCCGCGGAACGATCGCTTAACCTATCCGGGCGTGATGCCGCACGAGCGTGATCCACGCCCGTGCAAGGCCATGGTTCATTGGCTGGCGGCAAGAGTTCTAAGCCACAGAGTCGCACAGATTGTCCGAGTGCAGCGGAGTCATGAACGCATAGGCGATCGGTAACAGGTTCACTGAGTCGGCAAATATAGCGGAAGAATAGAAACAAGTAAAGCAAGCTCCTTTATTGATATAAACTTGTGTTACAGGCGGCGTATAGCCGAGATTACAAGTCGCTCAAGCCTCTCTCTCTGAAACAGTAAAAGCGTGCCAAGTGGCTACAACTGTGGAATGAATATACAGGCGATGGTCAGGCGATGTTCACAACTTATGTCTTGTATATGTGCTTCAATCCCGAACGCACCGTTGCAAGGCTTCAGAGGGAACTCCTGGCCTTAGCACGCACGAAGGAGGCGTCCGCACCGAACGAGGTTCTCCCGCACCCTGCATACAAACTGGTGGATTATCAGTACATTGAATGCACTGGTGGGGAAGCTACTCGCCCGCTCGACAAATCCAAACACGTAATACAGGTTCCATGCACAACTATTAAGTTGTCTTTCTAGTTGCCTTAGGATCAGTTTCATGCAAACATTGAATAGCTTATCGTGTCGGCCAGTGCGTCGTGCGATGTTTGAGGAAACACGGCGAGACTTACCAACTTACCATTTATCCTTCCCTGTCCAAGGCAAACATGATTAATTCAAGCACGGTAAGTATAAACATTCAGGAGGCATAGCATATGCAAACAGGAGGGTTCTTATAACATGATCGTTCAGGTGTTAAGTTATTCATTGATGCTATGCAATGACTCGCACGCGGATAGCCGCTAAGCGAGGATGACTTGTTATCTTTTGTTTCACAGGCAAGCACGCAACAGGTTAAATACACACGATAATCACACGAGGCATTGCAAGCATATACACACGATGATCACTGGCTGATGCCATAATGGACTAGTCAAGGACGTGAATAACATGCAACGAGAAAACACGAGGAGCTCATAAAACACGATACGTTGCACGTTACCAAGTCCGCACACGATTGACTATAAACACGAAGTCTGCCCGGATCGGATCGATGCCAGTGCCCCAGCACCGTCCGCAGAACTTATATCCTTGTGCACAAGTTGTCCATGATCGAACACGATTGTTAATTTACACACGAGCACACGAAAAGCAGTAATGCATGATTCATTTAGCTATTGGATATGCACAGTCTCCTGGGCTGCTGTAAGCCCGCACAGGAGGGAGACTTACAGGGAGATCCAAATACCTGAATGAGTCTTGCCACAGGAGTATGATTCTTTACTTGACATGATGCAGTCTCCTGAATCGGGAACTGCCTTGGCGACCTAACGGTCCCGGATACTTGCAGGGTTATTCAGGCACGGAACGACTACGTAGTAGTCTCCCGAGGTTTGGATGAAAACACGGTAACATTCAAGCAGACAAGCATGCATTTCTAAGGAACATAAGCAGGCACGTTGCTCGGACCCGAAGGTAAGCCGAGAGTTGAAACCGTTAAGGGAATTAGCATGCGATGGTCTGAATATAAGCAATATTTCATTTCCATGTTCTAGCAAGCAATATGAGTTGGGATTATTCCCTTAGCTAGGTGCGTTGGATTCATTAGCATGCAGGGGGTGATTCACCTAGCGACTAGCATATAACATTCTAGATTTTTATGTGTGCTGGCTAAGCAAAGACAAGTTCATCGTAGCCACCCACCTTAGCGATGATTCGCCTCGGTAGAGCGATACGTCTGAGCAAGCCTCTGAAAGTCCAAGCCGGATTCCTGTAGGGACAAGTCTGGATATCTTTGCCTCTTGATCGAGGCAAGCAGGTCGGGACAGCTGCACGATTGCCGTTTGAGACGGTAGTCCGCTTGAGCGGAACGGGGTATTACAGAAACTTTGTCCAAGCAGTTGGCCAAGGCCAACATGGTGAATGTTGGAGACTACACGGAGAAGAAAAAAGATTCTCACAACAAGAATAAGGACTTCAACCATCTAAAGGTGAAGTCGGCTTGTTTCGAGCCAAAGTCCAAGTTTGATGTGACTTGCTTCAACTGATACAAGAGGGCCACTATAAGAAGGAATGCAGATCAAAGCCCAAAACAAATGAGCAAGGTGAGCCTAACAAGTTTGCTATGATTGCGCATATTGACTCATCTGGTGTCGATACTGAGTGGTGGGTAGACACTAGTGCATCCTGCCATGTTTGCTCAAAGATGGAGTTGTTCACCACATGCAAGCCTACTACCGAGAAGGTTTCGATGGAGAACAAGGCACAAGCTGAAGTACTTGGGATCGGAACGGTAGTGTTGAATCTGACTTCGAGGAAATTATTAACGGTACATGATATAAAGCATATACCGGTGATCGCCAAGAATCTGATTTCAGGAAGTCTTCTTTGTAACGGAGGCTTAAGGATGAACATAAACGTTGGTCATATGGTGATGTCATATAAATAAACACACTTTGAAAAAGTATTTTGTACCAAAGGGATGCTCAAACTTTAATTTTAACTATGACTGAAAATGTCAATGCAATCTCTTCTTCTGGTTATCCTCTTGAGTTGTGGCATAATAGACTAGGACATATTCATTGTAAAAGAATTAATAAAATGTATAGTCTAGGGCTTATCTCTAAATGTGGGGTAAGATAGTGGAGAAGTGTGAAGTCTTTGCGCAGACAAAGTTGTCAGAAAACCATTCAAACGAGTGAATCGAAGAACAGATATTTTGGAGTTGGTGAACTCAGATATCTGTGACTTCAAGCAATTCTCCACAAAAGTCAGGATAAAGTATTTTATTACATTCATTGATGACTTTTCGAAGTACACGTCCGTCTAACTTCTCAAATCGAAAGATAAAGCGTTCGAGAAGTTCAAGGACTTCAAGGCTGAAGCTGAGCATGACAACAACTCAAGAGACTCAGAAGTGATCGAGGCCATGAGTATCGGTCTCTTGAATTCTCAATGAGACTACTGCTGCGTATTCTCCTCAATCCAATATAGTTGTAGAAAGGAAGAACAGAAAGTTGACGGAGATAATAAACTCCATGCTATTGACTGCAGGACTTACAAACTACTTCGGGGGAGAAGATGCACTTATAGCTACTTTTATTCTCAATAGAGTGCCGTATGCAATGTCTGAAATTACTCTTCACGAACTCTGGTTCAAGGTCAGACCAAACTTGAATGTCATTCGAGTGTGGGGGTGCCTGGCGTATATGAAGCTTATAGATATAAAGATTCACCAGATATGAAGATCAAAAACTGGGAACGAGGACTACAAAGACTATATTCATGGGATATGCTGAAAAGAGGGATGCTCGAAAATTTCTTGATATTGAATCAAATTATATCATCGAATCTCACGATGCAGAATTATTCGAAGTCAAATTTGCAAGGCACAAGTGTATTGTTCTTGTGGATATTTCGGAGAATAATATTGGTGCAGAGGAGGCTACCACTTCCAAGGAAAATGTAGTCCAAAAAGAAGTTGGCGTTGATAAGATAACATTTAAACCAGAACTCGTAGAGCCATCGACTAAGCGAGTGAGGAAGAAAAAGGACATCAGCGATAATTTTGCCACCTATCATGTGGAAGCAAATTCGCTTACCTATGATGAGGCGATGAAGTCAAGAGATACTGTCTTCTGGATGGAGGTTGTTAATGATGAGTATGACTCAATAACCTCCAACAACACTTGGGGTGTTGATCGATCTAATTGAAGGAGTAAAACAAATCGGATGCAAATAGATCTTCAAGAAGAAGATGAAGGCGGATAGAACTGTTGACAAGTTCAAGGCAAGGCTAATTGCCAAGAGGTTCTCTCAGAAGCAGGGGATTGGTTACTTCAATATCTATGCTCCAGTTGCACGAATGGCAACCATCAAGATGCATATTTCTCTAGGTGCAATTCATAAGTTGGGGATACATCAGATGGATGTTAAAACAATATTCCAGAATAAAGAGCTGACCGAAGAGATATAAATGCAATAACCAGCAGAATTTTTTGTCAAGGGTCTTGAAGACAAAGTTTGAAAGTTGGTGAAGTCACTGTATGGTCTGAAGCAAGTTCCCAAGACGTGCTATGAGAAGTTGATAAAGTCATTAGATCAAACGGCTACAGGGACAGCGAGATGGACAAGTTTGTTTATACTAAGTTTGCTGATAGAAGATGAGTCATAGTTTGTCTGTATGTGGACGACATGCTAATCCTGGGTACGAATTTAGAATGTGTCACAGAGACAAAGAAATTCCTATCATCCAACTTTAGTATGAAGGACTTGGGGGATGCTGACGTTATTCTAGGGATAAAGATAATCCTGATTGAAGCTTGACTTATGCTTCCACAACCTCATTATATTGAGAAGATGCTTATACACTATGGATATTAGGATCTTTCAGGTATAGTACTCCATACATGTGTGACAAGAAGCTGAAGCCAAATCCAGAGGAGAGTGTAAGGCAGTTGGAGTACTCGAGCGTCATTGGGAGTTTGATGTATGTTACGAGTTCCACTAGGCCTGATATAGCCTTCACTGTGGGGATGCTGAGTTGGTTCACAAGCAATCCAAGTATTGAGTATTGAAAAGCTGTGAAGAGAGTCATGCGATATCTCAAGTAGATTCAGAAGTATGCACTGCACTATAGTGGTTATCCGACATTAGTGGAAGGCTTCAGTGAGGCAAGCTGCTGCTCAGAAGTAGAGTACGAAAGGTCCACAGGAGGATACATCTTCTCGATAGGTGGAGATGCTATATCGTAGAAGTCGAAGAAGTAGACAATGCTCTCCCATTCCTCAATAGAATCCGAGTTCTTTGCACTGACAACTGCAATGGATGAAGCAGAAGTAGGCCAGGTCAATTAATTAAATATAATTTACTCATTGGATATTTGGTGGCCCTATTAGTGGTTGGGACTAGAAATATAAGTTAAAATAGAATGTAGATAGGCTTAATTATAAATAATTTTTGGACTTGAATAGTTAAAAGAACTATAAAGATTTAATCTATATGCTTCTAAATTTGTCTTCGAAAGAGGATTGTAAAGGCTTGTAATAATAACTAGAACTCTGGACTGTGTGGCTATGGTTATTGAGTCGGGGTTTTACTTGTTTGTTTCTAGATTGCTGTGATGAGTAAATTAATATATGTTATGATATGGAGATATCATGAGGTCTAAACAGCGTACTACCATCGATATAGCGGCGTAGGCTAAACGTTTTCACACACTCGTACCCAGATATCTGGGAGCAGTTCATGACACATTTTTATGGTGGCCCATGCATGTCTCAGCCTAATAATACTTAGGAATTAAAGTATTATTGGTAACCTACAAGTATAAGAATATTTATCACAGCTTAGGTCGTTCTTGTCATTACAAAATTGTTATTATCACTCATTAATCAACTAAAATCCTAATCATATATTTCCTTGAATCTTATGTTTTCTTCCTCCATTTTAGAGAATTTCTAAAGGAAGAAAGGCGATGCGAGGCCGCAATTCAAACATTGCTTCTTTCGATGAGTCGTCTTCCTTTCGACCAGTAGTTCAGGAGACGATCGGGACTCTTCCACCTCCCCCATATTTTCCAACTTAGGGAATCCCACAAATCACTGTAGATTTGCTATTAGATGGGGGAACAGGTTCGAGTTTCCAACAAAATGAAAGAAGCTCAACGAATGTAGGCCTAGGCTTAGAAGGAGAAGACTCTATCACGAAAGAAAGTATGGATAATGCACAACTTATAGTATTAATGGCCAAGGAGAAAGTGACCACTACTCAGCATCCCACTAAAGCTAAGATAGGGAATATCTTGGACTTTAAGAAGCTCAATCCCCAAGTTTCTATGACAGCGAAGGAATCCTCTATGCAGATGAGTGGCTTGAAGACATCGAGAGGCTTCTCCGCATCGTACACCTTCTGGATGACTTGAAGATTAAAGGAGCAAGACTTCAGCTCTATGACATCGCTATGACTTAGTTCCAAAATAAACAAAGCTCGCAGTATCCGAACTTACTTGGTATATGTTTTGAGACAGAGCTGACTCCAAGCTCTGCCTGATATACTCAAAGAACTGGCTCATCAGGTTCCCATTTGACTGAGACAAGAGTTGTTGTAGTAGGGATTCATATGGCATCTGTGGAACAAAGGGTGGAGCATATTGCGGGGCATAGTGAGGATACTGAGGTGGATACTGAGCATACTGTGGGGGGTGCTGAGGATATTGAGGTGGGTACTAGGGATAATGGGGGTTGATACTGAGGTGGTATATACCCTCCCTGGGGTGTTGGGGTCTGCTGGTCATGTTGTCCTATTTGGGGTCCAGATGCTTGAGGATACTGTTGGGTAGTGGGTGGTATCAAGTCGGGTTATGATGGCTGTCCCTCCTGACGGAGAGTGGTTGGGGACATCATCGGAGGCTGTTGTGGGTCCCGCTATGATGCCTGCTTCTCCTGAGCTTGTGATGCACTCGAGGTGATGGCGAGATGGGCGACGCATCTACTGCAAAGATTCGTCTCTCTGGACACGAGTAATAAGGATGGCGTTATAATAGGACCAAACTAGATGCAAATAATGCAATAAAAGGAGAGTTCAAACCAAATTCAAGAAAATTGATGAAATAAGTGGATGAGATCCTATACTCTAAAGCAATACGTATTGCATTATTTGCATCTAGTTTGCATCCAGTTGGCCTGTGGTGTCCAAGGGACAAAAAGTAGATGTATGAACGTCTCCGAATACTGAAATAAATATCACCAATATTTTTAAAATGGGTAAAAAATTTAGAAAGCCTACCCATAAGTCCAATTTGAACACAGAGACAAAAACAATATTTTCGGATCAAAATAGGGTCTATAGGTGGCCCACTTTGCATCAAAAAATGTGCCAAAACTAAAAGTCTGTAAATACAACATATTATATGTCAAATAAATCCTAAACGAAGATATGAAATCAATGTTATATCCAGATTTAGATTTTGATAAGCCGATCACAAGAACGTTAGTCGAATCAGATCGTGGGACCCGTGAAACGACGATCCGGTTGACTGCCTCAAGATCGGATAAAACTTAGGTCATAAGACAAGTCAAATGCTGTGAGTCCTATGGCATAAGTCTTTTCATGATACGACGAGCGTGCACAAACTAATTAATTTTTAAAAAAAAGGTAGATACTATATTTTTCAACGGATATGGGTCAAATTCGTCGCACACATGAAATTAATTTGAATTCCGTTAAAGCCCACACGTCAGGGGGTGTAGAAGCATGAATTTTTTTAAGTCCATGCACCTAAGTAGCTATATGCCGAGGAAATCAAACCAGTAAAACTCTCCAAACTCAGTGAGGCCTCATTCACTAAGTGTTCAAACAGTATGCAACATGAATCTCATGCGGTATTCAATCAAAAGGAATAAAATACTTCATCTATGCGGCACATGCAGTGACCCAGAGAGCATGCGGTATAGATAACTATGTTGCGAAACATCTTAGCCGCATACATCATTCTTACACAACTTTAATTGCTCTAATCTCTTTGTAATCTATGCAGATGATGGTTACGCAGCAGATGTCAGTGCTTACATCACCGTAATAATTGCTTTTGTCAAATTACAGCGGTACGAGGCCACATGTCTTCATGCGTCAACGTTCTCATGTGGCAAAGCTTTTCTAGTTTCCTTCCTCAGCAAAGCAGTGACTATGCGGCATAAGCGAATATTCGGCGAGCCATGCTATGCGGCTGCAACTCTCCTTCTTTATTATACAACTGGCAATGACCGTTGTGAAGATGAAGAGACAGCTATGCGCATTAAAATCATTAATGGCACATACGTTATAAATACAAGTCATATTAATTTAGATTTTTTTGAATCGTTGGTAACGCATGCCACGTGTCAAGTCGACCGGGTTATGCGCATATGTTCAGATCCGTGTTATGCGCTATATTTATTACAGAAGCCTATGAAGCAAGCTATACCTTATGCAGCAGAGTCAAAAAATAGTAACTTTTTATATTTAGGTGCATGTAGCCATTATAGTGTGAATTACTGTAAATAGTTGGAATATGTTCTTCCCAAACCGATCAAAAGCTGAGTACTTTTGAGCCAAATTACTGCCCTACTTGCCAGTGAGCTGAGAGTTAGTAAATTTTTAATATTTATGTTCGGATAGTCAACGAAGTATACGAGTTTGTTGCAAAACTCGATCTCCCTTGCTACATTTCCACAGTGTCACATCCTAGTCCCAAAATACGTCGGACTAGGAATAAGTAGCATGCCAGCCATATGCATATGACAACTCCAATATGTTAAAAAAATTATAACACACACGTACACTATAATATGAATATTAATTCATAAGTGGAACATATATTGTCAACACAAGTCACAGGCATCTATATCTCATCCACAAGCACAAGTAAAGGAATAGTAAAATAAATAGCTAAATATTTCAAGTACGAAGTATCAAAAGAATGATAGTCGGGTGGAGACAAATCCACTACCCATCGACTATATCAAAAACTAAAATGAGAGAGGATATCAAAACTCCAATATAAAATAAATGTCAATAAAGAAACAACAACTAAGGATCCATCAGCAATGAAGTAATCACTGGTACTCAAAAGGTAAGACCTCCTCAACTGAGAATGATGCATCAAGCCCGGGTCCATACTCCTGCGGATAATCCTGCTCGTCTATACTTGAAAGTGGACCAGGTCCTTAGAGGGACGTAACAAGATACAAAATGTATATGCCATAATATATTGAAAATAACATCCAAAGGGTCGCCTAACCGTCTATGTGAAATGCACTTTTGAGAACAACTTTCCAACGTATGGGCTATCTGGCTAAAAATAGGATTGGCGTGACTCTCTCAGAGAATCAATGGCCTAAAAAGCGTAACGTCTTTTGATCGTCAGAGGCCGCCTGTAAATAATATAATATACGGGTCATCTGACCACGCATCTCCGGCGGAGCGTACGGGTTACAAAAGGAAAAGTGTAAATGAGCCCATATGCCTACTTGTTGTTCTCCCCACCCTATGCTCTATCCATGTCATATCCATGCTACAGTGATACCATCTAGTAACTGTCAGGTCTTCTAGCACGCATTTCTATCAACAATTATTTTCTATCCGTTGTACATCCCATACGTACAGGTGGCCGGCCTATCACGTAAGTCCGTGTCCTACATGAGACTCATATTCGTATAACAAGTGTGTCACAACTAATGAAACATAAGAATGCCTCAACATCATGGGATGGTCTCGTAATACTAGGTCGTCATGCAAAATATTAAATAAGTGACAAAAGGCGACGCAACCGTCGTTGCACCCAAGTTATTCTTGGACGTGCAGTTTTATATAAAAAAATAAATAAAAATAAAAAATAGAAAATAACTATGCACCAATTTAATGTAACTAAATACTATTATGGAAAGGTATACTTGCCTGGTGTCACGCCCCAGTCCCAAAATACGTAGAACTAGGAACACGTAAGCATGCCAGCCGTATGTATATGGCAACTCCAATATATGGATACCATAATACACACGTACGCTGTAATATGAATATAAACTCACATGTGGTATATATAGTGTCACAAGTCACAGATATACTAATCTCATCCACACAACAAGTCGTAGAAAAGAAATACTAAACTAGAATAATGGGTCTGAAGTATCCAAAATAATAGTCGGGTGGAGACAAATCCACTACCAAAGACTATATCCAAAACTAAAATGAGAGAGGAGTATAAAATCTCCAATATAAAATAATGTGATGACAAAAGTGTATCAACTAAGAAGAATCCATCGCTAGATATAATCAATGATGCTCAGAAGGTAAGACCTCCTCGGCAGAAAATAATACGTCAGGTCCAGGCCCGTACTCCCGCGGATACTCCTGGTTGTCTATACCTGGCAAGGGACCAGGTCCTCAGAGGGACATAACAAGATACATAGAAGTAAGCCAATTGAATACAGTAAACATGCATAGTATTTGAAAATATATAAGTACGCTGTACAAGACAATCTATATGAATGCAAATGAGGACAACTTTTCGACGTATGGGCAAGGGTAGGCTACTCGATCTAAATCTCACAACTCACACACACGTCAGTGGACATCAAAAATCGACATATCGCGGGGGTAGCGACCAGCGAGACTCCAGAAATTGACATACCGCGGGGGTAGCGACCAGCGCGACACACGCCCGTAGTGCGAGCTACATACTACAGTTTACCAGAGTGGTTAAAAGCCCATACGCCTAATGATTGTCCTCTCATGATACTAGGTGTCAAGTGTGTGTCAACATATCTAATATATATAGTAATGACTGAAGAACTACACATGCAATGAATATAACTGAATGAACTACACATGCAATGGATAAACAGAAATATAAATAGCATATAAAGTACTATAAATAATTTGGCAAGGTATACTTGCCTGGCAAGAAAGCTGCAAAATGTAATGTCCCGATGTCAACACCAAGAGTCAGAAACTACGGCCTCAGAATAAACATCTTCGGATGTTGAAATAGATATCACCAACGTTTCCATAATAAGCGAGATAGCTAGAAAACACTACCCTTTTGTCCAATTTGGACACGGGCAAAACGATAATTTTGGGTCAGAGGGAGGTCCACCTGTGGCCCACTTTGCAACGAAAGGCGTGCCAGGGGGTAAAGGTCTCTAAATAGGATAAAATTATAGGTAAAAACAATTCTAAACGTTAATACAAACTCAACGGTACGTCCAGTTTTGGATCCGGTAAGCCGAACACGAATTCGCCCAAAAAGTCAACCGTGGGGCCCGCCAATAGGCGGCTTGGTCAACTGTCTCAAATTTGCATGAAACTTGGGTCACAGGACCAGCGCGATACCACGAGTCTAGTGATGTAAGTTTTATTGCATTCTGACGAGCATGCACTAAATGCGCAGGACTTTTGCAAAAGTTGTGACATAGGGACTTGTCGCGGATACGGGTTGATTCTGACGCGCACACGCGTCCGAATCAGTTTTCGCGAAAGCCCCTAAGTCTGGGTATACCGCACGCACCTTTTGGTGCACTTGGTATACGACGGGGCATCCCGTTTGGCGGTGCGCGCTCCGTATCACAATTTCTGGAATTTGGGAAAAAGCAGATTTTTGGGTTTTTTTATCTAATTTAATTCTACACACAGCAATTAATAAATTATTGTATTTGACAAAAAATAAACTACGTCAAGTGGTCTTCGCATAACAAAAAGAAAAACCGAATTCGAATCTCTGTGGTGGGAGATACGAGTCCGTGAACATAGGTAATTACCGTAGTTTTCTGCGATACCCAAAAGTTGTCATTTTTTGCTAACTTGGTCGCTATTTTCGCCTGGGTTTACGCGCTGTTCGAGGTCAACTAACATACATATATTGAAGGGGGTTAAGTCATGAACGTACCGGTAAAGATGGGGTCGAGTTTGGTCGAGCTAGGAGACGGAAAACAGCACGTGAACACAGGTACGTTATTGTTCAAAACTGTCACGCGCGGGGTCGCAGTTGATCGCGGTCACGGCGGCGCAGGTCGCTGTGGCTTGGCGGGGTGTCTCGACGGTGGTCTCGTTGGAGGCGCGGTCGCAGGGTTGGGAAGTCGGCGCTCGAGGGAAAGGATTTAGGTTTAGGGTTAGGGTTATGGAGAAAAGAAGAATAGAGAGAACGCGCGGGGGGGGGGGGGGGGGGGAACTGCGGCCTACTGCTGCTGTTTCTTAAGTTGGTTGGGGTCTCACGGGTGGGTAGGGATAGTTATTAGAGGGTTAGGGTTAGGAAATGGGTTTGGTAGAATATCCATTAGGGATTTCTATTTCTTTCTTTCTTTTTCTTTCTTTCTTTTTCTTTTCTTTTCTAATTCTTTTTCTTTTTCTTTTCTATTTAAACTATATATATATATATATACATAGAAATTCCTAGAAATTATAATAGTGCATACCATAAGTCTGTCAGTCGCCCACATGGTCTCCTACATGTAATAAATTAGGAAAAATTCATAATTTTTTCATAAATCCCCTAAATGCACAAACACCTCAATTAAATAAATTCTATTTTCTCTTATTGGCCAGTAATTACTATATTACAATTAAATAATTAAAAAAAAAGTAAATACGGTTTTTAGAATTAGGGATTTTATATTCTATTCAACTTATAAAAATTTTGTCCTCAAAATTGACACTAACTCATATTCATAATAATCACTATAGCTATTACACTACATTGGTATCTAGCAGTGCTTCCTAAAAGTCATGGTCTGCCATTCTAACACTTCCTCATTTATTGTCCATACACTATTCTATCATCCTCTAACTCGTCTACACTACCCAACTTACAAGAATTCTATTAGTAGTCAGTCTTTTGAAGCTATTGTCTAGGTTGTAAGGCAAATATATTTATTGGGTCGAGAATCTTGGGATACCTGTCTAGAATCTCATAACTATGACTTTTCCCGTAACCGTCAAGTATCGTAGTCTAACACTGCCACGCCACCTGGCCAGTATGGCTGCAAGTAATTCGACTACTCTACCATAATCGGCTGGCTGCAACTGTCGCTACCTCGCCAGCGATTTGTCATAGTCATCAGTTCTTAACAAGTGCCTTCAACTCTTTCCTAGGCATAGTCTAAGTTTTTAGGGAAACACTTAAGGTTTTGACTAACTTTATAAAACTATTAGGAGTATGATCTATTTCAAACAATCTTACAAATTTCTATTAGGCTACATGGTGCTACTTAAGGGTTAAATTAATAAAAGAATATAGATATTGCTATAGTGCATATACATAAGGGTTATTATTAAGAACTCATCCTTTAGTTATTAATCATTACTAACACATTTACGTTTTAACTACAATATAAGGGTGAGGTTGATATAGATCAAACAATTCATAATGGCACGAAATGATATGACTATGATAGGAAGAGTTAAGCACGAGATAAGGAATGGATATAAAAAGAGGAGATGAGTCACCCAAGAGGGAGAGATAAGGATAGGGAAAGAATACTACTACTGCTACTCACGTCATCCATTAACATCGCGTGTATGCCATCTGGGTAGAATATACATATATCTTCATAACTGCTAAACTACCATATATATAATTCTACTTCTATTTGTACATCTAAGATCTTGTGTCATAATGGGGTCATGAGTATGCAAAGACAATTATAACTAAAAGGTCGTACCTGTATCTACGGCTTCTTGTGTCTGCTCTCCCATATTTGTCATAATGAGTGCTTGGCCTTGTCCTTGGTTGTTTAGCTGGGGTCTAGCCTCCTCCATTTGTGCAGACTATAGAAGCAGTGGTGGGTCCCCTTGGTCTCCTATACTTGAGGGTGTATGCGGTGTTCCTGATTCTAATGTCATAGGCCTCTGGTTCTGTTGAGGACATCTTCGGATTTGATGGTAACTTGATCTACATACCATGCACAGCCCCAATCGACGACGATAATCCCTATGAATATGACCTGATATACTGTAAACTCCCTCGATTAATTCTATAGATAGTCAGGTATGGATCTGGAAAATTTTGGATTCGCAGCAGATGTTGAGGTTTAGAGTAGTATTGTCAGTTATTTTATTTTATTTAATTAAACCTTTGGCGCATCCTACCGTTGCTATTTTATTCGGAGTCCAATATCGGCCCATAAATTCCATCGGACTATTATACTTCTGACTTGACTCGCCAATTTAGGCTCTGGACTTTTCCGTCACTCAAAATCAAATCCGTTGTGCCCTAAATTAATTGCACAACTTCCCGTATCCTAAAATCCATATTTAATTTTGTGTCGGACACCTGTGTCGTTACCCTCAATTTTGAGATACCAACTTAACCCGTTGAGCCGGACCAACTAAAGGGTCCAAGACTGACTCCAAGCCTCCACCATTTTTGACCTTTGTGTCATTTCCAAATTTTGACCCCAAGTGCCCCCATTTAATTTAAAAGCGCGGAACACTTTAATTCTATTTGAATCGAGGATACCAATTTTGTCTAATCCTATTTTAATCCCCAATTAATCCCGATGGCCATTAAATTAAACCCATGCCAAACACCCAATACCCCCTCACCTTGTAAATCACCAAACACAATTTTCTCCACAATTTTTGCATCATTTTATGTGTTCGTGCAATTTTTTGAATTTAAGGGGCTTAGTTGCAAATTATTAATTTTAGGTGTCCTCACCTCATTGGCCAAAACCAAATGGAGAGGCTACCAATTGTTGATCGTAGTCAACATTTCCCTCCCCCTTCCTTTGCATGAAGAAACCAAGTCTTCATGTTAAATCCTAGCCATCCAATTTAGATGGGAACATCCCCACCACACATCCCTCACACCCCCCTATAAAACATCACCTTCACCCTCACAACAAACCAAGCAGGCCCTAATCCCTAGGCATTGAAACCTCCCCTCTCTCCTCTCTTCTCTTGTCACGACCCGCACCCGGGGTAAGGGTACTAGTCGGAAACAACGCCCAGCCTACGCCGCAGAATCGGCGGTAGAACGCTGTCTAGAAAGTCTATCTAATATAATGAACCACCAAAAGATAGTGTACTCAATCACAGAACTAAGATAGAATGAACACGAATCAGATAAGAATAGAATAGTCATCAACTCATGAGTTTAAAATAATACATCAATGAGTCTGAAGAGTAACAAAAATAAGCTGGAGACAAATCCAGTACAAAAGAATACTATCATACTACAAGCTACACTCCAGGGTCAACTGTCTCAGTTGGGATAAGTTCCTCTTAAGCCAGGGTCTCCGAATCTAAACCCACAACATCCTGGGGTCCATAATAGGTAGGGTACTCCTCAGTATCATCTGAAAAAATATATCAAGTCAGGAAAGGAGCAGAGTACATCTCTAACAGCAGTTCTAATCCATGATAAAAACTATGTAACAGTAAATAGCTGTGGATAAACAAGATGCACAAAATAGATACAAGAGATATATAGACAATAAGAAAATACTGGAAAGATACAATAATGAACAATATGCCAATAAAACAATAATACTAATGACTAAGTGTGTGAGTACTAGCTTAACATGTGATCGGCTTGGGCAAGATACAATGCGGCCTGGCTAATCATACATGCGGTGCATGATCAATACTATTCGCTTACCAATACTTTATTCAATAGAGATTTGATCACATATCTATACTAATACTCCCCACCCCCAACTGGTATAATAGATCCAACCATGGTATGCTATGGCACTAGATTCTCCAAGAAGATAGCTAGTCTCCCCGAGAATCGATGTCTGTACATGTACAAGATAACCAATGAAACAATACTTGCACCATATACACCATATACAAGGAATAACATCTCATGACGAGATCCGGATATACCAATCCGTGTAACCATAGTATCGAGAGAAACATGTAAATCTACACTAGATACAACGAACATAGAGGATATCATAAATGAGAAACTATCAGAGAATGTACTCGCCTAAAATCCAAAGAACAGTCTCACAGATGTCTGACTCGGTGCCTCGAAGACCTAGATATGGAATACCACATTAAAACAAGGTCCCGGAAAGAGAACAAGTCAAACTAGTCAACTCCTAGGTCAATAAATAAATTCTAAGTCAAAAGTCAACTATGGTCAACTCTAAAGTCAACTAAAGTCAAACCAAGGTCAACCTCACAAGAAATCTATATAAATAATATAGAAATAAAATACAACAATTTAGGAATAAAAATTAGATCCCAAATCATACTCACACAAAGTATACTACTAATACAAATAATATATACCCTAAAATAATATATATACAAACCAATATGTATACAAATAACATAATATATTATTACAAATATTATACAAAATACATATATATACACACATATATATATACAATAATAATATATAAAATATAATTTAAAACTGTCAAAGCGTCACTGAAAACAGTGAACAAAACAAGATAAAATAAAAACAGGTTTAATAGTGACAGTCTTGACTGTCACTGAAAATTCGTCGCAGAAACTCCATATACAAAACCGCTGCTGTCACAGTTTGCTGACAGTTTCAAACTGTCACAAAAAAAAATGTCGCTGAAAGGTTGCCGCTCAAAACTGCCGCAGCATTAATGACAGATCTGTCATTAATGCTGACCACTGTACAGCGGCTGCTGTTCAGACCAAATAATGACAGTTTCACTGTCATAGAAACCACTGTCACCAAAATAAATAAAAATATAAATATATATATATATATAAATATATATATGCAATAATAATCACAATACATATATATAAATAAATAATTATATACTTATATATATATGCACATATAAACTTATAATTAAATACTAATAGTTACAACACATGCACATATTAATGTTCATATTTTACATGGCTAGAAGCACACCTAAAATATATACATTAATATACAAATAATTACATAATAATTATAAATAATATAATTACACAATTAAACACATAAATATATTTTATAAAATATTTATGTATAATTTATACTATTAACATAAGTACATATATAATTATATGCAAGAAAGCTACATATTATATTTGTACATCATATTAGCACACACAAAAATATATAGATCTATGCTACAATAATTACTATAATAAATACACAAAATAAATATATAATATCTATATATATTTACTAATTATAATTGAAGAATTTAAACCATACATAAGTAGATCTATTCAAAAATCCACACAATTGGAGAGTATCACACCGTATCCCACTAGATCTAGGATACGCATGTGACACGAGTCCAACACACAACCAATTGCACCCCGAAGGATACAAACAAATCACAAATAATATTTATGAATAAATCAAAGTGTCAAAACTAGATCTATGTGTCCGTGTCAAAATACGACATGTTCAAAGCCCCGTGTCGAAGGGAAAACCCCCAAAATGACACGTATCACCAAATAGTTGGGATACGAACCACATGTACCAAATTATGGACACGACACTAGCCCCAAACACATAAGCTCATGTCCAATTAATCTATAGGATCAATTGATACACACAACAAAATGTAAATTCGGAATTCCAACAAAATTAACACAAAAAGCACCATAACTTTCTCCATGGGTCTCCTATGAACACAAAACAAAGTCCTATGGGTAGTACATACATATAGGTTGATTTTACATGATTAAATCTCAGATTTAGAAGCTATTTAAATGGGAAAATCTGAATTATACCTATTGGAAGATGGATTCCCAATGAAACCTCCAATTGAGAAGAACTTGCTTCCAAATTGTAGATCCTTGCTCCTCTTTGTAGATCATTGCTTCCTTCTTCTAGATCCTTGCTTCTCAACTTTCTAATGGTGAATTGGGAAGAATTTGGAATGAATTTGGTAGGGAATTGGAATGGAAATGGAGGGAATTTGGGAGTGGGAAATTCTAGATCTAGATTTGGAATGAGAATGAGAGGAGAGAGAAATTTCCCCCCTCTTTTAATAGGCCGGCCTTGCCCCTCTCCCAAGCAATTGTAAAATGTCCAATGTACCCCTTGGGGCCTCTCATGAAGAAATAATTAAGGAAGGAAGCTTCTAGTCTAATCACTTAATTAATTTAATCCATCTCCTTAACCATGGGCTTTCTAAATGGGCCAAATATAACTATTTAATTCATGTTGGTCCATGGGTCCAAACTACACTAGTTGGGTCCACTAAAATAAGTCCAAAATAATTAAATAACATCCAACAACAATTAAATAATACAACAAAAATTATTTACCATGCACAATATTTATTTAAATAGGAAATTACTAAAATACCCTTTTTCCTAAAATGTGGTAGTGACAAGTCTACCCTCCTTAAAATAATTTCGTCCTCGAAATTCAAAGACGAAAACTACCCCCAGAAAATCATAAAACAGAACTAAAGAATCACAATTAACTAATGAACAGAATATAACTAGAAAATAACATACCTCAAGGTACAAACAAATATGGATAACGCTCTCGCATGTCATCCTCTTTCTCCCAGGTAGACTCCCCCGGAGAGTGATGCCTCCATGCGACGCACACCAAAGAAATAGTCTGGTTCCTCAGCACATTCTCTCTCCGATCCAGAATCTCAACTGGCTGCTCTGGATAGCTAAGAGTAGGGCCCACCTCTATCTCCGAGTGATCCAATACATGACTAGGATCTGCTACGTATCATCTCAACTGCGACACATGAAACACGTTGTGCACTTCCTCCAATGCAGGTGGCAAGTCTAGTCTATAAGCAACTGTACCGACCCTCTCTAGAATAGTGAAAGGTCCGATGAATCGCGTACTAAGCTTTCCGCCTCCACCGAAGCGAATCGTGCCTCGTGTCGGAGAAATCCTCAGAAATACCAAACCACCCACCTAGAACAAAACACCATATTAAGAACTTAATCTATAACAAACAAGAACAAGCACAAACAAAATCTAAACTATACCTCAAACTCCAAAGGTCTCCGATGGCTATTGGCCCAATGCCGCTGTCTGTCCTGCGCCACTCGAAGTCTGTCTCTGATCAAATGAACCTTCTCCGCTGCATCCACAACCATCTCTGGCCCAAGCAAAACTCTCTCTCCAACATCGTCCCAAGACAAAGGAGTACGACACCTCCGACCATATAGAGCTTCAAAAGGTGACATCTCTATACTGGCCTGGTAACTGTTGTTGTAAGCAAACTCTACCAAATGGAGATGGTCCTTCCAAGAACCCCCGAAATCTAGTACACAAGTGCGCAACATATCCTCGAGAGTCTGGATAGTCCTCTCTGACTGCCCATCTGTCTGGGGATGATATGCAGTACTGAACTTGAGCTGAGTGCCCAAACTCTCCTGCAAACTCCTCCAGAAATGAGAAGTGAAACGACTATCTCGATCTGAGACTATGCTGACGGGAACTCCATGTATCCTAACGATCTGTCTCACATACATCTCTGCCAGCTTCTCCGTAGACAAACCCACCTTGAAAGGCAAAAAGTGGGCCGACTTGGTCAATCTATCAACAATGACCCAAATCGTGTCTTTCCCTCCTGGAGATCGTGGAAGTCCGGACACAAAATCTATAGTAATGTGTTCCCACTTCCACTCTGGAATGGGTAATGGCTGAAGTAACCCTCCTGGCCTCTGCCTCTCGGCTTTCACCTGCTGGCACACTGAGCATCTGGATACAAACTGTGCCACTTTCCTCTTCATGCCATACCACCACACACTCTCTCGCATATCCCGATACATCTTGTTAGTACCTGGATGTATGGAATACTGAGAGCGATGCGCTTCCTGCAATACCTCCTCGCGCAACTCTCCACTAGGCACACACAATCTAACTCCATGCCTCAAGGATCCATCCTCTGCAATAGTAAAATCATCCTCCAATCCTGCTCTCACCTGAGCTCTGATACTCCTCAAAGATACATCATCATACTGTGCTGCCTTGATCCTGTCCATCAAATCTGAGTGTATCTGCAATCCCCACATCTGCATAGCACACCCAGGAACAATCACCTCAATGCCCAAGCTCTCCAAGTCCTCCAACAGATATCGATCCTGCGTCAAGAACATAGCTACCGGATACCTGCTCAAAGTATCGGCAACTACATTGGCTTTTCCAGGATGATATTGCAAAGAGATATCAAAATCCTTCATCAATTCCAACCACCGACGCTGCCTCATGTTCAACTCCTTCTGCGTGAAAACGTACTTCAAACTTTTGTGGTCTATGAAGATCTCCATACGCTCTCCGTACAAATAATGTTTCCACAACTTCAGGGCGAATATGACAGCTGCCAACTCTAAATCATGGGTAGGATAGTTCTTTTCATGAGGACACAATTGCCTGGATGCATAGGCAATCACTTTCCCATGCTGCTGAAGAACACAACCTAAACCCTTCCCCGATGCATCACTATAAATAGTAAAACCTCCGGACCCTGATGGCAACGTCAAAATAGGAGCAGACGTCAACCTCTTCTTCAACTCCTCAAAAGTAACCTGACAATCCTCCGTCCAAACAAACTCCACATCCTTCCTTGTGAGTCTGGTCATCGGCTCGGCAATCCTCGAAAAATCTTGCACAAACTTCCTGTAATAGCCTGCCAATCCCAAGAAACTCCTGATCTCTGCTACTGAACTCGGAGTCTTCCAAGATTCCACTGCTGAAATCTTCTTCAGATCCACTGAAATACCATCACTAGTCACAACATGCCCCAAGAATTCTACTTTGTCCAAGAAAAACTCACATTTGGACAACTTCCCATACAGCTTCTCCTTCCTCAGCACATCCAACACAATCCTCAAATGCTCCTCATGCTCCTCCGGTGTCCTCGAGTATATGAGTATGTCGTCGATGAACACCACCACGAACTTGTCAAGGTACTAGTGGAACACCTTGTTCATCAAGTTCATAAATACCGCCGGTGCATTAGTCAAACCAAACGGCATCACCATAAACTCGTACTGACCATACCGAGTTCTAAAAGCAGTCTTCGGTATGTCCTCCGGCTTTACCTTTACTTGATGGTAGCCTGATCTCAAATCTATCTTAGAAAACACCTTCGCACCACTCAACTGATCAAACAGATCATCAATCCGTGGCAAAGGATACTTATTCTTGATAGTAAGATTATTCAAAGCCCTGTAATCAATGCACATGCGCACCGATCCATCCTTCTTCGGTACAAACAATACCGGGGCTCCCCATGGTGAAGAACTCGATCTGATAAACCCCTTATCCTGCAATTCGTCCACCTGCTTCTTCAACTCGACCAGCTCGCTGTTGTTTACTCTATAGACATTTTGAGAAATTGGTTCTGCACCTGGCACCAAGTCTATAGAAAATTCAACATCTCGATCTGGTGGCAATCCTGGCAATTCTTCAGGAAACACATCCAAGAATTCTGCTATCAACGGATGTGGCAACTCCTTGTCTTCTACCATAGCTCCACAAATAATGCCTTCTTCCTGCTCCGCAGCTCCTCTAGTAAACTCGAACTCTGGCTCTCCTGGCGGACCAAACAAAACTCTACCTCCTCTACAGTCTATGCTAGCACGGTGCCTACTCAACCAATCCATCCCAAGTACAATGTCATAGCTTGGAAGTGGGATTACAAGTAGACACGCACTCAACTCCCGGCCTCCCAGAGTAACTCTCCGATCCTTGCAAATATCATTAACCAGGATAATGCCTCCTCCGGTCATGATCTTGCAAGTCCTAAGCAAAGACTCAGCTACCAAACCATGCTTCAGAGCAAAAGAAACAGATACAAAACTATGGGAAGCACCACTATCAAACAAAGCTAAAGCTGGAATGGAATCAAGAAGAATAGAACCTGCGATAACATCTTCGGTGGGTTCCTCCTCTTCGACGGTCATAGCAAACGCTCGTCCCTACCGAGCACCTCCCTGCTGTTGATGCTGGACAAAACGCTGCTGCTGTGTCGGAAGCGGTCCCCTCGGTTGTGCTGCAGGTGGTCTCGTCTGTGTCCTCGAAGCTGGAGCTGCTCCCTGAACTGTACGACGAGGACACTCCCTCGATTGATGTCCTTCAGTACCATAATACGAACAAACTCCTAGCCTCCTCCTGCAAACTTCCCAGATGTGGCCGGGCTTCTTGCAGAAGTTGCATGGAGCCTGCTGTAACTGCCTCTGCTGCTGAGGTGCCTGGTGAAAAGGCGCTCTAGCTGGAGTCTGGTTCTGCTGTGGCTGCTGGAAAGGTCTGGACTGGAAATGAGGACGTTTGACAGATACTGCACTGTCGTTGGCCCCCAGAAAAGAATTACGGTCTCTCTTGGTCTTCAAACCCAGATCCCGCTCAACCTTGCGTGCCTCCGCAAGTATCTCCGAATATGTCTCATAAAAAGAAGGAATGAGAATCTTCACCTCCCAGTTTAGACCCTCTCGGAAACGAATAGCTCGAACCTCCGGCTCTCTCACCAGATACTCTGCAAATCGGCTCAGCCTACCGAACTTTGCAGCGTATTCCTCCACAGACATGCTTCCCTGAATGAGACTCTCAAATTGTCTCCCCAAGTCAAGCCTGTCTATCCGGGCGAAAAACTTCTTCTTGAAAAGGTCCTTGAATACCTCCCAAGATTGTCCTGCGTCAACTAGAACCGGCTCATTCCTGAACCAAGTGCGAGCGACGTCGAACAGTTGAAGTCCTACCGCCTCAACCTTCAGATCTTCAGAAAGACGGGACACCCTCATAAGACGCTCAATGTCCTCGAGCCAATCATCAGCATAGACGATGCCCTCCGTCCCTTTGAAAACCCTAGGCTCCAGTTTCTTGAACTCCTGAATGTTGCCTGGCCGAAGCTGAGCAACTTGAGGAACAACCTGCTGCTGGATCGGAACTCCTCTCTCAACTACAGCACGAGCAAGCTGATGAGCACTCTCGATGCCCTGCCGTAGAACGTCGGTCTGCCTCTGATGTGCCTCTGACTGAGCCCTCTGTGCCTCGAGCATCTCACGAAACAGTGTAAACATCTGTGATGCCTCTGCTGGCACAGGAGGTGGAGGTGGAAGCCCCTCAGATACAGCTGGCACAGTCCTCTGAGTAGGTGGTGGACCTCCGAAAGCAGCTGACACTCCAATCACCGGAGAAGTGACTGGTGCAGGCCCTCGGGATGTCGCAGACCTCTCAGAAGCTGCTCTCCCCTGCTGTGATCTAGTCTTAGGCGGCATCCTGAGACAAAGCGAAAGAAAGAATCAATATGGCACAAGATGTAAGACATCAAGGAAAGGATAGTTTAAGAGATCAAGTATCAACGTCAAAGGAGAATAGTTGAATCAAAAGAATTTTCCTAGATGTGATTGAGTATCTCAGCCTATATCCTATATCCTATTGCAGGCTCGCAGTAGTACAACTAAGTTGTCGCACTACCACGACATCACATACTTGTGAAGCTAGACCTGCATGGGCCACCACCAAACACGTGTCACGACCCGCACCCGGGGTAAGGGTACTAGTCGGAAACAACGCCCAGCCTACGCCGCAGAATTGGCGGTAGAACGCTGTCTAGAAAGTCTATCTAATATAATGAACCACCAAAAGATAGTGTACTCAATCACAGAACTAAGATAGAATGAACACGAATCAGATAAGAATAGAATAGTCATCAACTCATGAGTTTAAAATAATACATCAATGAGTCTGAAGAGTAACAAAAATAAGCTGGAGACAAATCCAGTACAAAAGAATACTATCATACTACAAGCTACACTCCAGGGTCAACTGTCTCAGTTGGGATAAGTTCCTCTTGAGCCAGGGTCTCCGAATCTAAACCCACAACATCCTGGGGTCCATAATAGGTAGGGTACTCCTCAGTGTCATCTGGAAAAATATATCCAGTCAGGAAAGGAGCAGAGTACATCTCTAACAGCAGTTCTAATCCATGATAAAAACTATGTAACAGTAAATAGCTGTGGATAAACAAGATGCACAAAATAGATACAAGAGATATATAGACAATACGAAAATATTGGAAAGAAATACAATAATGAACAATATGCCAATGAAACAATAATACTAATGACTAAGTGTGTGAGTACTAGCTTAACATGTGATCGGCTTGGGCAAGATACAATGCGGCCTGGCTAATCATACGTGCGGTGCATGATCAACACTATTCGCTTACCAATACTTTATTCAATAGGGATTTGATCACATATCTATACTAATACTCCCCACCCCCAACTGGTATAATAGATCCAACCATGGTATGCTATGGCACTAGATTCCCCAAGAAGATAGCTAGTCTCCCCGAGAATCGGTGTCTGTACATGTACAAGATAACCAATGAAACAATACTTGTACCATATACACCATATACCAAAGAATAACATCTCATGACGAGATCCGGATATACCAATCCGTGTAACCATAGTGTCGAGAGAAACATGTAAATCTACACTAGATACAACGAACATAGAGGATATCATAAATGAGAAACTATCAGAGAATGTACTCGCCTGAAATCCAAAGAACAGTCTCACAGATGTCTGACTCGGTGCCTCGAAGACCTAGATATGGAATACCACATTAAAACAAGGTCCCGGAAAGAGAACAAGTCAAACTAGTCAACTCCTAGGTCAATAAATAAATTCTAAGTCAAAAGTCAACTATGGTCAACTCTAAAGTCAACTAAAGTCAAACCAAGGTCAACCTCACAAGAAATCTATATAAATAATATAGAAATAAAATACAACAATTTAGGAATAAAAATTAGATCCCAAATCATACTCACACAAAGTATACTACTAATACAAATAATATATACCCTAAAATAATATATATACAAACCAATATGTATACAAATAACATAATATATTATTACAAATATTATACAAAATACATATATATACACATATATATATATACAATAATAATATATAAAATATAATTTAAAACTGTCAAAGCGTCACTGAAAACAGTGAACAAAATAAGATAAAATAAAAACAGGTTTAATAGTGACAGTCTTGACTGTCACTGAAAATTCGTCGCAGAAACTCCATATACAAAATCGCTGCTGTCACAGTTTGCTGACAGTTTCAAACTGTCACAAAAAAAAACGTCGCTGAAAGGTTGCCGCTCAAAACTGCCGCAGCATTAATGACAGATCTGTCATTAATGCTGACCACTGTACAGCGGCTGCTGTTCAGACCAAATAATGACAGTTTCACTGTCATAGAAACCACTGTCACCAAAACAAATAAAAATATAAATATATATATATATATATATATATATATATATATATATATATATATATATATATATATATATATGCAATAATAATCACAATACATATATATAAATAAATAATTATATACTTATATATATATGCATATATAAACTTATAATTAAATACTAATAGTTACAACACATGCACATATTAATGTTCATATTTTACATGGCTAGAAGCACACCTAAAATATATACATTAATATACAAATAATTACATAATAATTATAAATAATATAATTACACAATTAAACATATAAATATATTTTATAAAATATTTATGTATAATTTATACTATTAACATAAGTACATATATAATTACATGCAAGAAAGCTACATATTATATTTGTACATCATATTAGCACACACAAAAATATATAGATCTATGCTACAATAATTACTATAATAAATACACAAAATAAATATATAATATCTATATATATTTACTAATTATAATTGAGGAATTTAAACCATACATAAGTAGATCTATTCAAAAATCCACACAATTGGGGAGTATCACACCGTATCCCACTAGATCTAGGATACGCATGTGACACGAGTCCAACACACAACCAATTGCACCCCGAAGGATACAAACAAATCAAAAATAATATTTATGAATAAATCAAAGTGTCAAAACTAGATCTATGTGTCCGTGTCAAAATACGACATGTGCAAAGCCCCGTGTCGGAGGGAAAACCCCCAAAATAACACGTATCACCAAATAGTTGGGATACGAACCATATGTACCAAATTATGGACACGACACTAGCCCCAAACACATAAGCTCATGTCAAATTGATCTATAGGATCAATTGATACACACAACAAAATGTAAATTCGGAATTCCAACAAAATTAACACAAAAAGCACCATAACTTTCTCCATGGGTCTCCTATGAACACAAAACAAAGTCCTATGGGTAGTACATACATATAGGTTGATTTTACATGATTAAATCTCGGATTTAGAAGCTATTTAAATGGGAAAATCTGAATTATACCTATTGGGAGATGGATTCCCAATGAAACCTCCAATTGAGAAGAACTTGCTTCCAAATTGTAGATCCTTGCTCCTCTTTGTAGATCCTTGCTTCCTTCTTCTAGATCCTTGCTTCTCAACTTTCTAATGGTGAATTGGGAAGAATTTGGAATAAATTTGGTAGGGAATTGGAATGGAAATGGAGGGAATTTGGGAGTGGGAAATTCTAGATCTAGATTTGGAATGAGAATGAGAGGAGAGAGAAATTTTCCCCCTCTTTTAATAGGCCGGCCTTGCCCCTCTCCCAAGCAATTATAAAATGTCCAATGTACCCCTTGGGGCCTCTCATGAAGAAATAATTAAGGAAGGAAGCTTCTAGTCTAATCACTTAATTAATTTAATCCATCTCCTTAACCATGGGCTTTCTAAATGGGCCAAATATAACTATTTAATTTATGTTGGTCCATGGGTCCAAACTACACTAGTTGGGTCCACTAAAATAAGTCCAAAATAATTAAATAACATCCAACAACAATTAAATAATACAACAAAAATTATTTACCATGCACAATATTTATTTAAATAGGAAATTACTAAAATACCCTTTTTCCTAAAATGTGGTAGTGACACCTCTACATTGGAAACCAAGCCACCCTTCTCCATAATATTTCTTCTTCTTCTTTCTTTATTATTCTTCTTCCTCCTTCTCACTGAAGAGTAACCCCGTCCGGCCGGCCGACTGAACCGACTTCGGCTGGCGCAATCACTCCCCCACCCGACTCCATTGATCCTCGATTCCGGTCCGGACCGTGCAGCCATCCCTCCGCCGCTCCAGCAGTGCACCCCGCACCGCACAGCTCCGGCAGTGCAGCATCCCCTCTGGCTCCGGCAAGATCGAGCACCCCCGGATCAGTCCGGCGGCCGACTGCAGCACCCGCTGAGCAGTCTTCTCCCCCGCCCGACCTGTGCACCCGACGCCGACCGCTCCGGCCAGTTCGAGCTGACTGATCCGGCTGGGCAGCTTCTCCGGCCCACTGTGAAATCCATCCGGCGATACTGTACGGTTCTCCCCGACCGACTGACCCGATCCCCTGTGCGGTTCTTTCCCTCCGACTCCGGCCGTGTGACTCCCTCATCCGGCCGACTCCACCCCATCCGACCTCCTCCGACTTCGGAGCTCCCCCGTCCGGCCAGCATCGCCTTGCTCGGCCGACTTCCCCGTCTCCTCCCTGTTATCACACCATCACCACCACCATTACACCTTCACCATCACCACCACTATTACACCTTCACCACTACCACCACTTGCCACCCTCCATCGGCCATACTCTGTCATCCATCCAGCAACCTCGCCGCGTAGAGGTCGACTTTCTCCCCCTCTCTTTGTGTATTCCAGATTTCGATATTGTTTTAATAGGATTTTATTTATATATATTCATGTGTTAATGTTAGCTAGGGTTTTACCTATGTATATTCATGTGAGCATAGTATTAAGGTTTTATTTATAGAGCATGTTGATGATGGATTATGGTTGATAAAGGACATGGGAATATGACTTGTGGCATGTTGTAGAGGTATAATGTGATAGGAAGAATGTAGGTAAGGGTTTGGCTTCGCCATGAATTATAACAATTTAATTAAGATATGTGTTCGTGGAGAATTGGGTTTTGATCATTAAATAAATAATCGGGATATATATTACATGGTGGTAAAATACTAATTTATATATGGAGAATTAAATTAAGGAGAAACAAGGCTCTGAATTGATTGAACATTGATGAACACCAAGGAGCACGGGATTGATGAAGGATTTATGTGTAGTGTAAAATGCTCAATTTAAATGTATGATTAGTAAGGATAGTAGGTGAATGACTGATTGAGGACTAGTGTGATCGGTAATTTAGAAACTGGAAATTTAAGGTGATTAACTTAGGGAGGCACCTGTTGATTGGTAACAACGATATTAAATGAAGGAATTAATAATCATAAACTGTATTTTGAGGATGGTTTGATGATGTGGTACTGATGACTAGATATTTTGACTATCGTACCGATAGTCAACTGTGGTCAACCCCCCTAGTGTCTTGTCCCTGTGAGTCGTAGCTGAGACTGAGTTTAGGAGTAGATGTGTGTCGCATCCCTGTCTGTCGTGGAATAGATTATTGATTATTAGTTTGTATCTCATCTCTAGGTACTGTGGGACCTGAGGGCTTGGACGCGGTACCGGGACCCCATCATCAGCAGCCGCACGCAGGCAAGTGTACCTTGCCACCCTGTATTTCAGATTACCGATACTTGTTGTTCTTTATGTACATTGTGCACGTATTTATGTTAACGTTCGATACTTCGCGTTTGGATCACAACCGGGTGCTGACATTCGTCGTAACATCTTAAAATAATTGATAGATGCTTCGTAGCACCTCGATGTACGTATTTGAGAATATCGACACCCCAGGACACACTCATACACTGTGATCGTGCCAGATTCCTGCATCCTACATGACCAGAGACTGGGATGACCTTAGGGTCGCGTCTGTTGAGTTAATTCTGTATGTCGAGACTGTTGATAGAGGTTCAGGTTCAGCGCACAATCGTTGACCGCTTGGGAAGGGGAAGACAATTACTAGATGTTTGGGCTCCTCTGCACGCGCTTATATATGTATGTAGTATCTATGTAGTGATCCTGTATCTAGTGTAGTGGTATCACCCGTGTGTCTCTGTGCTCGGAGCTACGGTACGCCACGTGTGTCTCTGTATTTGGAGCTATAATTTTATTTTGGACAGCCCACGCGTCGAACATTGTCTTTAAACTGTGTCACACTAGTTTGGTTATGATAGAGTACCCTATCGTGCACTTATACGTTCTGTTTACTTGGCATTGCTGTATTTTGTACCTTGTTACGTCCCTCTGAGGACCTGGTTCCCTTCCAGGTGTAGGAGACGAGGATTACCCGGAGGAGTACGGACCGGGCATCTATCCAGCAGCTGTACTCACTGCCGAGGACGAGGTCATTCCTGAGGACTTCGCCTGATCGCTGGTAGTGACTCTTTCCTTGGGACGGTATCATTACCTAGTTACCTGCTGCCGTCCCAAGTTATCTTATTGCTTACTTTCATTCCAGTATTTGTGCTAGCAGGTTTGTTCCCGTGTGACTACTCTAGTATTTGTACTTGATGCTATCTTGGACATTTTCTTTCTGTACATTAGTTGTTGTATTTACCTCTATTGTGTTCTTATATTGCTGCCTGTGGATGAGATTTAGATTGACTATTTATGTGTTATGTGATGGGTTATTCATTGTACTTTACAGCTTAAGTGCACTCCGACGGGCCCATTAGATTGGGATGCCCGCCGAAGTGCGCTGCTGGCCATTGCCACATGACTCGGTTCCTTACCTATGGAACCGGGGCGTGACATATACCACAAAAGTTATAAGTACGGTGCCCTTGGTTGGGTATGGTGCGATACTATCTGGTTGCTGGCGTGTCAAAGGGTGTCTAATGGGTTCTCATGGCTGTGTCCTTACTGGTCCTTGGTGACTTCTCTGTTGAATTACGTTTCCCCTGCTGATGGCCTCCTGGATCCTGCCCTCTGTCAATAACTCAGCATAAGAGATCCGGGACTGTGAGCTAGTGTAGTGCTGGAGCTCCTGAGTTAGTCCGCGATGAAACCTCTTAGCCTTAGCCAAGTCATCCGGTATCAGGGCAGCGCTATATTTACTAAGGCGACTAAACTCGGCATCATACTCGTCAACCGTTCTGTTCCCCTGCTCCAGGTGAAGAAACTGATCGTACAATGCATCTCTGACGATGTCTCGGAAGTACTTCCTCTCAAAGCACTCCAAGAATTGTTCCCAAGTCTGACGCGTACCCAACTGGCGCTCCATTGATTCCCACCAGTGATGCGCGTTACCCTCTAGCTGAGTCCTTACGCCTATCATCCATAGTTCTGTAGGTAGTTGTGATGCTTCTAACAACTTCTTGGTATTGGCAATCCAGTTCGTGGTCTCCTCTGGACTCTCATTGCCTTTATATGGCTTAGGGCCCATCTGCACAAAGTCCTTGACTGAACCAACCCGAGCTTGTGGTACTGAATCTAGTTCCTGGGTTGGTGTAGGGGCTAGTGCAGCCATTCTCTCAAGTGCTGTCAGAAATTCTAGCCTCAGCTCTGCCATTTGCTGCCTCTGCTCTGCAGCCTGCGCGGCTGTCTGCTGGCTCTGTTCTTGCATTATCATTTGAAAGAATTAGAACAGCTGTGTCTGGATATCCTGCGGTGCTAGTGGAGCTGGAAAAGTCCCATTTGGTATTATGGAAGGGGTTGATGGAATTAGATTGCTAGTCAGTCCATCCGGTCCCGGAGGAAGAGGAGTCGTTGGGGCCTCTCCTGGTGATTGGTCGTTTTCCCCTAGAGACGTGTTGTCCTCGGTGACGGCTTATCCATTATGCAAATTCATCTCTCTGCAAGAGATGGACGGAGGATTAGGAAGAGTACATGAATCAAGCAGTATGCAAGCACTTAAGTAGAACATATTGGAAGGAAGGATGAGTTATAGTCAAGTGTGGATGAGATCTAAAATTCTAATCCTAGGTGCAGGCCCGCTCGGTACAGTTACGTAACCGAAACGGCTAACTCGACCTGCATGGGCTACCACAAAAACATGTCACATCCCAGTCCTAAAATACGTAGGACTAGGAACACATAAGCATGCAGCCGTATGTATAGGGCAACTCCAATATATGGATACCATAATACACACGTACGCTGTAATATGAATATAAACTCACATGTGGTATATATAGTGTCACAAGTCACAAATATACTAATCTCATCCACACAACAAGTCGTAGAAAAGAAATACTAAACTAGAATAATGGGTCTGAAGTATCCAAAATAATAGTCGGATGGAGATAAATCCACTACCAAAGACTATATCCAAAACTAAAATGAGAGAGGAGTATAAAATCTCCAATATAAAATAATGTGATGACAGAAGTGTATCAACTAAGAAGAATCCATCGCTAGATATAATCAATGATGCTCAGAAGGTAAGACCTCCTCGGTAGAAAATAATGCTTCAGGTCCAGGCCCGTACTCCTGCGGATACTCCTGGTCGTCTATACCTGGCAAGGGAACAGGTCCTCAGAGGGACATAACAAGATACATAGAAGCAAGCCAATTGAATACAGTAAACATGCATAGTGTTTGAAAATATATAAGTACGCTGTACAAGACAATCTATATGAATGCAAATGAGGACAACTTTTCGACATATGGGCAAGGGTAGGCTACTCGATCTAAATCTCACAACTCACACACACGTCAGTGGACATCAGAAATTGATATACCGCAGGGGTAGCGACCAGCGAGACTCTAAAAATTGATATACTGCGGGGGTAGCGACCAGCGCGACACACGCACGTAGTGCAAGCTATATACTATGTTTTATCAGTGTGGTTAAAAGCCCATACGCCTAATGATTGTCCTCTCATGATACTAGGTGTCAAGTGTGTGTCAACATATCTAATATATATAGTAATGACTGAACGAACTACACATGCAATGAATATAACTGAACGAACTACACAGGCAATGAATAAACAGAAATATAAATAGCATACAAAGTACTGTAAATAATTTGGCAAGGTATACTTGCCTGGCAAGAAAGCTGCAATATGTAATGTCCCGATGTCAACACCAAGAGTCAGAAACTACGACCTCAAAATGAACGTCTCCGGATGCTGAAATAGACATCACCAATGTTTCCATAATAAGCGAGATAGCTAGAAAATACTACCCTTTCGTCCAATTTGGACATAGGGGCAAAACGGTAATTTCGGGTCAGAGCGGGGTCCACATGTGGCCTACTTTGCACCGAAAAGCGTACCAGGGATAAAGGTCTCTAAATAGGACAAAAATATAAGTCAAACCAATTCTAAACGTCAATACGAACTCAACGGTACGTCCAGTTCTGGATTCCGGTGAGCCGAACACGAATTCGTCCAAAAAGTCAACCGTAGGGCCCGCTAATAGGCGGCTTGGTCAACTGTCTCAGATTCGCGTGGAACTTGGGTCACTTGACCAACACGATACCACGATTCTAGTGGCACAAGTTTCGTCACATTTTGACGAGCGTGCACTAAATACGCAGGACTTTTGCAAAAGTTGCGACACGGGGACTTGTCGCGGATAAAGGTTGATTCTGACGCGCACACGCGTCCGAATTAATTTTTGCGAAAGAACACACGTCTGGGTATACCGCGCACCTTTTGGTGCACTTGGTACACGACGGGACGGTCCCGTTTGGCGGTGCACGCTCCGTATCGCAATTTCTGGAATTTGGGAAAAAACAGGTTTTTGGGGTTTTCCATCTAATTTAATTCTACACACAATAATTAATAAATTATTATATTTGACAAAAAATAAACTAGGTCAAGTGGTCTTCGCATACCAAAAAGAAAAACCAAATTTGGATCTCTGTGGTGGGAGATACGAGTCCATGAACATAGGTAGTTACCGCAGTTTTTTATGATACCCAAAAGTTATCATTTTTTGCCAATTTGGTCGCTATTTTCGCTTAGGTTTACACTCTATTCGAGGTCAACTAACGTACAAATATTGAAGGGGGTTAATTCATGAACGTATCGGTGAAGATGGGGTCGAGTTTGGTCGAGCGAGGAGACGGGAAACAACACGTGAACACATGTACGCTGCTGTTCAAAACTGTCGCGTGCGGGGTCGCAGTTGATCACGCTCACGGTGGCACGGGTGGATGAGGCTCGGCGGGGTGTCTTGGCGGCGGTCTCATTGGAGGCGCGGTCCAGGGTTGGGAAGTCGGCGCTCGAGGGAAAGGATTTAGGTTTAGTGTTAGGGTTGTGGAGAAGAGAAGAATATATAGAGAGAATGCGCGGGGGGGGGGGGGGGGGGGGGAACTGCGGCCTACTGCTGCTGTTTCTTAAGTTGGTTGGGGTCTCACGGGTGGGTAGGGATAGTTGTTAGCGGGTTAGGGTTAGGAAATGGGTTTGGTAGAATATCCATTAGGGATTTCTATTTCTTTTTCTTTCTTTTTCTTTTCTTTTCCAATTCTTTTTCTTCTTCTTTTCTATTTAAATTACATATATATATATATATATATATATATATATATATATATATAGAAATTATAATAGTGCATACCATAAGTTTGCCATTCGTCCACATGGTCTCCTACATGTAATAAATTAGGAAAGATTCATAATTGCTCCATAAATCCCCTAAATGCACAAACACCTAAATTAAATAAATTCTTTTTTCTCTTATTGGCAACTAATTACTATATTTCAATTAAATAATTAAATAAAAAAGTAAATATGGTTTTTAGAATTAGGGGTTTTACTCCTGGCAAGCAATCTATGCAATGTAGGCGTCCTGACTTCAAGCACAAGGGATCAGAAACTTTAGGCTTCGAACGAGCGTCTCAGGATGTTGAAATAAATATCACCAATTTCTCCAGAATCAGCGAGAAGGTCAGAAAACTCTTATCCTTTTGCCCAATTTAGACATAGGGACAAAAAGGGCAATTTTGGGTCAAATCGGGGTCCACATGTGGCCCACTTTGCACCAAAATACGTGCCATGGGTAAGTTCATTAAATAGGGAAAATTATAGGTCAAATAATTTCTAAACATCGATATAAACTCAACGGTATGTCCACTTTTGGATTTCGGTGAGCCGATCACAATTTCGCAATTTCGCACGTCAAGTAAACCGTGGGGCCCATGAATAGGCGGCTCGGTCAACTGTCTCAGAATTATATGAAATTTGGGACACTGGAACAGAATGATACTACAGATCCGATGGCACAAGTTTTTTAGCATTCTAACGATCATGTACCAACTAATAGGGAGTTTTACAGAATGTCGATACGGGTAACTTTTTTCGGATACAGGTTGATTCCGGCGCACACACGCCTGAATCAACTTCTGCAAAATCCCACACGTCAGGATATACCATACGCTCCTTTCGGTACAACAAGTACATGATGTGGTGGTCCAGTTTTTCGGGACGCACTCCGTATCTTATTTTCTAAGTTTTCTATGAACAATTTTCGTAAGTTTTTCTGATTTTAAACACAGTTTTTAATGCAGGAATAATAATAGAAAATATGCAAATAATATATCATTGCGATCCTGGTTATACTGACTTCGTGTCAGAAAAAGAAAATTGAGTTTTGGTTGATTCGTTTGGGAGAGAATCGCCTTCCAAAACAGGTGTTTGGAACAGTTTTGGGTGTTCTGTTTTGTATATATAAAAACAGATTTTTCGGAAAGTTTCGGTTGTTTTTAAAACAGAAATATAGTTGTTCGAATAAAATTACTTGAAGGCATTAGAAGGTGTTCATATTGTATGTAGGAAGAAATTCAGCGAAAAAGATGGGTACCTGGGGTTCGGTTCTTAATGCGATTTACGCACGAGCGGGACTCTGATTGGTGGCGTCAGCAGTTCAGCGGCGATCGTCAGCGAGTAAGGAGGGTAGAAGGTCGCCGAGTAAGGAGGGGAGGAAGAAGTTTAGGGTTAGGGTTTTCGTATGTTATGGATATATATATATAGGTCGAGAGGGGGTATACGCGCGGGTCGAGTCACCTAAGGTGGAAGGTTGGGTCAATTGGTGATCCGTGGGGGAAAGGAATAACTACTGCTGTTGTTTATTTATTGGTAGTAGTGTGTTGTGTTATGTTAGGTTTATTATCTTTTAGCTTTTAGTTTTTTTTCTATTTCTATTCTTATATATATATATTCTCTTTTACAACTAAATTATTTTATTTTATTTTATTATTAACGTTATTATTATTGCTATTATTATTACTTCTATAAAAGATTTATAATTTTATTATTATAATTTTATTTATTTTGAAAAAAGAAACTTCACCTTCTAATATATTAATGTACTAGTAGACGACCTTATGTACTGCCATAAGTACAAAACCTAGTATTTTATTTTAATTATTAATTAGAAAATCTAGGGTGGTTACATTCTACCCAACTTACAAAAATTGTCCTCAAAATTAAAACTAAAGCACGATAAGGAAACGAGAATATTATACGGTAGAAAAGAACAAAGTAAGATCATACCTTGATCTTCGAACAGATACGAAAAGCGGTTGCGCATGTCATTCTCGCGCTCCCAAGAGGATTCTCCTGGCGAGTGATGTCTCCATGCCACGCGAACCAAAGAAATAAACGGATTCCGCAACACATTCTCTCGACGATTAAGAATCTTCATGGGTTGCTCTTGGTATGACAAGCTTGACCCAATGGTGATCTCAGAGTGATCGAGAACATGACTGCTATCTGCCACATATCGTCTTAGTTGCGACACATGGTATACATCATGCACTCCCTCAAGCGAAGGTGGTAGTGCCAGTCGATACACAACTTCTCTAACTCGCTCCAACACATCAAACGGTCGCTGTAGATCACGTAGCCTCCTGATCCTGATGGAATGGCCAATACTAGTGCCGTGGTCAGTCGCTTCTTCAACTCCTCAAAAGTAGCTTGACACTCATCCGTCCATATGAACTCTCGGTCCTTGCATGTCAGCTGAGTCATAGGCTCTGCTATCCTCGAGAAGTTTTCCATGAACCGACGGTAATATCCCGCAAGTCCAAGGAAACTCTTCACCTCGGATGCCGACTTAGGAATGAGCCATGTCTCAACTACCAAGATTTTCTCTGGATCTACTGAAATACCATCTCCAGTGACAACATGCCCAAGGAAAGAGACCTTATCCAAGAAGAACTCACATTTACTGAGCTTCGCGTATAATCGCTCTTTCCTCAATGTCTCTAAGACAATCCGCAAGTACTTCTCATGCTCCTTGTGGCTCTTCAAATAGACAAGGATGTCATCTAGTGAAGACAACCACGAACTGGTCCAAATAATGATGGAAGACTCCATTCATCAAGTTTATAAAGACAGCTGGAGCATTAGTCAATCCAAATGGCATGACCAAAAACTCGTAGTGTACATATCTTGTCCTAAATACGGTCTTCAGAATATTCTGCTTTCGCACCTTCACCTGATGATATCCTGATCTCAATTCTATCTTCGAGAATACCTTGGATCCACTAAGCTGATCAAATAAGTCATCAATGCGTGGCAAATGGTACTTATTCTTCAAAGTCACAGCATTCAAGGCCCTATAGTCAATGCACATGCGCACTGACCCATCCTTCTTGGGTACAAATAACACTGGGGCTCCCTAGGAGATACACTTGGTCGGATGAAGCCTTTCTCTTCTAACTCCTTCAATTGCGCCTTCAGCTCATCCATCTCCTTCTTCGCCAATCTGTGAACATGCGATGCTTTCGGTGTTGCTCCTGGGGTCAACTCAATCGAGAATTTTATATTTTTGTCCGGAGGTAGTCTGGGCAAATCCTCTGGAAAGATGTCCTCAAACTATGAAATGATAGGGTGATAAATGATGTCGTCCAATGTCATCTAAACGCCACCAAGAACCTCTATGGATCCTCATGCAAACTTGAGCTCCGCCTGGCCTGGTACCTTAAAGAGAATGCTTCCTCCGTAGCAGTCGAAGAAAGCATGGTACTTGCTTAGCCAGTCCATCCTAAGGACAACATCAAAGTTTGGCATGGGAAAGACTAAGAGTCGTGCCTTCATCTCTCTGCCGCGAATCACTACAGAACAAAATCTAAAAATACGGCTAACAGGTACAACTCCCCTGAGTTGTCAAGGCGTCTACAGTGATGGCGAGGGTAACGACATGTCTCACAGGGGGAGGAGATTATTGGAACATATTCAAGGTAGATGCAAATCAAGTAGTCAAGGAGAATATAAAATTGAAATTCAAAAGGATGTGATTAAATAAGTGGATGAGATCTTATACTCTAATCATATTTGCAGGCTTGCTCGGTACAGTAACGTAACCGAGACAATATACTCTTAACCTCCATGGGCCACCATAAAAATATGTCATGCCCCAGTCCCAAAATACGTAGGACTAGAAATAAGTAGCATGCCAGCCGTATGCATATGACAACTCCAATATGTTGGAAAAATTATAACACACACACGCTGTAATATGAATATTAATTCACAAGTGGAACATATATTGTCAACACAAGTCACATGCATCTATATCTCATCCACAAGCACAAGTAAAGAAATAACAAAATAAATAGCTAAATGTCTCAAGTACGAAATATTAAAAGAATGATAGTCGGTGGAGACAAATCCACTACCCATCGACTATATCAAAAACTAAAATGATAGAAGAGATCAAAACCCCAATATAAAATAAATGTCAATAAAGAAACAACAACTAAGGATCCATCAGCAATGAAGTAATCACTGGTACTCAGAAGGTAAGACCTCCTCAATTGAGAATGATGTGTCAGGCACGGGTCCATACTCCTGCGGATAATCCTGCTCGTCTATACCTGGAAGTGGACCAGGTCCTCAGAGGGACGTAACAAGATACAAAAAGTACATGCCATAATATACTAAAAATAACATCTAAAGGGTCGCCTAACCGTCTATGTGAAATACACTTTTGAGAACAATTTTCCAATGTATGGGCTATCTGGCTAAAAATTGGATTGGTGTTGCTCTCTTGGAGAATCAGTGGTTTAAAAATCGTAACGTCTTTCGATCGTCAGAGGCCGCCTGTAAATAATATAATATAAGGGTCTTATGACCACGCATCTCCGGCGGAGTGTACGGGTTACAAAAGAGAAAGTGTAAAGGAGCCCATATGCCTACTTATTGTTCTCCCTACCCTATGCTCTATCCATGTCATATCCATGCCACGGTGATACCATCTAGTAACTGCCAGGTCTCCTAGCATGTATTTCTATCAGCAGCTATTTCATATACGTCGCACGTACCATACGTACAGGTGGCTAGTCTATCACGCAAGTCCGTGTCCTATATGAGAGTCATACTCGTGTAGCAAATGTGTCAAAGCCAATGAAACATAAGAATGCCTCAACATCATGGGATAGTCTCGTAACACTAGGTCGTCATGCAAAATATTAAATAAGTGACAAAAGGTGATGCAACCATCGTTGCACCCAAGTTATTCTTGGACGGGCAGTTTTATATAGCAAAATAAATGAAAATAAGCAACAAAAAATAAATATGCATCAATTGAATGTAACTAAACACTAGTATGACAAGGTATACTTGCCTGGGAAGCAATCTGTGCAATGTAGGCATCATGACGTCAAGCACAAGGGATCAAAAACTACAGGCTCCGAACGAATATCTTCGGATACTAAAATAAACATCACCAACATCTCCTAAATTAGTGAGATATTCAAAAAACTCTACCCTTTCACCCAATTTGGACACATAGGCCAAAAGGATAATTTTGGGTCAAAGCGGGGTCCATAGGTAGCCCACTTTGCACCGAAATGCACGCTAGGGATAAGATCTCTAAATAGAGAAATTATAGGTAAACAAAATCCTAAACATTGATATGAACTCAACTGTATATCCACTTTTGGATTCCGGTGAGCCGATCACAATTTCGCCCGTCAAGTAAACTTTGGGGCCCGTAAATAGGCGGTTCGGTCAACTGTCTCAGAATCGCATAAAATTTGGTTCACAGGACCAGCATGATACAACGGATCCAAGGGCACAAGTTTCATCGTATTCCGATGAGCGTGTACCAACTAATGAAGAATTTTACAAAACATCGATATGGGAAACTTTTCACGGATACGGGTTGATTCCGGCGGGCACACATGCCTGATTCAACTTTTGCGAAAGCGCACACGTCAGGATATACCATATGCTCCTTTCTATATAACATGTATGTGACGTGGTGGTCCAGTTTGTCGGGACGCACTCCGTATCGTATTTTCTAAGTTTTCTATGAACAGTTTTTGTAGATTTTTCCTGATTTTAAATACAGTTTTTAATGCAAAATAATGATAAAAAATATGCAAATAATATATCGTTGCGATCCTGGTTCTATTGACTTTTTGTCAAAAAAGAAAATCGAGTTTTGGTTGATTTGTTTGGGAGAGAATCGCCTTCCAAAACAGGTGTTTGGAATAGGTTTGTGTGTTCTGTTTTGTATATATAAAAACAGGAATTTGCTATTGATCGGTATCATCAGTAAATCTCTATTAGGCTTTGGGATCCTGTACGCGTCGTTGGAATACACTAACTCCACTATGAACGAGCCTTCCTATTTAGGTTGGAACTTTCTCTTATTCTTGTGTATCCTGACCATTGGTCTTCTTACTATTTGTACAAGGTCACCGACTTGAAACACTATTTCTTTCACCTTTATATTAAGGACTTTAGAAATACGTGCTTGGTATAGCTCAATACACTATTGAGCTAGCAGATATTTTTCGTCAAGCGCCACCAACTCTTGTAATCTCAAACGATGATTGTCTTCTGTTGTTAACACGTTGGAGAGAGCTATCCAGAGAGAGGAAATCTGAATTTCTAGGGGAAGAACTGCTTCACTCATATAAACCAGAGAGAATGTCGTTGTGCGGTAGGCCCAAAGCCATTCTCCTAGTTTCTCATTCCAGTTGCGTTTGTTAGACGAAATAATTTTTTTGAATAACTTAATAATAGTTTTATTGAATGCTTCTGCTAATCCATTCGCTACTGGATTGTATACCGTTGAAGCTATGTTATAGATTTTATTTTTGTTATAAAATCGATAAAATATGTGACTCATAAATTATAGGCCATTATTGTGGATGATCCTTCAAGGACGACTAAAGTGATAGATGGTGCGATGTTTGACAAAACTGACCATGTTTGATGTCTTCACTTCAATGAGCGGTATAACTTTCACATATTTGAAGAAATAATCAATTATAGCCAAGATGAACCGATGATCTCTAGAGATGGTGGATTGATTAGACCCATGACATCTATGCCCCATACTTCAAATGGCCATGATGCTGCCACCAGATATAAGAATTCTGAAGGTTGGTGGATGAAGTTGAAATGAATCTGACATGCCCCACACTTCTTTGCATATTCTATGGTATCTGCTACCATAGTAGGCCAATAATAACCCAGACGTCTAAGACGATCATGTATCTTAGGACTTGGTTGATGTGCACCATAAGTACCATTTTGAGCTTCATTGAGTGCTTGCTTTGCTTCTGCGTCTGATAGACATCGTAACAAAAGCCTGTCGTACCAGCAACAATACAATATTTTAGTGGCTGTATCATAATAAAATCTGAGGGAGCATCTCTTAACAGAAATGGCTTCCTTCGAATCATCGAAAAGAATTCTATAAATAACATAGTCTATGAACAAAAATTGTCAGTCTTTGACATCAATCTCCGTAGCATAGCTTTGATAGATATGTATGTTATTCCTGGCACCGAATAACTCTTGACCAATCACTGTGACCGATTATTGAGTCTTTATTAGAATAGCTAAGGATGCTGCTAACCCAGCAAGAGCATCAGCTTCAATATTCTGCAATCGAGGTACATGCTTGATGAAGAATCCTAAGAAAGTTAAGGCTATATCAATAGTAGCCCTATAATACGTGATGGGGTCTTCATGGAGAACCTCGTATTCTCCTAGTCTCGGACTTGACTAACTATCAACTTAGAATCACCGTAAGCTTCGAGATAGTTTACCCCTAGCTGTTTAGCCAACTGGATTCCGATGATTAAAGTATTATACTCTGCCACATTGTTGGAACATGATTTAGTGAGGGAATAAGCGCGATAGAGGACTAAGTTATTAAGGGAGACAAATACCACCCCCACTCTTGCGACAATGTTGTCTTTGGGTCCCGTTCTTGAAGCATTGTCAAAGAACATTCGCCAGATTGACTCTTCTGATGTCGTGTTTGACTCCAATACTTCATCTGGAATATCGTCATAGAGTTTTGATATTTCTGGCACAGGATGGGCTGCGAAAAAGTCAGCCAATGCTTGGCCCTTAACTGCCTTCTGTGGAACGAATATTATATCGTATAGAGAAAGCAACATTGCCCATGTAGCTAGGCGAGAATTTAGTTCTTCTGGTTTAGTCATAAGCACTATGAGGGGATTGACCTGAAAGATGACATGGACCGTTTGTCCTGTCATATAGTGTCGCATCTTCTGGATAATGAATATCAGAGCCAAACACTCATTCTTTACAAGATTATACCTGTGTTTAGCACCAACCATCATCCGACTGACATAGTAGATCGCTTGTTCATATCATGTATCATTCTTCTGAGCTATTAGCATACCAAGGGAATGATCTATTGCTTGAACGTAGAGTAAGAAGGGTTTTCCCACTATTGGATCCACCAACGCTAGGGGGCTTATTGAGATACTTCTTGATGTCATCAAATTTACGTTGGCATTCTTCAGTCCACGTGAAAGAAACTCCTTTTTTCACCAACTGAGTGAACGATTGGCATCGTCCAGAGAGATTAGATATAAATCTTCCGAGGTATGCCAATTTTCCTTGAAGTCCATGAAGTTCTTTAAGATTCTTAGGGGGACGCATGTCAAGGATAACCCTTGTCTTCACAGGATCTAAATGAATACCTTTTGAAGTTATAATGAATCCAAAAAATATACCGTTGGAGACTCCCAGAAAAGACTTGGTTGGATTCATCTTGAGTTGGTAAGCACATATCAGTTCGAATACCGTAATCAGGTTTTGGAGGTGATTGCCCTTGAGATGACTCTTGACTGCAATATCATCCACATAGCACTCCACTATCTTTCACAAATATTTACAAAATATTATGCTCATATATAGCTCGCTGGTATGTCGTACCAGTATTTTTCAGACCAAAGGGTATCACCGTATAGTCGTATACCCCCAACGGTGTTCGAAATGATGTGTGCTTCTCATCATCCGAGAATATCTTGATCTGGTTGTAGCCTGAGAATCCATCCATGAAGGACATTCACTCATAGTCGCAAGTATTATCGATCATTATGTTAGTAATTGGAAGAGGAAACTCATCTTTCAGACAAGCTGAGTTTAGATCTCGATAGTCTATGCTGAATTGGATCTTCCCTTTCTTCTTTATGATTGGAATAATGTTGGCCACCAAATATGAATGTTATTCCTCGCGAATGAAGCCACTTGCTATTAGCTTGTCAACTTCTGCTTCAGTTGCTTCCATGACGTCTGGACAAAGTCATTTTTGTTGTTGCTTTACTGGCTTAGCATTAGAAAGTATATTGAGTTAGTGCATTACAATTTGGCGATCCAGGCCCGGCGTGTCTTTGTAACTCCAGACAAAGACATCAATGTATTCTCTTATAAGTTGTATAAGAGAATCAAGATCTTCTTCGGATAGACTTTTACTGATGGAAATTGGTTTGGAGGATGACTCATTACCCAAGTCGACTTGAACAACATCTTTAATAGGCGGTTCACGTTGCACAAAATGTAGCTCCCACCAAGACTCCAGCTTTTGAGCCCAAGGTTCAACATCAAATAGCTCAAGTGATTGATCATCGTCTTCAACTTGGTTTACTAACACCATGTTGAAAGATAATATTTTCATAAAAAATTCTCTAATGCTGGAATCATAGTTCCAAATAGTAGACTCTGAAGGGTGAGAATGCATCTCAGCGTCAAATTCTGAGCATTCAGGCATTGTTTCAGGAGTAATATAACAAAAACCATGACAAGTTTGTTGGTAATAGGTTTCAGGCTTGCCTTTTGGAGAAAAGTGACGTAATGGCAGACGTCGCCCTTTGTCGTAGTTAATTCCATGGTTACTTTTTAAATTGTAACCAATCTTTTCAATGAGATCTTTCGCTTGAGGATTGTAACGATAAAGTTGTATTTTTCCGTTGTCAGGTTCAGGATTGTCGATAAGGAAGTCTCTATGACCATCTATCCTACCAAAGATGATAGGCTTGTTTCCTTTCCTCCTTTCTGGAACTTCGAAGACTAGACCACAATTTGGGAAGATTATGGTTTTCGTGTTAGTTGTCATCACCAGCATACATAGGTGCAGCCTTAAACTATACTCTAAAGAATATCTAGTACTTAAACATTAGACATCAGAGTAGTTCAAAGGTATCCCTTTATTCAAAAAATATAAATTCTCCTCCTTAGGAATAACATCATCCAAAGAGGGTACATCAGTTTGCGCACTTATATATTCGTCAAGCGTATTATCTTCTTTAACTTCAACTACAAACTGGCATACAAGCGATTGATCCAGAGTTGGAGTCTTGGAGTGACGAAGGTCCGAGAACTTTGGTATTATTTACTTCGAGAGAATAATTTTTAGTAGAATCTCCCTTTTTCTTTATGGGTTGTCCTTTGAAGATTAATCATAAGCGACTCTGGTACGTTGTGATTAGTTTTCTTTCAGATGTTTACAAAAGAGGAGAAAAAATGTTAAAGGATTTTCAAAGGGACTTCTATAGCTGGATCTATTTCAACTTCATCATCAGCATCGTTGCCTTCTACTTCTCAGTGTATTTTTTTGTGCAACACCGAATCAGAGTAGTAAGCCTCTACCCCCTTGAATGGGTCGACATCGACAAACTCGGTTCTGACAACCCCATCACTATCGACGTTCTTGAAGCACTGATGCAGAGTTGACGGTACAATCATGTTCTCGTGTATTCAGGGGCGTCCTAGCAAGATGTTGTAGGATACATCAACATCGATAACATAGAAAATTACCTCAGTCCGTAGATTGCCTATCTGATATTTTAGGCGAATCTTTCCCAAAGGTAGCTCCTTCCAGCATTAAAGCTACATATAGTTGTATTAGTTGTAGACAACTGGTGCATGGGGATCTCTAGGATTTGAAGCAGGCTCCTTGGAATTATGCTGAGTGAGGAGCCAAGATCGATGTGCATACGATCCACCTTAATAGCACCAATGTAGCTAGTATAGTACAAAGGTCATTCATGATGATTATTCTTCAATAACATGTCCTCCTAGGAGAAGGTAATATTAAGGAATTTCTCCATCAAGCTATGGTAATGGGGACATGCTGTAGGGTATTCGATTGGATCCTTGATTTCAGCCAAGTAGGATTCGACATATTACAATGCCTCGCTTAAAGTGTCACGGGTCTCTTTGGAGAGACAAAGAAGCTCAAAGATTGATAATCTTGCCGGTGTATTAGCGAGTTGTGCCAATACGTCGAAGTTTTAGGGTTTATCCAACATTGGTGGAGAGTTTTTCTTCAGGGACTTGTTGTAGCGAGTCTCCTTCTGCTTTGATTTATCCGTCGTTGTAGGCTTGGACGAACCTTCTTCGGGTGCTACTATAGCAGTAGCTACATATTATGATGGAGTAGCATCCTTTTGAACTGGGTCATAAGTCCATAAATAAGTTTTGTTGGATCTGGTTTGCCGGATAAGGTTTCATCGGTGGTGGACGGAAGAACCATGTGGTATGTTCTGTGGTTCTTCACACCATGAATCTTCTTGGCTCTGTTCTTCCTTTCCTTTATCTACTTCCTTTGTGAGTTAGTTTTGTTTCCCATGTGTCATGCCCCGGTTTGGTTAATCGATAAATAATCCCCCGGGCGTGATACCGTGCGAGCGTAAGGCATGCTCGCACAAGGCCTAAGCATAATAATATATATAGAAATACAATAGCAGAGTGCACAAGTAGAAGAACACATATTAAAATGAAGGAAAGTTATCTTTATTAATAATTTACATCTTTGTTACAAACACTTGACTTTAAAAGTAAAGGGGTGCCGCGCGGGCTTACAAGATGGATGCAAAATAAGATAGCCGATCTATACATTACATCCCTTACTAAATTTTCAAAAGACAAAGCACCTTGGGTGCGAGTTTGCACCGTCGCCTTGGGGCTTCAATAGAGGGTATGTATGAGATCCAAAAATATGTACGTGCGCTTTAAAAGTCATGAACATGAACGCGTCAGATCAGTAAAAATTTGGGGGATGCTTTACCTCCTCGCCGCGTCACCTTGTCTCGGGAAACCTGCTGCAACGAGGGTCAGTACTTTAAAATGTACCGGTGAGGGTGAGCTAACCCAACGCACCAAATTGACACAATATTCATGTGAACATGCAATATTATTATTATTATATGATAACATGCAATAGAAATGGAATGATATAACAAAATATGCCACCGCTCGGTGACTTATACCTGCGCCGTCTGAATCACCTGCACAAAACATACCATGACCTTCCCTGCCACGAAGACATAGTTAGATTGCACAGTTTAAATATACATAGTGTGTTACTGGTCGAAATAGGGATGGCCGACTTTCTTTTCGCTTTGGGTATCTAGCCCTTAGCGGATGTCCCGATTCATCCCGTGCTAGGACTTTAGCTTGGAAATGTTCTACCCAGGCCGATGCGGTCCCAGTGCCCCGACGACCGTTCGTAGAAATTCTTCCCTTTTGCATAAGTTGTCATTGATCACGCATCGTCTAAAACTAAGTTATCAAACGAGACATACAAGACAACATAAGGAATTTAACTTCATGGCATACTATGATAGTATAATCTACTTCTCAAGTGATCGCATTTCCAAATATGTACTACTCATTGCACATTTATAGATAAATAAGTTCTATATACAACTAAAACATAAATATGTACATGCATAGCGGACAAGCACACAACAAGGTTTTCGTTCGGTAATCTTTATGTTATAAGCATCAATGTTTCATGTCTACTTCTTATTATCTTGATTCGGTTTTATTATTATGGTATCGTTGATCGGAACACACAAATAAGTCAGATTATTAAGAGTGAAGACTTGAAAGAAGGACGCTAATCGAATGTAAATCCACTCACAAGTTGGTGAATCGGGAAAGAGAAATAGAGAGATATTTAAGACTTCGCTCGTACATCGCTTACACGATCACCTGCACGCACGAACAGATGATCAATATCTCGTTGTCTCGGTCTTCCAGAGTTTGATACAAAATGTAAAGTTCAACGAACGAAGGCAACAAAATTTATCAAAAACGTTCAAGAAAACCAAAGTCATAAAACCAAAAAGAAAATAACCAAGCGGCATTGAAAATGAGCAAAGAAACCAACGCAAAGAAAATGCCCCTCATGACTCTGCCGCTGAGTCCTTCCTTAAGGCATGATTCGCTGAATGTGGTAATTGATTCCGAAGAAACCAATCCATAATGTGAAAAGGATCTTGATTCAATCTGTCCCGATCGAACGATACCAAGTATTTCTTAACCGCTCTCCCCGAAAAGGGGGAACGGGACACAACATCTTAACCAACTGTAAAACCCCTTCCTAGAAAATCGTATATACCTTTTTATTTATTAATTATTAATTAAATTGTAGTAATTAGGTCCAAACAGGAGAAATAGATTTTTAATAATTTTTATGTTAGATGTTCGGGCACTTAGAGGACTTGTGGGACCATTAGGAATTTTTCGGAATTTATTCCATGTAGGAGACCCCTTGAGCAGTTGCTAGCCTAACGATGTGCAATACCCTATTATATAAATTTTCTTATGAGTATATATATAATATATATGTATATACAAAAATATATATATGTATATATATTTATAAAAAAAAGAAAAAAGAAAATAATAGAATTAAATAATACTAATTAGAATAGAATAATAATACTAATAATAATAACCATAATAATATATATAGGCTACTTGACTCTTAAGTTCCTTAGAACTCTTCTTCAGCAGAATCTGCTGACCGCTTTCCCCTTAGCCTTTTGACTTATGCCGCCCCATTTGCCAGAAGCCTTCGCCCGACCCTTTCTTTCTTTCTTTTTTTACATTAGCGGCTTCACCCGATCCAATTAACTCCAACCCTCTCTCTCTCTCTTAATATATAGCATATATATATATATAATAAACTCTCCAAAACCCTAACTTAAATTCCCAGACTTCTTCTTCCCATCTATAGCCGTCACCACAGCCAGAGAAGCCTCCCCAAGCCATCCAATCATCCCGTCGACGCCGGCATCGCGAACTGCAGTCTCCCACTCGAGGCACCTTCGCTCCGGCACGAATTCCCGTTGACTCGCTCGACCAAACGCTGATCCGTTTTCATAGGTATGATCTTCCCTCAACCCTCTCCAGTATTTGTTTTATAGTCAATATCGGAAAATGTGTGCCCCTAGGTGTAAATCAGCGTCCAAAATGGACGGACAGGCAGAATTCTGCAATCGCAGAATTCCAGATTTACCACCCGTATTGTCGAGTTCGTATCTCCCACCACAGAGATCCGAATCCGATGATTCTTTTTGATACCTGTAGAATACATGATCTAGTTTATTTTCTGTATAATAACCCTAGGCTAATAGTTTCTGTGGACATAGTTATGTTCGTCACAAAACTGTGCGCACTCACTTTTTCCGGTTTTTCAAAAGTTGGATAACGGAGCGCGCCCCGCCAACCGAGACCGCCCCGCCGTGTGCCAAATGTACCAAATGGTGCACACAGCATAACGGGACACGTGAAAATTTGTGAAGACTGATTCGGACGCGTGTGCGTGCCGGAATCAGACCGTATCCGCGGACACATTTCGTGTCGCCACTTTTGTGGAACTCGCGAGTATTTTGTGCACGATTGTCAGATTGCGACGAAACTTACGCCACTGGACTCGTGGTAACGCGCTGGTCCTGTGACCCAATTTTCACGCATTTATGAGACGGTTGACCAGATCGCCAATTGGCGGGTCCCACAGTTGACTTTTTGGACCAAATTTTGTTCGGCTCATCGGAATCCACATTTGGACATACCGTTGAGTTCGTATTGACATCTAGATTTGTTTGACCTATAGTTTGTCCCATTTAGAGACTGTTACCCTCGGCACGCTTTTCGGTGCAAAGTGGGCCACACGTGGACCCCACTTTTGCCCGAAATTACCGTTTTGCCCCTGTGTCCAAATTGGACGAAAGGGATGTGCTTTTTAGCTATTTTGCTCATTCCGAAAATATTGGTGATGTTTATTTCAGCATCCGGAGACGTTTGTTCGGAGTCCTTAGTTCCAGGTTCAGTGTCCTTGACATTTGGGCGCGTACACTTTACAGATTCTTGCCAGGCAAGTATACCTTGCCATTGTACTGTATTTACATTCCATATGAGGCATGCATATTTATTTTCTGCTTATTTAGTTCATTTATTTTAACTGTTATATAAACTGCGCGTCCAAGGAAACTTGGGTGCAACGACAGTGTCGTCGTACTATGTTTTTACTTATGTATATGCATTGGACCTACTTTATGAGACTACCCCATTTTCATGAGGCATTTATGTTTCATTGGCCATGACACTATTTCTTACACGAGTGTGAGTCACATGTAGGACACGGACTTGCGTACTCGGCTGGCCCCCGGTACGTATAGGTCGTGCGACGGATAGGGATAACTGCCAATAGAAACTTTGCATGCTAGTAGACCTGGCGGTTATTAGAGGTTTATCGTGTCATGGACATGACATGCTTAGAGCATGGGGTGGGGAGAACAACAAGTACCGCATTTGAGCTCCTTTACACTTTTTCTGTGACGCCCGGATTCTCCGCTGGAGATACGGGTGGTGATGACCCATATATATACATTGGCGGGCCTCCGCCGTTCAAAAGACGACGTGCCTTTGGGCCCCTGGATCTTCAAAAGAGAACCATGCCAAATCCCAGTTTTCAGCCAGATAGCTCACTTGTGGGGAAAGGTGTTCTTAACTGCATTCACTTAGACGGTTAGGCGACCCAATGGATGTTCATTTTTCAGTACTTTATTGGCATGTGTTTTTTGTATCTTGTTACATCCCTCTGAGGACCTGGTGCCTTCCAGATATAGGTGAGCAGGAGTACCCGCAGGAGTATGGACCTGGACCTGATGCTACCTATCAGCCTGAGGAGATCTTACCTTCTGATTATATGTGATTCATTGCAGCTGTTTAGAGATTTTAGTTGCTATTCTTTTCTAGACATTTATTCTTATATTAGAGTTTATTCTCTTCTCTCTTTAGTAGTTTATTATAGTCGATTTGCAGTGGATTTGTTTCCACCCGACTATTGCACTTTGAGATTACTATTTGAGACTACTTCTTTGATATTCATTTATTGATTTCCATTATTCTATTATTTGTGTTGTGGATGAGATATAGAACTGTGTATGACTTGTTGTGACATATATTTACCACTGTGGATTGGATATTCATGTACAGCGTACGTGTGTATATGGTTTCTATATATTGGAGTTCGTATACATACGGCTGGCGTGTTACGTATTCCTAGTCCTACGTATTTTGGGACTGGGGCGTGACATGTTTTTGTGGTTGCACATGCAGGTCCAGAATATATTGTCTCGGTTACGTAACTGTACCGAACAAGCCTGCGTAATAGGAATAGAGTATAAGGATCTCATCCACGCTTGATTGAAATTCATCATTCCTATTTAATACTTGCATCCTGTTTGATTCCTGTACTTTTCTAATCGTTTCGTACATCAACTGCAGAGAGATGGATTTGCAGAATGGATGTACTGCCGCTGATGGCGACGCAACTTCTGGAGTCAATGGTCAGACTCAAGGAGGGACCCCAACAATTCCTAGGCTTCCGGGGCCAGATGGACAGACTCACACCCCAGTTCCATCTGACCTTCCCGCTTCACCTATTGGGAACCTTCCACCTGCCCCAGTACCGCAAGATGGCCAAGCGCAGATGTTCCAATTCTTTCAGATGATGATACAGGAACAGAGGCAGCAGGCAGCCGAGCAGAGGCAGCAGGATTTATGGCAGCACTGGAGAGGATGGCTGCACATGCTACTGTGCCAGCCCAAACACTAGCTCCAGTACCTCGAGCTAAGGTTGGATCAGTAAAGAATTTTGTTCAGATGGGTGCAAGGCAGTACAAGGGCACTGAGAGCCCGGAGGAGACTACCAGCTGGATCACTCACACACAGAAGCTACTGGAGGCATCGCAGTTACCTACGGACCTATGGATGACGGGTGTACGGACGCTTCTAGATGGTAATGCCCATCACTGGTGGGAATCCATGGAGCGCCAGTTGGGTACTTACCAGACATGGGAGCAGTTCTTGGAGTGCTTCGAGGGAAAGTACTTTCCGGACACTGTCAGGGACACCTTGTATGATCAGTTTCTTCACTTGGAGCAAGGGAACCGAACCGTAGACGAGTATGATGCTGAGTTTAGTCGACTCAGCAAATATGGCGCTGCTTTGATACCAAATGACTTGGCTAAGGCTAAGAGATTTCATCGAGGACTGACCCAGGAGCTACAACATTATACAAGCTCGCAGTCCCGAGTCTCTTATGCTGAACTACTGACAGAGGCCAGATTTCAGGAAACCATTAGCAGAGGAAGGGGAGCTCAGCTGAGGACACAACAAGGATCAGCAAGGATACAGCAGGGACCAGCCAGGACACAACAGGGAGGACCTATCAGACGCCCCTTGGCACAACAGCATCAGCAACACCGAGCAGGACCGTACCGGATTCCGGAAAAACCCTAATGTAATTATTGTGGGAGGATCGGACATGTTGAGAGAGATTGTCGGACCCGCTTGGGTCAGTGTAGGAGTTGTGGCTCTGGACAGCACATGGTGAAAGACTGCCCCATGCAGCAGGCACTTCCGCCGCCAGTTCAGAGATTAGCGCTTCCAGCACCGAAGCCAGCACAGCAGATGACTGGACCGGGAGCACCTCGACCCCCAGCAACATGAGGATTTCAGAGAGGACCACCGCTACCCACTCAGGAGGAGCAGTATATGAGGACTGGACATGGACAGCCGCAGAGGAACGGGAGAGCTTTTGCATTGGAGGTAGATGACCTGGATCATGAGGTGGATGTCATAGCAGGTATTACCCTTGCTTTTACTTTTCCTGCTGTGACATTATTTGATACGGGAGCCACCCACTCATTCATATCATCTAGTTTTATTGCCAAACACAATATTGCTTCTACACCATTATCTAGTTGTGTTAGAATTCTTACCGGAGGAGGAGTTGTACCAGTTAGTCGAGTTTGTAGATCGGGCCCTATAGTGATTCGTGGCAGAGAGATGAATGCCCAACTCTTAGTCCTTCCTATGCCGTCTTTTGATATTGTGCTTGGAATGGACTAGCTGAGCAAGAACCACGCTTTCTTCGATTGCTTTGGAGGAAGCATTCTTTTTAAGGTACCCGGCCAGCCTGAACTTGAGTTTGCCCGAGGATCCACAGAAATCCTTGATGGTATGCAGCTCGCAATGGACGATGTTGTCCATCACCCTATTATTTCAGAATTTCTAGACGTCTTTCCAGAGGATTTGCCAGGACTACCCCCAGACCGAGACGTAGAGTTTTCAATTGAACTAGCACCCGGATCAGCACCTATAGCATCGCATGTTTACAGACTGGCGAAGAAGGAGATGGACGAGCTGAAGGCACAGTTAAAAGAGCTAGAAGAGAAAGGTTTCATCCGACCGAGTGCATCAACCTGGGGAGCACCAGTGTTGTTTGTACCCAAGAAGGATGGGTCAGTGCGTATGTGCATTGATTACAGGGCCTTGAATGCCGTGACAGTGAAGAACAAATATCCATTGCCACGCATTGATGACCTGTTTGATCAACTCAGTGGAGCTAAGGTATTCTCGAAGATAGATTTGAGATCGGGATATCACCAAGTGAAGGTACGAAAGCAGGACATTCCGAAAACCGCATTCAGAACAAGATATGGACACTACGAGTTTTTGGTCATGCCATTTGGATTGACCAATGCTCCAGCGATCTTCATGGACTTGATGAATCGAGTCTTCCACCAGTACTTGGACCAGTTCGTGGTCGTCTTCATAGATGATATACTTGTCTATTCGAAGAGCCACGAGGAGCACGAGGAGCATCTGCGGATTGTTCTAGAGACTTTGAGGGGAGAGCAGTTATATGCTAAACTCAGCAAATGTGAGTTCTTCTTGGACAGAGTTTCATTTCTTGGACATGTTGTTACAGGAGATGGCATTTATGTTGATCCAGAGAAGATCTCAGCAGTTGAGACATGGCCTGTTCCTAAATCAGCAGCAGAGGTGAGGAGTTTCCTTGGACTTGCGGGATATTACCGACGGTTCGTGGAAAACTTCTCAAGGATAGCGGCACCTATGACTCGTCTGACTTGTAAGGATCAAGAATTTATATGGACTGACGAGTGTCAAGCAGCCTTTGAAGAGTTGAAGAAGCGACTGACTACAGCACCAGTATTGGCGATTCCGTCAGGATCAGGAGGTTATGTGATCTACAGTGACGCATCAGGGAAAGGCTTAGGATGCGTATTGATGCAGCATGGCAAGGTGATTGCATATGCATCTAGGCAGTTACGAGTGCATGAGAAGAATTATCCAACTCATGACTTGGAACTTGCCGCTGTTGTATTTGCTCTGAAGCTATGGAGACATTACTTATATGGGGAACGAGTGGAAATCTATACAGACCACAAAAGCCTCAAGTACGTCTTCACGCAGAAGGAGTTAAATATGAGGCAACGGCGATGGCTCGAGTTGATGAAAGATTTCGAGATAGAGCTACATTATCATCCAGGCAAGGCTAACGTGGTAGCAGACGCGTTAAGCCGGAAGCCAGCAGTTTACTTCTTGACAGCACAGAGGGAACTTTTGGAGGACTTGCAAGAGCTTGGCATTGAAGTGATACTACCCGGAGCAGATGGGACACTAGCCAACTTGCAAGTACAATCATCATTGGTAGAGAGGATTAAGGCAGCTTTGCCTACAGATGCCAGATTCAGGAGACTAAAAGAAAGGACAGAGGCCGGAGAACAGACCGGATTGCGCATTCATGAGGATGGGACATTACGATGTGGTGATCGTCTTTATGTTCCAAATGGAGAGATTCGACAGGAGCTGATGGCAGAGGCTCATAGTTCGATCTATTCTATTCATCCTGGAGGCACCAAGATGTATCGTGACTTACGACAGCATTTTTGGTGGCATGGGATGAAGAGAGAGATAGCTCGCTTTGTAGCTAAATATCTGGTATGTCAACAAGTGAAGGCGGAGCACCAGAGGACAGCCGGATTATTGCAACCACTTCCGATTCCAGAGTGGAAGTGGGAGCACATCACTATGGACTTCGTCACGGGTTTTCCCAAGAGTCCAAGTGGGAGAGATGCAGTGTGGGTAATAGTGGACCGACTCACCAAGTCAGCCCATTTTATACCTTTTAGAGTGGGCCAGTCGACAGAAGCTTTAGCTGACTTATACATGAGGCAGATCGTGAGATTGCACGGCATACCAGTCAGCATTGTATCGGACAGAGATTCGCGCTTCACATCGCACTTTTGGAGGAGCATGCAAGAGAGCCTTGGTACTCGTCTGAAGTTCAGTACATCTTACCACCCGCAGACAGATGGGCAGTCGGAGCGTACTATTCAGACCTTGGAGGACATGTTGAGGGCTTGCATGTTAGACTTCGGAGGATCATGGGAGGACCACCTACATCTTGTAGAGTTTTCTTACAACAATAGCTATCAAGCGAGTATTCAGATGGCTCCGTTTGAAGCATTGTATGGAAGAAAATGTAGGTCTCCTGTGTGTTGGAGTGACGTGGGAGAACGTCAGATTCTGGGACCCGAGTTGGTGGTCAACACCGTAGAGACAGTCAAGAAGATTCAGGGACACTTGCGAGCAGCGCAAGACAGGCAGAAGCAGTGGGCAGACCTTCACCGTCGTCCCTTGGAGTTCAAAGAGGGCGATCACGTCTTCTTGAGGATATCACCGACCAGAGGCACCATCCGATTCGGAGGGCGCGGCAAGTTGAGTCCAAGGTATATTGGACCATTTGACGTGCTCGAGAGAGTTGGAGAGGTGGCATATCGACTTGCGCTACCACCTTCACTGGAGGGAGTACATGACGTATTCCATGTGTCGCAGCTCAGGCGATATGTGGCTGACAGTAGTCATGTTCTCGACCATTCAGAGATCACCATTGGGCCGAGCTTGTCTTACCAAGAGCAACCCGTGGGAATCCTTGATCGTCGAGAGAAGGTATTGAGGAACCAGTCTATTCCCTTGGTTCGCGTAGCATGGAGGCATGGCGCACCAGGAGAATCAACTTAGGAGCGCGAGGACGACATGCGCAAGCATTTTTCGAACCTATTCGCAGACCAAGGTATGAATTTACATTGTTAATTTATATCTTATACCATTCTTGCATTCTATCGTGGCTTAATTCTAATTTCGAGGACGAAATTTTTACAAGTTGGGTAGAATGTAAAACCCCTTCCTAGAAAATCGTATATACCTTTTTATTTATTAATTATTAATTAAATTATAGTAATTAGGTCCAAACAGGAGAAATAAATTTTTAATAATTTTTATGTTAGATGTTCGGGCACTTAGAGGACTTGTGGGACCATTAGAAATTTTTCGGAATTTATTCCATGTAGGAGACCCCTTGAGCAGTTGCTAGCCTAACGATGTGCAATACCCTATTATATAAATTTTCTTATGAGTATATATATAATATATATGTATATACAAAAATATATATATGTATATATATTTATAAAAAAAAAGAAAAGAAAATAATAGAATTAAATAATACTAATTAGAATATAATAATAATACTAATAATAATAACCATAATAATATATATAGGCTACTTGACTCTTAAGTTCCTTAGAACTCTTCTTCAGCAGAATCTGCTGACCGCTTTCCCCTTAGCCTTTTGACTTATGCCGCCCCATTTGCCAGAAGCCTTCGCCCGACCCTTTCTTTCTTTCTTTTTTTACATTAGCGGCTTCACCCGATCCAATTAACTCCAACCCTCTCTCTCTCTCTTAATATATAGCATATATATATATAATAAACTCTCCAAAACCCTAACTTAAATTCCCAGACTTCTTCTTCCCATCTATAGCCGTCACCACAGCCAGAGAAACCTCCCCAAGCCATCCAATCATCCCGTCGACGCCGGCATCGCGAACTGCAGTCTCCCAATCGAGGCACCTTCGCTCCGGCACGAATTCCCGTTGACTCGCTCGACCAAACGCTGATCCGTTTTCATAGGTATGATCTTCCCTCAACCCTCTCCAGTATTTGTTTTATAGTCAACCTCGGAAAATGTGTGCCCCTAGGTGTAAATCAGCGTCCAAAATGGACGGACAGGCAGAATTCTGCAATCGCAGAATTCCAGATTTACCATCCGTATTGTCGAGTTCGTATCTCCCACCACAGAGATCCGAATCCGATGATTCTTTTTGATACCTGTAGAATACATGATCTAGTTTATTTTCTGTATAATAACCCTAGGCTAACAGTTGCTGTGGACATAGTTATGTTCGTCACAAAACTGTGCGCACCCACTTTTTCCGGTTTTCCAAAAGTTGGATAACGGAGCGCGCCCCGCCAACCGGGACCGCCCCGCCGTGTGCCAAGTGTACCAAATGGTGCACACAGCATAACGGGACACGTGAAAATTTGTGGGGACTGATTCGGACGCGTGTGCGCGCCGGAATCAGACCGTATCCGCGGACACATTTCGTGTCGCCACTTTTGTGGAACTCGCGAGTATTTTGTGCACGATTGTCAGATTGCGACGAAACTTGCGCCACTGGACTCGTGGTAATGCGCTGGTCCTGTGACCCAATTTTCACGTATTTCTGAGACGGTTGACCAGATCGCCAATTGGCGGGTCCCACAGTTGACTTTTTGGACCAAATTTTGTTCGGCTCATCGGAATCCATATTTGGACATACCGTTGAGTTCGTATTGACATCTAGATTTGTTTGACCTATAGTTTATCCCATTTAGAGACTGTTACCCTCGGCACGCTTTTCGGTGCAAAGTAGGCCACACGTGCACCCCACTTTTGCCCGAAATTACCGTTTTGCCCCTGTGTCCAAATTGGACGAAAGGGATGTGCTTTTTAGCTATTTTGCTCATTCTGGAAACATTGGTGATGTTTATTTCAGCATCCGGAGACGTTTGTTCGGAGTCCTTAGTTCCAGGTTCAGTGTCCTAGACATTTGGGCGCGTACACTTTACAGATTCTTGCCAGGCAAGTATACCTTGCCATTGTACTGTATTTACATTCCATATGAGGCATGCATGTTTATTTTCTGCTTATTTAGTTCATTTATTTTAACTGTTATATAAACTGCGCGTCCAAGGAAACTTGGGTGCAACGACGGTGTCGTCGTACTATGTTTTTACTTATGTATATGCATTGGACCTACTTTATGAGACTACCCCATTTTCATGAGGCATTTATGTTTCATTGGCCATGACACTATTTCTTACACGAGTGTGAGTCACATGTAGGACACGGACTTGCGTACTCGGCTGGCCCCCGGTACGTATAGGTCGTGCGACGGATAGGGATAACTGCCAATAGAAACTTTGCATGCTAGTAGACCTGGCGGTTATTAGAGGTTTATCGTGTCATGGACATGACATGCTTAGAGCATGGGGTGGGGAGAACAACAAGTACCGCATTTGAGCTCCTTTACACTTTTTCTGTGACGCCCGGATTCTCCGCTGGAGATACGGGTGGTGATGACCCATATATATATACATTGGCGGGCCTCCGCCGTTCAAAAGACGACGTGCCTTTGGGCCCCTGGATCTTCAAAAGAGAACCATGCCAAATCCCAGTTTTTAGCCAGATAGCTCACTTGTGGGGAAATGTGTTCTTAACTGCATTCACTTAGACGGTTAGGCGACCCAATGGATGTTCATTTTTCAGTACTTTATTGGCATGTGTTTTTTGTATCTTGTTACGTCCCTCTGAGGACCTGGTCCCTTCCAGATATAGGTGAGCAGGAGTACCCGCAGGAGTATGGACCTGGACCTGATGCTACCTATCAGCCTGAGGAGATCTTACCTTCTGATTATATGTGATTCATTGCAGCTGTTTAGAGATTTTAGTTGCTATTCTTTTCTAGACATTTATTCTTATATTAGAGTTTATTCTCTTCTCTTTTTAGTAGTTTATTATAGTCGATTTGCAGTGGATTTGTTTCCACCCGACTATTGCACTTTGAGATTACTATTTGAGACTACTTCTTTGATATTCATTTATTGATTTCCATTATTCTATTATTTGTGTTGTGGATGAGATATAGAACTGCGTATGACTTGTTGTGACATATATTTACCACTGTGGATTGGATATTCATGTACAGCGTATGTGTGTATATGGTTTCCATATATTGGAGTTCGTATACATACGGCTAGTGTGTTACGTATTCCTAGTCCTACGTATTTTGGGACTGGGGCGTGACACCAACTAATAAAAAATTTCGTCATCGAAACATAGGAATGGAACCTACCCTTAAGAAAAAAATAAGAAAGATTTTTCCTTCATATCCGATTCAAGTTTCCTGGTCAACTCCTCGACCATACGATTTTTTAGAGTAGGCACACAAGCGGGGCTGCACGATTTCAGAGATGATTCTCTTTCCGATCCAAGGTCTGAACGGGCTCTTAGACATATGACAAGTCTGCCTGTAGATCCAGCTGGCCAAAATCTACCACGTGGCTCGGGTCATGCGCGTACTTCCTAAGCTGTGAAACATGAAAGCCATCATACACATCCGACAAGGCTGGTGGTAATACGATTTGATAGGCAACTGGAGCAACTCTCTTGAGGACTTTGAACTGGTTGATGAATCTCGGACTTAGCTTTCCCTTTACTCCTAATCTCGTGACTCCTCCCATGGGTGAGATCTTCAGAAATACATGGTCGCCTTCGAAGAACTCCAGAGGTCATTGGTGAATGTCGGCATAACTCTTCTGTCGACTTTGTGCTACTTTTAGTCGCTCTCGAATTAACAGAACCTTTTGGACTGTTTGTTCGACTAGTTCCTGCCCAAGTATTTGACATTCCCCAACTTTATCCCAACAGAGGAGAACTACACTTTCGCCCATACAAACCCTCGTACGGAGTCATTTTGATGCTGGACTGTAACTATTGTTGTATGCAAATTCAGCCAATGGTAGGTAGATGTCCCAACTTGACTTTGAATCCATCGTACAGAGACGTAATATATCTTAGAGTACCTGATTCACCTGTTCTGTTTGGCCTTCGGTTTGAGGATGGTAGGCTGAGCTAAACTTCAACTTGGTCCCCATCGTTTACTAAACTCTCTCCCAGAAACGTGATAAGAATTGTTTGTCCTGATCTGACACAATAGAAACAAGCATTCCATAAATTCGAACTATCTCGTCAAGGTAAGTCTGAGCGAGGAGATCGATGCTCCAAGTAACTTTAATGGCAATGAAGTCGCTGACTTAGTTAACCAGTCGATGATAACCCATACGACATCATTTTCTCGTTGCGTCTTCGGCAAGCCAATAATAAAGTCCATACTTTTATGCTCCCATTTCCATTCCAGAATATAAAGATTTTGTATTTTCCTGCCGGGTCTCTGATGTTCTTCTTTCTCCCTCTGACAGGTTATGCATTGCGACACGAAGTGCGCCATGTCTTTCTTCATGCCGTGCCACCAGAAGACATTACAAAGGTTTTATACATCTTCGTGCTCCAGGGATGGACTGTGTAGGCTGCATAATGGGCTTCTGTAAGGATCTTTTTTTTGAGTTCTGCATCGTTAGGGACGCATAGCCTTCCCTTCACTCGCAACACTCCATTTTTATTCACTACAAAGTCCTTCGCCTTCCCTACTAGAATTTGATTACGTATTTTCTTCAGGAATGGGTCATCCCTCTGGGTGGACGTGACTCTCTCTATCAGCTTGGGCATAAAACACATCTGAAATACTCGCGCCACGATATCAGATTCAGAGTTCAATGCCCATTGCCTCTAAGTCTCTTTGTAACTTGCGATCGACGGACAGGGATCCCGCAAACACTCAACTCAAAGTGTCCTCTACAACATTTTCTTTGCCAGGAGTTTAGTTGATCGTCAAGTCATAGTCTTTAATCAATTCTAACCAACGCCGCTGTCATAGGTTGAGGTCCGTTTGGGTGAATAGGTACTTCAGGCTTTTCTGGTCAGTATAAATTTTAGTGGAAGCACAATCGCCGCCAGTTCCAGGTCATGCATAGGATATTTTTTTTTCATGTTTCTTTAGCTGTCTGTAGGCATATACTATCACTCTATCCCGTTGCATGAGCACGCACCCCAAGCCTTGCCCTGACTCGTCTATAAAAATTTGGAATCCTAGGATCTCATCGGGTAGCGCAAGTATGGGAGCAGAGACGAGGCGCTGGTTTAACTCTTCAAACGAAGTTTCGTAGTCAGTGGACCACTCAAATGCGATTTTCTTCTGATTGAGGCAAGTCAGAGGTTATGCAAACTTTGAAAAGTCTTTAACTAACTGCCTATAGTATCCTACTAACCCGAGGAAGCTTCAAATTTCACTGACGGATGCAAGTCGCTTCCTCTCGACGATGGCTTCAACTTTCTTTGGATCGACTGAAATATCTCCTATAGAAATAATGTGCCCGAGGAAGATACACTGCTCAGCCAAAAACCTGCACTTGCTCAGTTTTGCATATAGTTTGTTATCCTGAAGCACTGCTCGCAAGTGCTCTGTATGTTCTTTCCTATTCTTCGAGTACACTAAGATATCATTAATGAATACTACTACAAACTTGTCGAGATATGACCAGAACACACGATTCATTAAGTCCATGAAGGCGGCAGAGGCATTGGTCAGTCTGAATGGCATTACCAAAAACTCATAGTGGCCGTAAAGAGTGCGAAAGGCTAACTTTGGCACGTCGTCCGGCTTGATCTCGAGCTGATGATAACCTGAGAGAAGATCAATTTTTGAAAACACCGTCACACCTTGTAGTTGATCGAAGAGGTCATCGATTCTAGGAAGGGGATACTTGTTTCTAACAGTGGTCATATTCAGATCACAATAGTCTATGCAGAGCCGAATCGAACCATCTTTTTTCTTTACGAAAAATACAAGCGCGCCCCATGGAGACACGCTCGGACGAATATACCCTCTATTAAGCAATTCTTGAAGTTAGATCTTTAGCTATTTTAGTTCGGTGGGGCCATTCGATATGGAGCTTTGGAGATCGAACAAGTCTCTAAAAATGTATCAATGGTGAACTCTATCTCTCAGTCGGGTGGCACGCCGGGCAAATCGTTTGGAAACACATCCGAGAATTCTGCTGCAACGGAAGTAGACTCGACGTTTGCATAATACTGCCGTGTATTTCGAACGAACGCCAAGTACCATTTACATCATAATGTATCATCCGTCAACCAGACATTACAGATACCATAATACAGGCATTCGATGCTCTCGATACGGGACTGTACGTATAGTAAAATTTGGTCTCATAGGGTAGACGAATACTACTTTCTTCTCCGTGCAATCAATGGTGTCCGAGCAAACGCCGGGCCAATCCATCCCCAGAATTATGTTGTAGTCCCTAATGTTTAGGTCTATCGCATCGAGCGACAGATTCCTTTCTCCAATGCAAATATAGCCATCTCTACAGACCAAGCGAGCAGGCAAGTCCATACCCGACAGGGTACTGACGTTAAGGTTTAGGGCTAGCGTTGTCATAGAAAATTTTTGTTCGACGGCAAAATTTATCATAATAAAAGTATGTGTGGCACCAGAATAAAATAATATTCCAGCAGGTACATTATTGAAAAGCAATATACCTGACACCACCGTGTTTGAAGGGAACGCCTCTTCCCGAGTCAGAGCATAGACCTGGCCTTGAGCGTTCTGCGGTGCTGCTTGGTTCGCTCGAGGTGCTTGACCCTAACTTTGAGGTGGATGATATGGTTGTTGGCGCTAGTTCGGTACTCCCGGCGCTAGTTCGGTCCTCCCTGCCGACAGTCTCGCGCCACGTGGCCAGGACGACCACATAGGAAGCATCCTCCATTCGATATACTGTATTATTTAGTAAGTGTCCGCCACGGTTGCACATGTCACAGTGAAGCCCCTCCCCGGGTTTGGACCCTGATAACCGTCATGGTTTGGATGCTTTGACGCGTTGTTACCTCTTGTGTTGCTAGGACGCTTATGGTAAAAATTCTCTACAGCGCCAGTGCGAACTGGAGGGTACTACGGCTCTAGGGAGTAGACATGGTTTAGAGACTCTCATATGGTACGATACTGAGGGACGATGATGTAATCTCGAATAGAAGGTCGCAGTCCTATCTCAAATATGCGGGCTCGACTCTCGACGTCATAGAGATGAGACTTGACAAATTTGGCTAGCCTATTGAATTTTACGGCATACTACTGCACTGTCATGTTTCCTTGCTGCAAATGTGTAAATTCATCTTCTTTCTTGGGACGGACGGCTGGGGGAAGATACTCGTCTTCAAAGGATTTACGGAATACAGACCAGGAGATAGTCTTCACTCAGGATAGCTTGCTTGTGCATATCCCACCAATCATATGCATTCAAACGGAGCTGGAGCTGAGCGAAAACAACTCTCTTCGTCTTGTCCATGCGAAGCACTTCAAAGTAGTCTTCTAGCTTGACCAACCAATCTAACGCCACAGAGGGGTCTTTAGTCCCTTGGAAGGTCGAATGACATATCTTATTAAACTCATATATTTGAAGGATGTAACCCTTATCTTCAGATGGTGGAGGTTCCTGAGATCCCTGAGGTCCCGCGGTCTCGGATATAATTTGCACAGTCGTGACGGCCGTTGATGCAGAGTGATTGTTGGCGGCGAGCGTTATCACAAGCGTTTGTAGAATATCTATCTGCTTTTGTTGTACCTCGTCCTGGGTTCACTGCGCTTGAAATTGAGCCTCGATCCGGGACTCGAATTGACTTTGGTGTAATTCTTCTTGCCTCTACTGCGTTTCCATCAAGTGCATCATCCGCTCGAACGAATCAACAGAGGGCATGACTACTTGGTTTCCAGAGCTGGTCGAAGTATCGAAACCGTTCTCTTATACTTGTGCCACTACCTGCGCTTGTGCATTCGTCTCTGAGGCTGTTACTTCAAATAAAAGTAACTTACAGCAGTCTCAGAACATATTATGGATACACTGTATGGAACATATCTCATTTTGGCCAAACAATTTCAAGAGTTCAACTAGGAGGGACTGGGTCGTTTCAAGAAAACTCTTCTAACACGAGGGTCAAAGGATCTGAAGCTAGCTCCGATAACAATATGTCATGCCCCAATTTTTCTAATCGATAAATAATCCCCCCGAATGTGATGCCGCACAAGGGTAAGGTGCACCCGCACAAGGCCTAAGCATAATGATATATATAGAAACACAACAGCAGAGTGCACAAGTATAAGAACACACATTGAAACAAAGAAAAGTTCTCTTTATTGATAATGTACATCTTTGTTACAAACTCCTGACTTTAAAAGTAAAGGGATGCCGTGCGGGCTTACAAGATGGACGCAAAATAAGATAGTTGATCCATACATTACATCCCTTACTAAATTTTCAAAAAATAAACCACCTTGGGTGCGAGTTTGCACCATCGCCTTAGAGCTTCAAAATAGGGTATTTACGAGATACATAAATATGTACGCGCGCTTTAAAAGTCACAAAAATGAACGCGTTAGATATGTAAAAAGTTGGGGAAAGCTTCAGCTCCTCACTGCGTCGCCTTCGCTCGTGGAACCCGCTGCAAAGAGGGTCATTACTTCAAAAAGTACCAATGCGGGCGAGCTAACCCAACACACCAAATAGACATAATATTCATGTGTACATGTAACATTTTTATTATGTGATCCTTAGTTCAATTTTACAAACATGTGATAGAAATGGAATGATATAACAAAATATGCCACCGCTTGGCGAATTTTACCCGCGCTATCTGAATCACCTGCACAAAACTTACCATGACCTTCCCTGCAACAAAGACATAGTTATCTTGCATAGTTTAAATATATATAGCGTGTCACTGGTCGGAGTAGGGATGGTCGGCTGTCTTTCTGCTTCTGGTAGCTAGCACTTAGCGGACGCCCCGATTCATCCCGTACTATGACTTCAGCTTGCAAATGTTCTACCCAGGCCGAAGCGATCCCAATGCCCCGGGGACCATTTGTTGAACTTTATCCCTTGTACACAAGTTTTACTTGACCACACATCATCTAAAACTAAGTTATCAAATGAGACATGCAAGACAAGACAAGGAATTTAACTTCATGCCATACTCTGATAGTATAGTCTACTTCTCAAGTGATCATTTTTCCAAATATGTACTACTCATTGCACAGTTATATATAAATAAGTTCTAGCTAGAACTAAAATATAAATATGTATATTCATAAAGGACAAGCACGCAACAAGGTGTTCGTTCGGTGATTTCTATGTTATAAGCATCAATGATTCATGTCCACTTCTTATTATCTTGACTCAGTTTATTATTATGGTATCGTTGATCGGAATCCACAAATGAATCAGATTATTAAGAGTGAAGACTTGAAAGATGGGTGCTAATCGAAAGTAAATCCACTCACAAGTTGGTGAATCAGGAAAGAAAAAGGGAAAGATCTTTAAGACTACGCTCGCGCGTCACCTACATGATCACCTGCACACACGAAAAGATGGTTAATATCTCCTTGCCTTGGTCTTTCATAGTTTGATACGAAATACAGAGTTTAACGAACGAAGGCAATGAAATCCATCAAAACTGTTCAAGAAAACACAAGTCACAAAACTAAAGTGAAAGCAACTAAGCTGCATAAAAAACGAGCAAAAAAACCAGCGCAACAAAAATGCCACTTTTGACTCTGCCGCCGGGTCCTTCCTTGAGGCACGATCCACTGAATGTGGGACTTGATTCCGAAGAAACTAATCCATAACAAGGAAAGGATCTTGATTCAATCTATCCTGATCAAACGATACCAAGTATTTCTTAGCCATGCTCGCCGAAAAAGGGGAACGTGGCACTATATCCTGTCTGAAAGGAGATCCGGATGAACCTGTATGATTTTACCATATGATATAGTCAGTACTAACCCTTTAACTTGGTTACGGGCTGGTGGAAGATTATTAATCTCCAGTGTCGCCTTTGGAGTCGGAATGATGCTATTTTGGACTTTCATCACCAGGTGTTAACATCGCCAACAATATAAAGTTGGGCTAACTTTTTAATATTGTCAACACAAGTCATAGACAGTTATATCTCATCCATAGACACAAGTATAGAAGTACCAAATAAATGCTAAAAGTCTCAAGTATGAAGCAATAAAACAAATAATAGTCGGGTAGAGACAAATCTACTACCAATCGACTATATCAACTAAGATGATAGAAGATGACGAAACTCCAATATAAAAATAAAATATAAAATAAAGAGAATAACAACTAAAATATCCATCAGCGATGAAGTAGTCATGGATACTCATAGGGTAAGACCTCCTCGACAGAAAATGATGTGTCAGGCCAGTTTCGTACTCCTGCGCATATTCTTAATCGTCTATACCTGGAAAGGGACTAGGTCCTCAGAGGGACGTAACAAGATACATAAAAGCATGCCAATAATGTACTAAAAGTAAACATCCAACATGGTCGCCTAACCAGTCTATGTGATATGCAGTTTAAGACAAGTTCCCCGCGTATGGACTATCTGGTTAAAATAATGGGATGAACATAGTTATCTAGGAGATCCAGGGCCTCGGACATAATGTCTTTCGATCATCATAGGCCTGCAATATATATAAGGGTCATAATGCCTCGCGTCTCCGGCGGAGCTTGCGGGCAAATAAAGGGAAAGTGTAAAGGAGTCACATACGCTTACTCATTGTTCTTCCCACCTAATGTTACTAACGTTTCACATCCATAACACTCAAACACCTTTAGTAACTGCTAAGTCCGTTAAAACATTATATCTATATTAGCAGTTATTCCTTATCCATCACATGACCTTTACGTACAGGTGGCCAGCCTAATACGCAAGTTGGTATCCTACATGAGACTCACAACTCGTGTAAAAAACTAGGTCAACATGCATACTAAAAATAAGAGACAAAAGACGACGCAACCATCGTTGCACCTAAGTCTTTCTTGGACGCACAATTTTATATATAGAAAAATAAATAGAAATAAACTACAAAAATATATATGCATAAAATGAATGTAACTAAACAGTACGGTGGCAAGGTATACTTGCATGACAAGCAATCAGTATAGTATAGACGTCCAGTCGACAAGCACAAGAAGCCGAAAAGTAGGGACCCGGAATGAACATCTCTAGATGCTGAAATAAACATCACCAATGTCTCCAGTATCAGAAAGATAGTGAAAAAACCCTACCCTTTTGTCCAATTTGGACACATGGGCTAAAACGATAATTTTGGGTCAAAGCGGTATCCACTTGTGGGCCACTTTGCACAAAAAAATTGTCAGGGATAAAGGTCTCTAAATTGGACAAATTATAGGTCAAAACAATCATAATCGACGATACAAACTATGTCCAGTTTTGGATTCTGGTTAGCCGATCACAAAATCGCTCGTTAAGTCGAATCGTGGGGCCCGCGAAATGACGATTCGTCGACTGACTCAGAATCGAGCGAAACTCAGGTCACAAAAAAGTCAAATGCTATGATTCCAATGGTGTAAGCTTCGTAGTAATCCGACGAGCGCACACAAACTAATTGGAAAATTTGTAAAACACCGATACAGGAGACATTTTACGGATACGAGTTAATTTCGGCGTACACACACACGTCCAAATCAACTTTTGCAAAATCCCACACGTTCGGATATACCATATGTACTTTTCTTGTAACTAGTATGCCACTGAGTGGTTCGATTTGGCGGGAGCACTCTGTTTCGTAAGTTTTTAGGTTCGAAAAACTTGGTTTTTGGTCAAGTTTTAATAGGTTTAATTGAGCAAATAAAGCAAACTAAATAAAGCTAAAAGAATAAAATTATTCATGTATATATTGCTTTGAAGTCTGTTCAAGTAGATTTCGAAAAAAACTACGTGGTTTGGAAGAAAACAGAGCATAAACATGGGTACTTGGACTAATTTTCTGAATTGTTTTGGAACAGTTTTTCGTCAACTTTGAGTCAACTTTTTGATCAATCCAGGGCGCCTAAATTTATTCCACTTGAAGAAATTCTTAGAGAGTCGTGTTGTGAGCGTGGAGGAAAAGACGACTCAAGAAACCATGCGAAGATGAGGGAGATACATACCCGTGAAGTAGGGTGCATAGGAGGGGGCTGCTGTCGGCGTCTGCGCATGAGGGGTCGTGTCAGCGGCGGTCGTCGACGTCAGGGGCCGTGGGGGTGCGCCGGTGTGGGGGAGAGACCAGGGAGGTTATGAGAGATTAGGGTTTGGATCAATTTTGTATATATGGGGAGATGAGGGGCAGCGGGTGTGAGTCTGAAGCCGCAGGTCTGGGGGATGGGTAGATTGTTTAGGAATAGGTTAAGGCTTGGGTTAGGGATTTGGTTAGTGTTAGGATTTGGGTTTTCTTATTCTTTGTTTTTGTTTTTCTTTTGCTTATTTGATATAGATATATATATGTATATGATAAAAATTCTAAAATAATTCTAGAAAATTTCTAGCACTTTACTAAAATGATTTTGCACTAAATTTTTTTTGTGAAACCTTTGTAGTTATTAAATATAAATAAACATTTATATAGTGAAAATAATCAAAGCTACATTATTTAATTAGTTAAGTTAATAACTAAAATAAATATTAAACAGTTAAAGAAATAAGATAATAAAATAAATAAAAATACTAAAAATATAAATTAGGATTAGGGGATTTACAGAATATGTGCAGACTTTTCACAAGGCTCCGCCGCATGGTTAGAACATGCGCAGAATCTTCATATAGCTCTGCCGTATGGATGAAGAATCATCTACAACATACGCGTAGAGCCCATATGTAGCTTGGCCGTACGGATGTGACCTTATCTCGCTCATGCGTATGGACTTAGCTATCTTGAGACATTCTACCCTGCACGTGGTTGTGACTTGGAGGCGGCAGAAAAATGGCTTTTTTTGACAGTTTTTTCCTGTCAAGAAATGATTTTCTTGACGGTTTTGGATCCGTCATCTTGGCCATAATCAAGAAAAGTCACCACTTTTCTTGACGATTTCTGTTTTTGTTTTCTTGATGGTTTTAAACTGTCAAGTAACAAGCCTATCTTGATGGTTTTAAACTGTCAAGAAAATATAAAAAACCGTCAACGTAAATGAAAACTTTTCTTGACTGTGGCCTAGATGACAGATAATGACCGTCAAGAAAGCCCTTTCTTGACCGAGAAAAACCGTCAAGAAAAATATTTCTTGATGTTTAACAACCATTATTAAAACCCTTTTTTGTTGTTTAAAACCTGTCAAAAATTGATGTTTTGTTAACGTTTTGTAACTGTCAAGAGAAACATGTTTACAATAGTATCAATATATTCCAGAATCCAGTTACCAAACACACATAATATCAATATATTCCAAAATATCACAAGCATCAAAGAACTATAATTAACAAATTTTATATTAACAAATACGTGAGCGTTCATACATCACAAACATCCAACAACATCCAAATAACCAAAGTATATGGTTTGTATAACATTTTAAACATCTAAAACCTATTTATACAAGTAAACATGCAAAATACATATAAACCAGGAGCATATTCCTCTAATCCCAGTACAACCTTTATTTTCCATGTTGTTCCTGAGAGTACAAGAGAAATAGATTTAATCATTATATGTTTTTGTACGAACCGATATCAACTATATTAGAGAATAAGTTTAATATTTTATAGCATATATCAATTGTATCAAAGAACAAACTTTAAAAAAAATTTGGTATATGTTACTAGAAAAGTTATATTAACTATTAGTTATCAGAGTATATCAATTATACAGTATGTGGTTATATCAAGTTATCAGTGACTTATATCTTGTGTCTGGTTATATCAACTGCATCAGTGACTTATATCTAATATGAATCCTGCAACTTCAGTGACTTATATCGGATTCATAACTCATATACTAGAATTTTGAGATAATTTCTTGTTTAGTTTGCCAAACTTACTTGAGAGATCTTGACTTGGAGATGAAAATACAGTTTGCATCCAAATCATAGTTCTGTTACTTTCGTAAAATAATATATAGAATTTCAAATGCATGGTAATATATATATATATATATATATATATATATATATATATATATATATATATATATATATATATATATATATATATATATATATATATATATATATATAGCAATTAAATATTTGCCTATCTAAAGAAAACATGTTCTGGAAATTTTTTACTACGCTAGCTAAATTCCTTAACATCTAAGAAGAAGAGTACTTGCAGCTATAATTCTCATAAGATATCTTATGATTGAATGGATACATCAAATTTTATAATCAATATAAAAGTACTTGAACAAATTTTGCAGTTCAGTAAACATTTTGTCTGATTTTTTTTCTCAGCAACACAATTCTAGTGTCTGTAGATGCAAAAACTCGCGCGTGTGTAGACGTAAAAACTCGCGCATTTGTGTCATATGCAGGAGAAGCAGGGCTTTAGTATTTTGATTCCAGATTCTTAGAGTGTAGGTATTTTATGCAATGTGGTTCCTGTAGTTGGGTAGTATGTGTGCTAGAATGGGTATCAGGTTTAAGATACAAAGAATGAGAAGAAAATCAGGATACTTCTGCAGTTGCAGAGGTTGCAACTACATTTGCAGTTGGTGTTAATCTGTAAATGAGAGCAGCGGGGGATCATATATGTAGGGCTGAGTGAAGAAGCTACCAAACCTGCTTGTGTGTGATTTTTGTGTCTCCCTTAGTAATATACACATGGGTATGAGTGTAAAGTGAATGTGTGTACCAGTATATGAGCACAACAGTCTAATCCAGTGAACTGCATTTTAGTATCAGTATTTTGTGCTCTATGTGCAGTGTAATTGTAGTATAAAATCAAACACATAATAAAGAGCAGCACATAATGAATCAATATAAGATATTACATACATAACAGTGAGACCAACAATATTTTAAAATTATAAGAAAGAACTTGATTTCAACAATGAAATATGAACATCAATAGCTCGCACAACACCTTATATGCAAATACATATGTTATATGTAAGTTTTAAGTATACATGTACACTAATGTATATATGTACATAAACTATAAGCAGAATGGTTATAGTTCCAGTAAAAATGAATCAAGCCATTCCATATAACTTAAAATCTTAGGGATAAGTACCGGTACAGTTTTACCCAGCTCTAGCACATCATCTATGAAAGGAAAGCATACCAATGTCTGCAAATAAAGGGCGCAAGTGATAGATGTCAATGTCATGTACTCTGAACCAGATATTTGAACCAATTTATAAACATATGGACATCCTTACATTGTCATATATAACGATATTGTGAAATATGTGGTACAAATTCATCACACGGTCAGAGACGAAACAATAAAGAGTAAAAAATATCAAATTATTCATGCATTTTAAATACCTCACAGCGGTAAAAAAGTTGTCAAGCAGATTATAGATCCCAACCTTTGCTAAAAGTATATTTGAGAAAGTTTTGCTATTAGTAAATGGAGCATCACTCAACCTCAACTATATATGTTGATTTCTCGCCAAGGCTCTTTCTGGCATCCTGGACACAACCAATATAAAAAGAAAAATTAAAGTTATTAAGACACAACACATATGAGAGTCTAAGATTATTTTGAAACCATAATCTATATAAAAATAAGTTCACAGATGTAATAAATTATGAGAAAAAACCAAGTATTTATTGAGTAATTAATAATATGCAGAGAGCCAGCTGTGTTTGATGATAAACAAAAGAAATGAAATTAGGTTTATACGAAACCCTTTCTTTGTTTACAAACAAGAAAAAGTACAATTAATCCTATACGAGGATGTTAAGTACAATAAGAATAATTATGGGGAAAAAATGCTATAGGAGTCTGATCTGCGGTCGATCACTTTGTCCCTTGGACCATACGATGACGAAGAAGTACTGTAGAAGGAGAAGAAGCCTCAAAGATTGCAGGAGGGATTGAACTCTCGTTGCCAAAGTTGTCAATCAACGCTCTCTGTATATACTCTCTCTGATTTCCCTACGTCTTTCTCCTCTCTTTTCCCTGTGACCGAAGGTCTCTATTTATAGAGCTCAGTCACAATAACCAAGCTGTGAAGAGAGTGGCACTCTTTACGCGACGGTTATAATAACTGCTACCCACGTCTGAATGATCTCCTTAATCCGCGTATGACGCGTGTCCCATTATGCGGTAACGTGTGTAATCGCTCATCGAAGATCACGACATGCAAGCCATATAGATAACTGCTCCTTGCGTAAAGATGGTTGGCATAACAGCCAAATAACTGTCTTATTGGTGTAAAAGCCAAATAGTTATCCTGTTGGCGTAAAAGTCAAATAGCTGTCTTGTTGGTGTAAAAGCCAAATAGCTGTCTTGTTGGAGTAAAAGCCAAATAGCTGTCTTGTTGGCGTAAAAGCCAACTTATGCGTAAAGCTTGATGCTGCATGAATAATTGATAACCAGCGTAAAACTAGCCAATTATCCTTCCTGACTGAGGTCTTGAGCATATTCTGGGCTAAATAGCCTTATCACGTACCTTTGCGAATATAGCCTGAGTTAGCGTATTTCGAGGAGATAGCATACGGCGTACTCCTATAGTTGAAAATAGCCTGGTTGGCATTACATACAAGGATGGTGATGTGAGCGTATTAGCCCTAGTTTTAGCTCTCCTAGTCATTGAAAATAGAATAAAATCTCGTGCATTAAATACAGAGATCTGCCCCCATCTCGCGCATTAACTGCAGAGATATGCCTCGAGTTCTGTACGAAGAACAGCTTTTGACGTGGCGTCTGATTTCGTCTTATCTTGAGCGTAAAGGCTCATTTCTGCCTGTGTAAAAATAGGCAGCATATTCCTTGAGTGCGTAAAAATGACTTGTATCAAGGATATGTCACTAAACGACAACCTGGGCCTCTGTGCAGAATCATCATTACAGCCGTCCTCTCGATCGTCGTGCAGTACTCTTTGTCAGGAGTCAGGTTTACTGTTTTGTCTGACAGGTTCATTCGAGGAATACGAAAAGTTTCTCGTACAACTTCCCGCTGCATTAAAAGCAGACATAGTTTACGCCGGAGTGTAGCAACATTTTTACGCCAAAGCAGTCTGGAAGTGCTGCCTTATGCGGATTATTTTTGGAGCTCTGTTCTACGCTGGATAGCGTTGAAGCTCTGTTGTACGCCTATAGCTCTGAAGTCATATTTTATGCCGCACAATGCTGGAGCTTTGTTTTATGCGAGCTTCATGCATATTAAGAGTTTTACGCGTATTAATTCCCCAACGTATTTTTCATGCTTCTACAAGACCCCCTTCAAAGTTTTCAAATTTCTCGTAATTTGAAATACTTTGAATGAAGCATGAAACGATCAAATTTGATTCGTTCTGCGAGGCTGATTTCTTGGCAAATTTGTTAGGATTTGGTATGTTCTCTTCTGCCTATATAAAGGCAAGCGAGTGAACCTGTCTTTTTATACTTCCTTCACCAAAAGAGATGGTTGCCGAGATCCATTGGGCTGACCTGAGAAAGAAGAAGATCATGCTCTTCCAGCATGTAAGGAGCCGTAAAAAGAGGCATTTTTGAGCAAATATCCTCTGTAATGATGGATCATGGAAGGATATCATAGCTTCCTTTGCTCGAGATGATCAACAATTTTATATGGCGATTCGTCCAGGAGAGAGGAAGGGTCTCGTCGGACCATGCAACTTGCTAGCTGTATTTTCCCCTATTATAAAGCTGGACGCAGGTAGGCAGTTTGGCACTGTCTTCCAGTATTGTGTTGGGTCTGAATCCCTAACACAATTCTAGGGCGTAGCTGCCATGGCATATGGAGGGTGGGCTTGAATAAAACATGCCCAGTTTTGTATCCTCCCGCCATTAATCATTTTCTTATTCATCGGCTATAGAAGCCGATGAAGTACCGTAGAAGAAGAAAAAGATCTCCACCAATATGAGAACCTGGCACAACAGATTCCCAGTATGATCTTAAATGAGAAATCCTTTGTAAAAAGAGGATTTCCATCATATGTAATCATGAAAATGAAAAATCCTTTGTAAATTGGATTTCCATCATATGTAATCATGATTAATAAACTTGTCTTCTTTTACGCAATGCTGATTTGCCATATTTGCTGTGAGGAAGTCTGATAATGTGCAGCTTCGACACGTCTGGGTAATTTTACGCTGACTCTGATAAACGCTTATCTGGTCACGTCCCGTCTTTTACGCGTAACAGAAGATGCGTAAAAAGCTCTTTAGCATTAAGTTGTCTTGAAGATCCAACTGTCGTACTATTTTTGGGCGAGGAGTCACGTAGAATTCTGAACTGTCATTTCTCTGATACGAAGAATTTCTGTTCAGACCGTCATCTTCAAGAATGGTTTCCCCGAAAATCCCTAGAAATAGGGCTAGAAATATCCGCCAAACAGGCTATACTTGAACTTAGATGTAAAGGATTCTGAATGGCCCAAGAAGGAGAGTTATCTTCCATGTCGACGTCTATGTGTTTCAGGCACTTGGAATATTTTATAGCCAAAAAGGAGCATTTTCTGCGTAAACCCTTGTAATTGGCCTTCTGTAGCTTCTGAGCGTAAAAATCTCCTAGGCGTAAAACCGTAGATTTGTAGCTTCTGAGCATAAAACCGTAGATTTGTAGCCTCTGAACGTAAAAAACTTCTGAGCGTAAAATCGTAGATTTGTAGCTTCTGAGCATAAAACCGTAGATTTGTAGCCTCTGAGCGTAGAACTGTAGATTTGTAGCCTCTGAGCGTAAAAAATCTTCTGAGCGTAAAATCGTAGATTTTGTTTTGTGTATAAAATCTGAATCTGTTACACAACATGACTGTCCGTCTTCTTTTTTCAAATAATAGGCTGACGTGGTCCCAAATCATAACCGACTATTAAATATCGGATTTGGTTAGGGATTCGAAGAGTTATCCGAACTCTATAAATAGCCTAAGGTCTTGAGAGAGAAACCCTTCATCCGTCTTTGCAAAACCTTTTGTCTCTTTGAGAACTCTTCGTCTTCGTCTCTTTTCTGAGAACTTTGAGCTTTCTCCATGGTACCGAAACAGACTTTCACTGCTAAGGGAAAGAAAGTCGCCTCTTCTTTATCTCGCTCCTCTGCTCAAGTACGAGCAACCCCCATTAGGCTAAGCGAGCCCCGATCTGAACGAAGTGCTCCTCCGACGAGCTGCGCTCCGGGCATCATAGGTAAAGACTTCGAGAGGAATAAAACCCTTTGCACACGTTGTACGTGTACACGCAAGGTCATCTCCTGTGCTAAGAGGCTCTTCGAGGAAGATGATGCACCGAGATGTTTTATCATTACGCCCACATTCCTAATGTGTCAGCGTAAAAACTCTATATTTTCGCAGTCTGGCGTAAAAGCTCAGACTGTCGAAATTTGGCGTATACTATAAACTTTGAGTTTTACGCGTTGAATATAAATTCCAGCGTAAAAAACTCAAATTTTGGCAGTCTGGCGTAAAGACTCAGATTGTTAGATTTTTGGCATATACTACCAACCTTGAGTTTTACGCACTGGAATAAAAATAGATTCCAGCATAAAAATTGAGTTTTTGCAGTCGGGCGTAAAAGCTCAGACTGTTAGGCTTAGGTGTATACTGTAAGAGTGTAGCGTCTAGCGTAAAACTGACTTATTTTCTTGCATTTTGTAGTGGACCTACAGATCCCTCCTTTGGCTGAAGTGATGGGCTATGCTGCTGGGATGCTGAATTCTAATTATCTGGAGGACTTGTCCCATGTGACATTCCCCATCTCTGGAACCGAGTATCCTCAAAAAAGGGGAACTCTGATCTCGTCCCAAGGAGAACGAATGCTGCTGAGTATGATCAGTGGGGAGCCCCTGACATACATAGATGGGACTGAATATAAGAAACCAGGTTTCTTATTCGGGGATGTTATCGACAATCAATCCCAGACTAAGCCCAAGAAGGAAGATTGGGTATTTTCTGCTGAGGGCACGGTCATGTATCTGCCAAGGATGCCCAGAGATTACCCTATCTCAGCATTCTTCCATGCCATACATCCCAGGAAGATGGTATGGACTCTGACTCCAGATCTTCGTGGGCGGCCAGGGAAGATCTCATACAAGAAAGTATTGAACCGAGGAGTCTTTGTGAGCAGTCCTTCAGGCCCTGTTATGCCTTTCAGGGGATTACTGCCGGGTAGCGTCCCAAGTGAAGATACTTTGCTGATCCAGCCAGTTCAAATATCGACTTTCTGCAATGACTTCATGGGGCAGGGAGGAGTGTACACCAAGGTTAACCCTCACACCAGTGGATGGCTTAGCCCCGGGAATCTTCGATGGGCCAGTTTAACTGCCAGGGCCCTGAAGCACTTTCAGACGGAGCTAAAAAGTATTAGCTTGTTTGTGGCTGTGAGTGCCACTAGTGTTGGGCTGCCTGTCAACCCCAATTTTTTCTTAGCTTTGATGAAGCGGTACAACTCGCTTACTGGGACTTTCGGTACTCCGCTAGGAGAGTTGGGCTTAGCCCTTCATGAGATGCCAGAAATTTCAAAGCTGCCAATGGGAGACACTCCTTATGAAGAGTACGTTCCCATGAACAGAGAGCTGAGGGATACAAACCCTCGGGAAGTGGCGGTGTACCAGGAGCTGATGAGCCACTATCTTGCCTGTGCCACCTTCTACAAAGAGCCCTCTGATTTGGCTCATATCAACAAATGGGCATCCTACCTTTTCTTCCATCAGGCCAGAAATGCTAAGCCAGACAAGGTTGTAGATAGCAGAGATAAGCCCTTGAACCTCCTGAGCATGCTTAGCGCCAAAACGGTCGATGACCTCATTGAAGATGCAGGGGCATCAGATTATGTTCTCGATGAGGAGATAGGGGGTTATCCTGCAGGCACTAAAGCCTTCAGTTATATGAAGCATTGTCGCAAGCCTCTGTCGAGGGAAGCTCAACTGGCTGGCTTCCTCTCTGTCTGGCTACGCCGATGGGTAGTGCCTGGTATCGCTTCTGCGGATCATATCCATCGCAACACCTTATGGCCCACAGTGTATTTGGTGTTTGGAGCAAGACTGGGCCTGCTTCCCGTCATGGTATGCAGAATACAAGCTGGCCTGAGGGCCATTACTGATGAGCTACTCGCAGATGATACATAGCGTGAAGGATATCCCAGAGTGGAATTACCATTCCTATATCTGATGGGATGGTTAATCCTTCATAATACCAGAGTGATGTCTCCCGGATCTGCCAGCGGTTCGGGAAATAACTTCTTATTGAATTACAAGAATACCCTTTGAAATATGACTAGCGTCATAGATTGCCGGCGAGCATTAAATTTTGCCCATGGCTGGAAGCTCTTCTGTACCGTCCCCCCGTACATATCAATCAATAGGGGACGAAACTTCAAGATGTAGGCCAAGGGAGGACTATTCTTTCTCTTGAAGCCTTTTATTGGTTGGTCTGCATTAGACCTTCCCACTTGCTGTACAGAAGTGAGGACCACTGCTATTTGGAGCCTTATCTGCCAAGCCGGTTAGCCAGGTAATTTGGGTACGACCAGTTGCACGTGGGGAATGCTATCACCAGCTTCAAGTCCAAAGGTGGACTTATTGATGGACCCAGATGATGGCGATATTTCATCACGGGCTGTACCAGTATAATTTTTGCTGTGCCCGCGACTTCTGTCTCCACGGAGTTGCGCATCCTTCACTCGTACGCACAGTTTTATGCGTCCATCAATGCCTTCCATCATAATTTTGATGTGTATAGAAGTTTCAGGATGCCCTCCCGTAAGTCTACTGGAAGAGAGGAGATCCCATCCGTCTCCTCTGATGAAGGTGAAGACACTACCGGTGCAGACAATTTCTTGTTGATAATACCGAGAGGCGTAATAGCTCCGCCAGCTGAACCTCTCATTATCTCAAATAAACAAAAGGCTTCTACTCTAAAAGAGCCTTCTCCCATAAGAAGAAGACTGTTAGAGGTCCTAAAAGGACATCCACCAAGGGGGTCTCTAGGAGTGAGCCTGTTGTTTCCACTGTTGGGGATGATTCTTTGATCAGAGGTCCTTCGCCTTTTAGAGAGGAAACCTCCACAGTTTCGGCTGACAGTGCCGGGGATTCTTTGCTCGCGATCGCTGTCGCTACTAATGCTACTGGTAGTGCTTCGAGATCTCCTTCGAGGCCGAGCATAATAAGGATTAATATACCTTTATCCAGACAAATAATGGGAATAACCCCTCCTTCGTCTGTAAGTATTGCCAGCGAGATTCCACCCGATGAACCTCGAGTGGATCTGGGTGACGAATGGGATGACTACCCTCAAACGTCAGTTGGTGCACCCTCTTCTCCAGGTATGATAGCTTGTTTAGCATCATTAAGAAATTATTTAGCTATACAGGCTACAGACACAACATACATACCATCGGCCATGGGTAAATGTTGTCTTTACGCTTCTTTCAGGAAAATTAACATCAAATTTGATATTAATTTTCTCTTATCTTTTTTTCAGGCGAAGACGTCTCTAGGGAGGGCGGAGTTGACACAACTTCTGACTTTGTTGCGGATCCATCTAATGAAATGGCGGAGCCCGATGTCGAAGAAGCATGCTTTGAAGCTGCAGATCTTTCATCCGCAACATTCTCGGGTGTCATCCCGCCAGTGGCAGTTCAAATAACATATGAGGAGGATGAACCCACCATCTCGTCCGTGCCTCCTTCGTCGAGTATACCAGCAACTTCAACTGTTGTAGGTGTCTCTTCTTTTGTCGCACCATCCGTTGAAGCAACGACTGTGGCAACCTCCTCTGCAGTTATTCCAGAAAGGAGACTTACCGATATTGCGACCACTCCCAGCATCCATTCGAGCTTTGCTATGCTAGTGGATCAATACACTAGCATATTCTACCTCACTTTGAAAGAATTGATATCGATGGTGCTGGAGAAGAACCTAGGTTTTGATGCTCTGAAGATGTCCTCCAATCTTCCTATAGCGCAGATTAAAAATTTCAGTGACGCTGAAAGAGCTGATGCGCTAGAGCAAATAGTTAATGGTTTAGAACAACCCATTAACGAGTATTTGCGACTATTCCGAGGCAGCATCGACGATATGGTTCAGGCTGAGTATGATTCCTTAACTGCAGAGCTTGCTGAGCAAATGGAGTCTCTAAACAAATCCATCCAGGAATAGCAGCAAGAGATGGATAAAGACCAGGCTGTCTTGGTGGAGGTTATTCCTCAGTTAGCTCAGTACCAGGCCGAATGGGAGGAAAATAAAGCGAGGGTTCAAAAATTGGAAGCTGAACTTGCTCAGGCAAAGGAGAGGCTCCTCAAGACATCGGCAGTTCGTGATGTATTTGGGGGTCAAGTGAAGAAAGCTCAGCAGAACTTGGCACGTGCGAGTATCATCCATGCAAGTTTTGTTGATTCATTGACCGAACTATCTTTCTTGAATGATGGCTAAGCAAGGCTGGAGCGGGCTCATGCTAACATTTTGCACTCCAGGAATGAGAGGATGGCTGCTTTGGCACAACATATTCGTAATTTAACTGCTCCTCCCCTATGATGTACCTTTTTGCTTCTTCTGTAATTTGCTATTCCCAGAGATAATAAAGATACTTCTTCTGACTTTGTGGACCCATCATTTTAGAATATAAATGATAGGCTAGGATGAAAGTAATATCAGAGGTAATATGGACGTGATATACTTTCGGTAAGTTTCAGCTGGATATATCTATTCAGAGGTTATATGGACATGATAGAATATGATCCAACTAAATTTGTATACAAAACACTATCAGAGGTAATATGGACGTGATAGGTTTTAAAGTTCCAAATTAGTTAAATATATCTATTCAGAGGTTATATGGACATGATAGAATATGATCCAATTAATCTTTGTATGTAGTGTCATCAGAATGAGATCTTCATCATACTCTATTAACGCAAGGGAGATTAAGCGTAGTACTTCTTCAGGAATTTGCCGTTGATAGGAGCCATTATCAAGTCTCCATTAGGCTTGGCTAATCTGTAAGCGCCACTTGAAAATATGGTTTCAATCACATAAGGGACTTCCCATTTGGGCTGGAATTTACCCTTACTTTTGTGCATAATGATCATTGGCCTCTTCACGGCTAGAACTAGCTCGCCAACTTTGAACACTCTTTTCTTCACTTTTTGATTAAAAGCTCTAGAAATACGTGCCTGGTATAACGCAATGCGCTGTTGAGCTTGAAGGCGTTTCTCGTCTAATCCTTCTAGCTCTTGAAGCCTTAATCGATCATTATTTTCCTAAGTCAACTCATTAGCCACTGCTATTCTGAGTGATGGAATTTGGACTTCAATGGGGAGAATTGCTTCATACCCGTAAACTAATAAGAATGGGGTACAACCCGTTGGTGTTCGTACCGTTGTGCGGTATGCCCAGAGATATTCTCCTAGCTTCTTATTCCAATCTCTTTTGTTCGAAGAGACGAACTTCTTTAAGAGTTTGATGATGGTTTTGTTGAAGGCTTCCGCCAAACCATTAGCAGCAAGATTATATGCCGTTGAGGCCATATTTTGTATCCGATTCTTATCGCAAAATCGGTGAAACGCTTGGCTGATAAATTGAGTCCCATTGTCATGAATTATCCTTTGGGGTAATCCAAAACGATAAATTACATGGTGCTTGATAAAGCTGATCACGTTGGATGTCTTTACCTCAGCAAGAGGGATCGCCTCCGCCCATTTGGAGAAATAATCGGTGATAGCCAATATGAACCGATGTCCTCTAGAAGATGCCGGGTGAATCGGACCAATGATATCCATACCCCATGCTTCAAAGGGCCATGATGTCATAGTCAGATGTAGATACTCAGAAGGCTGATGTATAAAATCCGCATGAACCTGACAGGCTTTGCATTGTCTCACATATTTTACGGCATCTGTAATCATAGTAGGCCAGTAGTAGCCCATCCTACTGATACGATCCTGTAACTTAGGACCGGGTTGGTGTGCTCCACATACACCATCATGAGCTTCTCGGATAACCCATTTTGCATCATCATCAGAGAGACATCATAACAATAGTCCATCATATATTTGGCGATATAGACTTTGTGAAGAAGCATCAAAATAGAAACGTAGTGATCGTCTTTTGATAGATATTGCTTCTTTAGGATCCTCTGGTAAGATCCCGTACGACACGAAGTCTATAAAGGGACTTCTCCAGTCTCTCTTAGGAGGAGCCGTGTTTATAGCGTAACTGTGTTCTATGTGAAAATTATTTTTCACACAGAATAAATCTCTATTGAGAAGGATCACTGAATTCTGCCTTCTTATAGGAATAGCTAGATCTGCAGCTAGGCTGGCAAGATCATCAACTTCCAAATTTTGAGACTGAGGTATGTGCTCTAGGAAGAATCCTTTGAAAGACATGGCTATCTCGATCGTTGCTTGGTGATAAGGAATGAGGTCTGGATTGCGGACTTCATATATTCCTCTGACATGATTGACGATCAGCTGGGAATCACCAAAAGCTTCCAGGTATTCAATATCCAATTCTTTAGCGACTTGAAGCCCGATTAGTAGAGCATTATACTCTGCCACATTATTAGAACAGGGTTCGCTAAGAGAATATGCTTGATAGATGACGAGTTTATCAGGAGTTACCAGAACAATTCCTACTCCTGAAACCACGTTTCCCCTAGGACCCATCCTGGAGGCACCATCGAAGAATAGCTTCCATGTATCACCCTCCATTGCGGAATTACATTTGCAACTTCGTCAGGAATGTCCTCGTATAGTTTGGAGGTTTTCGAAATTATGTGAGCAGCTAAGAAATTAGCCAAGGCTTGACCTTTCATGGACTTCTGAGGGACATACACCATATCATACGGTGTTAATAACATCGCCTAAGTCGCGAGTCGGGAATTAAGAACACTTGGCTTATTCATCAATACCCGAAGAGGATTGATTCTGGAGATGATATGAATAGTTTGGCTTGTCACGTAATGTCGCATCTTCTGAATGGCAAACATTAGGGCCAAGCATTCTTTTTCTACTGGGTTGTACCAGTGTTCAGCTCCGACCATCATCCTGCTTAGATAGTAGATAGCCTGTTCATAACCCTCATTGTTCTTCTGTGTAAGGAGAGCCCCTAAAGAATGATCCATTGCTCAAACATACAGCAAAAATAGTCTTCCTGTGACGGGAGGCACCAGAACTGGAGGATTAATAAGATAGCGTTTGATGTCATTAAATGCTTGCTGACAGGCTTCGTCCCAAATGAATGACACACCTTTCTTTATCAGGCGAGAAAAAGGTTGACATCTCCCAGAGAGGTTGGATATGAATCTCCTGATATAAGCCAGACGAACTTGAAATCCCCTGAGTTCTTTCAGATTACGGGGCGGTCACATTTCTAGGATAGCCTTTACTTTATTAGGGTCAACTTGAATGCCTTTAGCGGTAATGACGAATCCCAGGAATTTGACACTGGATACACCGAGAAAGGACTTTGTAGGGTTCATTTTGAGTTGATGTTGGCGCATCAACTCAAACACTGTCTTTAAGTCCTAGATGTGATTATCCTTTAGGCGGCTTTTGACAGCGATATCGTCTACGTAACATTCCACCATTTTACATAGATGCTCATGGAATATGTTACTCATAGCTCGCTGATATGTAGCTCCGGCATTCTTCAATCCAAAAGGCATGACTGTATAACAATACACCCCCAGTGGTGTACGGAAGGCAGTATGCTTCTCATCTTCAAGATTCATCTTGATTTGATTGTATCCAGAAAATCCGTCCATGAAAGACAAGCGCTCAAAACTGCACGTGTTATCGATCATGACGTCGGTGATGGGAAGAGGGAACTCATCTTTAGGGAAGGCTGCATTTAGATCTCGGAAGTCGATGCAAATGCGAACTTTCCTACTTTTCTTTATGACCGAGACAACAACATTGGCGACCCAATCAGGATGTTGTTCTTCCTGGATGAACCCACAGGCTACCAATTTCTTGATTTCAGCCTCAATGGCATCCATCATATCCGGGCGGAACCGGCGTTGGTGTTGCTTTACAGGCTTTGAATTGGGCAGTATGTTGAGTTTGTGGGTAGCTACTTTAGGATCAAGACCTGGCATATCCTCGTAATTCTATGCAAAGACATCGATATATTCCTTTATCAGCTGGATCATTTCTTCCCTTTCTTCTTCGGAAAGATTGTTACTGATAAATATCGTCTTTGGTGAAGATTCATCCCCAACATTGACATGGATAACTTTATCTTCACTAGGTGGTTCTTTTTGCTCGAACCAGAGTTCCCATTGTATATCCATTTGCTGTGCCCAGGATTCATTTTCAAACGGTTCAAATTCTTGTTCCTCTGCTTTGAGAGAATCTGTCAATACTGTATTTACTGACAATACCTGTTTGAGTTCATCATATGAATCGGAGGACGATGAACCATCCTGAGAAGAGGAAATGGTCTCCTCACTTGACTCAAATTTGTTCGAAGTTGTAAGAGATGTGGTATACCCTAACCCAAAATGAGTTCGTTGATAGTAGGGATCATCATGCAACGACATTCGTCTGCCTTTTCCATAATTGAGGCCTGGCTCCAACTTTAAGTCATAATCCATGCTTTACATAATCTTCAAAGCCTGTGGGCTATATCTGTGAACCTGCATTTTCCCAGCATCAGACTCGTAAGAATCTTCTTGTACAATCGGTCTGTTCCGCATGCGACCGAAGACTATTGGATGCTGATTGTTGCGAGTAGGTGAAACAATAAAGATAGAATCTTCATGTGGCCCATATGTCGTAATGACATTATAGGTTGACGCTACTTTCTACACATATGGATGATAGGATTCTATAGCTTCCAAGAAATTTTGTGCTATAGGCTCTATATCGTTATGGGGGGAGGATTCCTGATTAGGAAATTGAGCGTCAGTATACTAGAAAAGAGAATTTTTATTATCGTCAGACACCACATTCCTGGTTGTATTTACATTAGTCGGCTTCTTGCTGCGCCTAAGGTTGATGACCAAAGGTGGAGGCTTCTGGTTCAGAGTGATCACTAGAGGATCACTTCCTCCTTCCGATTTGATTTTGCTCAAGTGGATAGCCATGGGTTCCACGACTTTCGGACGAGTAGTCCGCCCTTTCACCTGGATTGACAAGGGTTACTCAACAGATGGTTCTCCTGGCTCTTGGTAGGATTCCTATTCCTTCTTACCTGACACCTCCTTCTTGTAGTCTTGGGTGTATAACATGGCATCAGAATAGTAGTACTCAACTCCTTTGAACGGGTTGAGATCAGCAAACTCTGTCTTCACTGTCCCTTGGGCGTCTACATATTTGAAGCACTGGTGTAGAGTTGAAGGGACAATATTGTGATCGTGGATCCATGGTCTGCCCAACAGAATGTTGTAAGACACCTCCGAATCAATGACGTAGCATGTAGCCACTGACCTAAGGTCACCAATCTGGATCCTCAGACTAATCTTCCCCAACGGTTTGCTTTTTCTAGCATTGAAGCCCACGATTGTAGTGGTAGTGTACGCCAGTTCGCTTGTAGGAATTCTCAATGGTCTTAGCAGACTATGAGGGATAATGCTGATCGATGATCTGGATCTATGTGAATCTGGTCTACCTCCATGGAGCCGACGTATTCGGTGTAATAAAGAGGCCTGTCATGTTTGTTATGTTTCAACAACATGTCCTCTTGAGTGAAAGTGATATTAGGGACCACTTCCATCATACTATGGCATTGAGGACACGCCACAAGCTCTTTATCAGGAGACTTGAACTGAGTCAGGCATACATCCGCCTGCATTAATGCTTCACTCAAGGCTTGACGAGTGTCTTTGGATAGCCTAAGTAGCTCAAAAATGGACAATCTGGCTGGAGTATTAGCCAACTGGGCCAAGATGTCGAAGTTATATGGTTTCTCTAAACCTTTGTTTTGAATATTCTTCAAAGGTTTATCAAAATGAACTTCTTTTTGCTTACCTTTGTCCGCCGAAGTTGGTCTAGAAGGACCTGCCTCTAGTATAACAGGTTCAGGCTCTGGAAGTTTGGCAGCTGAAGTGTCTGCCGTTGCTTCTTCCTGATTTCCTCCATAGTCCTTGAGGTAGGCTTTCCCTGAACGGGTTCCGGTAGCCAAAGCCTCTTCTTCTGATGTCAGGAAAATTGCAACCATATGGCATGGTTTACATCTTGAGTTCTTTTTAGACTTAGCTTTAGCAGCTTGAGTCTCTTCCTCAATCTCTGACACTAGGTCAGGATGAACCCACATGATCTCACCACGCTTGGTAGTTAGGGGTACCAGGTCATGATTTTGACCCCTGGTCGGAGGGAGATTAACAATGTTCATCATTGCCCGTAGAATAGGTTCTACACTATCCGGGACTTCCTGAGGGGCAGTTTGCCAAATTAGAGAGAGATCATGTTGGCAGTGACCGTCTTCTCGCTATTACGCAGAGTGATGGCCTTGGCGTCGATCAACTCCTGGATTTTCCTTTTTAGTATATAACAGGCCTTTGTGGGGTAATGTATGTACCTGTGGAAGATGCAGTACTTGGGGTTGTTGGTACTACCGACTTCATTTGGCCGCTTTACCTCGGGAAGAGTGAGCTTGCCATTTTTGATTAGACAATCGAATATGCTCGAAATATCGTCGTCGTCAAAAGAATATTCTTCTTTAGGCCTGGAAGTCCCAGGATTCGTCTGCGTAGTCACTGGAGTATGTTGCCTGGACGTGTTGATTGCCAGAGCTTCCTTTCCTTTGGAACTACGAGGATGATCGTTATTGGAGGATGACCGCTTTCCTCTATCAGAGGTAGAGATCATGATTCCATTGTCACGCGCCTTTTGACTATTATCTTCAGCGGCTATCGCTAAGATGATAAACGAGGGACAATCATGGAACTGATATGGTCCCGTGAACACTGAGATCAGTGGGAGAAGGTTCTTCCTGTAAATGTCCACCAAGGTTGAATCTGGAACTCCTTGAGGCATCTGCAAAGTAGCATGACGAAAACGTTCAATAAAAGTATGAACGTTCTCTTTCTCCTTCTGCTTAACTTCGATGAGTGATGACATAGACATGTCCATCCCCCCTTCGTAGAATCGAGCAAAGAACAGAGTCTTAAAATCTTCAAAAGAAGTATTGCAGTTGTCCGCAAGACTATGGTACCATTGGTATGCTACCACAGACAGACAGCCTTTAAACACTCGAGTGAGAAGGGTATCATTCCCCTGCAACAATACCGTCATCATGCTGAAGTAGTTCATGTACTGGCTTGGTGACGTCTTTCCCTCAAACAAAACCATAGCCTGTGGTTTGTATTTTGGTGGGAAAGGGATCTCGTCCCATATAGCTGGGTATGGCTGGTTGATTCCTAACTTCTTGAGCTGATCCTTATGCTTCAAGGCATCAAATTGGGCTTTCAATTCCCGAACTGCCTGCATCGGATCTTCATCTGGGAAAGGGACCGCAGAGAGGTGAGAGGTTGGTTGTATTATTACTCCCACAGGAGGCAATATATTCTCCGGGTTCAGAGGTTGAGGAGCAGCTGATTCTTGATTTTGAACAGGCTCCTGGCTTGCGTTGGATGGTGGCATGTCCACCCCCACACGTAGTTGAGTCAGAGGAACCGATGCTTGGGCCATAGCAGCTGTAACCCCTGATTTTTCAGAAAATTTTAATTTGGATTTTTTATAATTTTCTGTAATTTTCTAGGATTTTCAAGAATTTATTTTAGATTCAAATATAATTAAAAATATTCCAAACTTTTATTTTAGGTTCTAAATAATAAAATATATTTTCTAGAAGTTTTTGGGAATTTTTTGAGTATTTTGAGTATTTATTGGGAGTTATTTAGGCTAATAACTAATTTTTAGGACTTGTAGAATTTATGGTGCAAGATCAAAAATATAGAATGGACCCACGTTATTTTCTAAGGTTTATAATATTATTATATATTTTCTGGAATTATTTTAGAATTTTTGGAATAATGTTAGTATTTATTTTTAGTTTTATGGCAAAACTAATTTTTAGAGCTTCTCCTAATTATAGTAGAAAATCTGTGAATATATAATTATTCCAAATATTTTTCTAGGGTTTTTAGGTTCAAAATATATTTTCTGTAATTTTTCCAGATTTTTATGATTATTTTTAATGTTTATTTTGAGTTATTTAGATTTAAAACGACTTAAATAATGTTTTGATAAAGGCAAATCAAAATAGATAAATAATATAACCAAAACCATCCAATCAAATCATGACACGTGTCACCCTATCAACTTTCATTCAGCCTCTCAACATCCCTATATATATATATTATTATAACCCTAATTATCCCATTATTTTTAGAGAGAGAGATTTTGGAGAATTGGTTTCTTCATCTTCCAGAAGCCATTGCGCATAGCTCCGGACTCCAAACGAGGCCTAGTTTCTTGCGTTAGAAAGATATTGAGGTTAGCTTTCTGATTATATAATTTGTTTTACAAAATTATGAGTATTAAATTCTGGAAAATTCGTAGAGCACAGCATGTCTGAAAATAGACGTGTTTCAATGTTTTCGCGATTTCGGGAGAACCAGGAATCAGAATCATGAACCGTTTAAAGTTTTGGAAATATAATATCGAGATCATTAACATATGTTTTTATCACAATTTAATTCAATGTATTTTCATACTGTTAATTCTGTAGAACTTCTAGGTTAGAATTTAACCATCGGTGCACAATACAAAATTTGTATGTGCCATAATTCCCAAACGAATTTGAATTCGGATGAGCCGTAAATTCTAGTATATTTTTGATGCTGAAATCTACAGGAAATCATGCATAAAAGTCGAGTTTGTGTCGGTTGATTTTTTGGTTAACAGATCGCCTCGATTTGCGTGCCATGAGTCTCGAGTTGATAAAATTCAGTTTCTTTGGACAAAACTTAGGAATTAACATAAAAATCAGAATAATAAGATTAAAATAGGATTTTAGAATAATTATTCCAGAATTAAATAAATTAAAATAAATTATCTTTTGACGTGATAAATTTGTAATACATAGGCTATTTGGACTGTGACTTGGACTCTGATTCATACCAGCAACAGGACCCCAGGCAAGTGTACCTTGCCAAACTCTGCAGTATTGTTACATATTTTTCTTTCTTCATTTATATTGCTGTGCATGCTCAACCTAGGACCGTGTGACGTACTTAGCGTCCGATTATCAGTCGGGTGTCAACACTGTACGCAGTGTTGGGTACTGTCATCTAGAGATGGACATTCGTGACACTATATATTCTAGTACTTGTCTTATCAAGTACCATACGACCCAGGACACTTGACACTGTTCATGAGACAGGATATTCCCGAGATATTCGTGGTGATTCTGTGTAGGATACAGGACTTGACAGAGATACTATTTCTATAGATACATATGACTTGTTGCATTAGAGATGATCCCGCTTGACATGGACATGAGACGTTATGGTCATGATATGCGTGATTACATTGGGTGGGGAGAGACACACAGGCTACAGGCTGTTTTATTATATATATCTTCTACTATTGTGAGGTCGTAGACTCTCGGAGCAGAGCTAGACACATTACTTGTTATTACCACTACCGGCTCCCCGACACAGAGCTTGTAGTGGCTCAGCCTGAGTACTCGTGATGCTCTCATCTTGCATTTCACTTAGATGGTTACTTACTTGCCCTATTTATCTCATTATTTGCTGTACTGCTTATATTTTGGCTTGTATATTTTCTGTACCTTGCTATGTCCCCTGAGGACCTGGATATGGATTGTGTCCCCAGGATTTGAGGACGAGATCTATCCCGAGGTATACGGGACTGGAGCAGGAGTTGATCCAGGAGCTGTACCGCCATCCGAGGACGAGGTGTTAGCCGAAGACTTTTCCTGAGCATCCATGCTTCATGCTCAGTATTTATTTATTTATTTTCAGTCTTTCATATTCTGGTCTGTGGAACCATTGTACTAGATATTTATCGGGTTGTTCCCCGAAGCACTTGTGAGACTGATTGATGATTTATATTTCTTTATTTACTCTGTGGATCATATTTTATATCTGGTGTGGATGAGATTAGTTGTACCATGATTGTCGTAGACTTGTTATATTACAGCTTAAGTATGCCCTGATGGATCCATTAAATTGGGTTTGTCCATCGGTGCGTACTGCTGGCCATTGCCACGCGTCCGATCCCACGGTATTTTGGGACTGGGGCGTGACAGCAGCTGCATGCTGAGTCACTATCATCTGACGTATACTCTCCATCATGGAATGCATCTCTTTAAACGATGCTTCTAATACAGCGATGCGCTGCTCAGTACTTCCTGATGGGGAAGCCTCTTCATGTTCATCTCTCCCATTTCTCTGGGTGCTACTGAGGGGTTGGTATAGATCTCTGTAGAGATTGAGTCTATACTGTCAGTATCATATTCAGGAAACTGGCGACCCCCAATGTCGGAATCGGAAGAATATGAAGCCGATTGTCGCGACCTCAATCGAGTGTTTTGAAACACACCTGCTTCGATATTCTCAAGGAGTCTATCAAATCTCCTTTGGCTTGGAGTTCTAGAGGGATGACGTCTTGAACTTGACCTTCCTTTAGGAATGTGTGAAGCCATGTTTACTGATGCGAACGTCGGCTCTTCTTCCTGTAAAGGCAAAGAGTAGTTCAACCGGTCGAAAACTGACCGTTTTGCCTTAGAACAACAGTACTTACTATAATTTTATGACTATTACAACAATGCTCCCTAGGGGGTGTAATAGACATATTAGAAGATCCCCTGTCTTTGCGTTTCTGGATCAAGAAATCACGTAAATCAGGGAGATTAACCGAAGAAGAAGAAGGCTTGTTCTGCCTTTTTGCATCAGTAGGGGTATGAAGATTGGGAACCATAACTCTCTCCCAGCCATAAGAATACAGCAGTTCAGCCATGTGAGTAGCATACGATCCATCATCCGTTCGTGTAGCATATTTTTTCGTGAAGCGGGTCTTCTTTACGCGGATGGGCTTACCATGGCATAATTTGGAGCTTTGCACAGGTTGGCATAAAACAGGGGAAGTCTTCAAATAGCCTCCAGCGTCACACGTATTTTGAAGAGCGGACAACTTCTTCTCTTGGTGGCGTACAACTCTAGCGGTCGGCAGATTCGCCACTTGTTTTCCCTTGATGTGATCCAACGGTCCATCTGCCTCTTTATAGATGGAAGATGTATTTTTACGCGCAGGGCGCGTTTGAATATTCTGAATTGGTGCTGAGGCATTGTCAGAAATTTTGTCTGCCACGTCACCGACGGGAGACGGATTCTTACGCGCAGGGCGCGTTTGAAGTTTCTGAATTGGCGCTGAGGCCTTGTCAGAAATTTTGTCTACCACGTCACAGACGGGAGACGAATTTTTATGCGCATGGCACGTTTAAAGTTTCTGAATTGGCGCTAAGGCCTTGTCAGAAATTCTGTCTGTCACGTCACAGACGGGAGACGAATTTTTACGCACAAGGCGTACAGGTCGTGATGTCACAATCTTGTTGGTCGGAGAGAGAGAGTCCACAGGAAGGGTAGAGGATGTCCGGGGCATCCATACTTTATGCAGCTTCCTGTTGTCCCTGCACGAAGCATGTCTTCATAAGCAGATTGGTCGAATTGGACGACCAACGTCTTCTTCGTCGATCCGACGGATACAGCATCGTATTGAGCAATGGCTTTCTCTTCAGATGAGAAAGTAGTCCCCACCAGAGTCGTCATCTTGTGTTTGATGATAAACAAAAGAAATAAAATTAGGTTTATACGAAACCCTTTCTTTGTTTACAAACAAGAAAAAATAGTACAATTAATCCTATACGAGGATGTTAAGTACAATAAGAATAATTCTGGAGAAAATTTGCTATAGGAGTCTGATCTGCGGTCGATCACTTTGTCCCTTGGACCATAACGAAGAAGTGCTGTAGAAGGAGAAGAAGCCTCAAAGATTGCAGGAGGGATTGAACTCTCGTTGCCAAAGTTGTCAATCAACGCTCTCTGTATGTACTCTCTCTCTCTCTGATTTCCCTGCTCCTTTCTCCTCTCTTTTTCCTGTGACCGAAGGTCTCTATTTATAGATCTCAGTTACAGTAACCAAGTTGTGAAGAGAGTGGCACTCTTTATGCGGCGGTTATAATAACTGCTACCAACGTCTGAATGATCTCCTTAATCCGCGTAGGACGCGTGTCCCATTATGCGATGATACGTATAATCGCTCATCGAAGATCAAGGCATGCAAGCCACGTAGATAACTTCTCCTTGCGTAAAGATGGTTGGCATAACAGCCAAATAACTGTCTTATTGGTGTAAAAGCCAAATAGTTATCCTATTGGCGTAAAAGCCAAATAGCTGTCTTGTTGGCGTAAAAGCCAACTTCTGCGTAAAGCTTGATGCTGCATGAATAATAGATAACCAGCGTAAAACTAGCCAATTATCCTTCCTGATTGAGGTCTTGAGCGTATTCTGGGCTAAATAGCCTTATCACGTACCTTTGCGAATATAGCCTGAGTTGGCGTATTTCGAGGAGATATCATACGGCGTACTCCTATAGTTGAAAATAGCCTGGTTGGCGTTACATGCAAGGATAGTGATGTGAGCGTATTAGCCCTAGTCTGGAAGTGCTGCCTTACGCGGGTTATTTTTGGAGCTCTGTTCTATGCTGGATAGCGTTGAAGCTCTGTTGTACGCCTATAGCTCTGAAGTCATATTTTACCCGAGCTTCATGCATATTGAGGGTTTTATGCGTATTAATTCCCCAGCGTATTTTTCATTCTTCTATACCAGCCTACATTAGATAAACTTCCAATCTAAAGAGCATCCCGGTGTACTACCCCACAGACATTATTAACAGAGACATCAATATAGATTTACATCACATTATCACAAACATTATTAACACAAACATTCTTTTAAATACTACTAGAATAGCTAAAGTAGAATCATAAAGACTTGTGACTTACCTCCTTAACATCGGGTATCCTAACAAGTGTCATATACAATGGTATATATATATATATATATATATATATATATATATATATATATATAATATATATATATATATATATATATAGAGAGAGAGAGAGAGTAGTTGTATATACTAGTGTATGTATCAATCTAATTTGATATCATAAATTCTTGTGACTTACCTCCTGCAACATGTCCTGATGTGAATTAACAGTGGCCAAAGCTTGGCAACCAGGCAGTAGCAGGGAGGGTCTTCCTAGATGGCTGTAAATGTAGGCCAATCTGCAGGAAGCACCTGCAGAGCTCGAGCAAGCAGCAAAGCACCTACAGTGGAAGCAGGAAGTAAGCTTAAGTGCATCCAGTTATAGCAGCAGGCAGTCCCAAGCCAAGCAGCTCGAGGCAACTGCAGATGGGTTACCTTAAGGACTAAATGGCAAGTGCAACATAGAGTAGCAACTACAATTGCAGCAGTGATCAATGAGTGTAGGCAGTGGGTACAAAATTGGGTTTTACTGTTTTGTGACTGTGCACCTATTGGGACTGTGCAGTGGTAGGTATAACAGTTAGAGTGTATCAGTGAGTGATGTATATGAGTGTAGTGTCCTTGAAAGATTATCAAATGTATCTCTCTCTCTCTCTCTATATATATATATATATATATATATATATATATATATATATATATATATATATATATATATACTTGCATACCCAAACTACTATAATATATATATATATATATATATATATATATATATATATATATATATATATATATATATTATAGTAGTTTGGGTATGCAAGTATATATATATATATATATATATATATATATATATATATATATATATATATATATATATATATATATGTGTGTGTGTGTGTGTGTGTGTGTGTGAGGGAGAGGGAGAGAGAGAGAGAGAGAGAGAGAGAGAGTATGTGAATGAGTGTAGGTATGTAAGGTTAGCAGGGTATCTGATTTGGAGTGGTGAGAATTCGAGAGTGTTTCCAACTTACATAGATACTTGTGTAAACCAATGTGTGTCTTGGTACCAAGGTGTTTATGTGTAAAACAATTCCTAGGTAGTATCAGTATCAATTCATAAGTAGTAAGCACAAGGAGAGGTAAGTAATTGGCTGGGTAAGAATGAATGGACAATATCACAGGATTGAGAAAAACAACATATCAAAGTTAGAGGGAAACCTGAGCAGGTTGGGACTGGTAGGAAGGACTGCAAGGGCAGTGCTTGTACTGCAGTTTCCAGTGTGTGCAAGAATTTCACTCAGAGTGTGAGTGTTTGAGTGAAGGAGTGAACCCAAAACCAGAAAAATACTTACCTGCAACTGGAAATACCAACTGCAGAACCTAGTTCACCCTACCAACAACAACCTGCAGTAATAAGTTCCCATGTTGAAGCAGAAAGGACAGGACAGTGGTAAAACTGCACCACTGTGCAGTAGTCACACTAGTGTCCAGGATGTTATCTATGTGAGTGAATGTGTTAGTATCTCGTGTTATAACACTACACCCTAATAGGCGATTCCTCACGGTTATTACCAGGACAAATATTTTTGGTCACAGTAATAACCGTTACGGTTTGGGCATGGTAAATATATTGTAACGGTAATAATCGTGACGAATTATATTTTCGTCAGAGGAAAGTTACCCCTTCAAATATTACGACATTGTCTCCATTAAAAAGAGGCCCATATGTTACATAGTTTTGACCAGTAATCCAACCACCAAAAGCATTTTCCTCATCTCGAACAAGGATATAGATTTTTGAAGAGTATCATGCAACATCGATAACAAAATAAGTGTCAATCGAGAAGCCTGACATGAAGAACAAGATGAAAATTACCCCAAATGATAATTCTACCCCAAAATATATGGGTTATTAATGTCAAACATCAAGAGAATTGACTGAGACGCATAACTGACCTGTGATCCAATCCTGCAGTTGTAGTTATTTTAATGTCAACGCGAACTGAGGTTCCTTATAAGCCTGGTCGCTCCAGGCTTATTTTCTTTTTGGTAATACAGGTGCACTGAAGTAAAAAAAAGTGCCAGAAAAAATAGACAGATGTTTAGATTGAGTCCTTGTGCACCAGCTTTAAAAATAAAAGAAGAAGAAGGAAAACCGTGAATGTAACAGACCTATACCTGAATATGTGTACTTACCTCTTGTCTGAGTAAATTTAACTTTCTTACATGATTGCTAGTATAGTATACATAAAAAAGTATAAGAGTAATTTTATAATCCGTATCTTTATATATCTTTGTTTAAGTCCTTCAAAAGAGTGGGCAGTTCAATTTCTAACCATTTTTTATGTAATAATATGCCTATTATCACACCCTATTAGTGTAGGCAAGGAAACGGTTGATCCTATAATCAAACACATGGTAGGCTTCACACAGCTCTTTCAATTAACTCTACCCTCTCTTTTGGTTTTCTGGGTCTGCTTTTGTTGGTGCAATGCAAGTTTGTCAAGGCTTCCTTTCAGAAAAATAGCCTATGCTGCTACCTGTTCCAATTTCTTGTTTCAAGATAAATATTTGTCACGATCTGCACCCAGATATTCGGGCACAAGTACGTGGGTACGTCCAGCCTATGCCGCAGCATCGGCGGTAAAACGCTGTCTGTGTCAACTCTACTATCTAAACATCTCAACAATATATATATATATGGTACCTGCCAATCATCTCAACTCCATATGGAGGAACAAAATGGTATATGATAAATGTAAACTATACTCAATCATAATGCAAACTAGGGAAGATAAAGCACGATATGGAATGACGAAGGAAAAGAATCACAAAATATCTACAAGACTGAAATAATATATACATGCCAATAACCTCAAAAAAAGTCTAATAAAAGTCTAACAATAAACTAAACCTCCTCAGGCTCTGATTCTAAGTCCTCCTGGTCTACAGGAGTATCCTCTAATGGTATGCCCTCCTGCGGTCCGTAGTATGTGTGACACTGGTCTACGAGCCAATCATCTAAAAAATATATCCAGTCAGGATTGGAGCGAAGTACATACCTCTGAAAGCTGTTTCAAATACATAATCGAGCATATATAACAAATAATAGAAAAGAATACAAGATAACTAAATAACAAAATAAAATAAACTAGAGCGAATAGGTAATATACTAGAAATAAGACATATAATAGAATATTGGCAATATAATAGAAATAATTGAAATCTAACTAATATGCCATGGAATACAAGTTTATTATGTGATCGATTTAGGTTGAACACGAATAAAATATGGTAACTCGATTACAAGTGTGATATATAATCGACATGTACACAAATATAATAGGGCTTGATCACATAATCAACTCCTACTCACCCATCCCCAACCAATACCAATGGATCCAATCATGACACATTACGAACACGAATATGGGCACACTAAACACGAGCAGTGTTGAACACGAAGTATACTAAATCAATACCCGATACACACGATGAAATATATGTTAAGGAGTACCTGCTAAACACGGTAAGGGATAACATCTCTTGACAGGATCTATGTAGTATCAGTCCGTGAAACCACTGTGTCCGAATCATGTATACAGTTCTAGAACATGTAATATATACACTATTATGAAGTAAAAACTAACAAAAAAATATACTCGCCTGAGGTCCTGAGCAAGGTGTGTCTCTCGATGTCCAAGCTGGTGTCACACAGACCTATAATGGTATATTGCATCAATACAAGATTTTAGAATAAAAATAAGTTAAACTAGTTCAATTCTAGGTCATAAAGCTATTTCTAAGTCAAAACAGTCAAACTAGGTCAACTCTAGGTCAAACTACTCAAACTTGATCAAACTAGCTATTTTTATGTTGTATGAGTCCATCTCTAGGATATTGGGTCCATACACTATGTAACTAGGCTATACTAGCTATGCTAGGATACTAGGATACCAACAAAATACCGTATCATAAGATACGCAAGTTATTAGATATGAAAATACTATAATATATATACAAGACAAAATATATAATACTCCTAGCCAAACTAATGCTAAGTAGATACCTTGGCTTTGAACCAAATGCGGTATCACACCTCCTACACACCCATCTTGATATACAAACTCCATACCTTGAGTATAAACCAATACCTTAACATTACCTTGGTATCACAAGGTAATACAATATATAATATTAGCTAACTAACCATACATACCTCACTATATACTAACATGCACATACACTTATAATAATACTATACCAACTAACATAACTAACATACCCATCGGATATTCAATACCCATACCCAAGATATCTCAACTCTCAATACCTTGGTGTAACTCAAGGTAAACTAGAAATAATACTAACCAATGCTAACTAGTGCTTATATATATATATATATATATATATATATATATAACTCACTAACAATATATATACATAACTAACTTATCAATATAAACTAACTTAGCTTATTAACTAGCTTAACTTAACTTACCTACAACTTAATTTCTAAGCACTCAAACTATTGCTGCTTATTGCTACTGCTTCTGCTTATCGCTGCTGCTGCAGCTTACTGCTTCTGCGGTTGCTGCAGCTTGCTGCTTCTTGCTGTTTCTGCTGCTGCTTCTTGCTGCTTTTGTTGCTGCTTCTTTCTGTTTCTGCGACTGGTTACTGCTTGCTTTTGCTGCTGCTTCTTGCTGTTTCTGCTGCTGCTTATTGCCTACTTATTGGCCTCCTTATCCGGCCTACTTATGCTTATAACTCCCCCCTCTTGCTCACATGCACACATCTAATACACACATACACTCATTCATATATATATATATATATATATATATATATATATATATATATATATATATATATATGTATATGTGTGTGTGTGGGGTGTGTGTGTGTGTGTGTGTGTGTGTGTATTACCATATACCCACATTAATGATGCATATGCACTTCCATGACAACCAACACATCAAAATAAAATATAGAACATACACATAATTATATATATACATATATATCATATAATAATTATAATTATAATACTCTAATAGCTATTACCAAAGTAAATTAAATTAAAATGTAAGAAAACAAACACGTGGAGTGCACCGCATCCGTATCACACTCAATTTATAATACGCTTGCGATACGGCTCCACCACACAACCAAACATACCCCCAAGGACACGAGCAAGTCTAAAATCATAATTAGAAGCAACACGAAGTGTTAGCTATACGTCTACGTGCCTGTATCTAAATGTGACATGCTCAAACCCCCGTGTCGGAAGAAAACCCCCAAATTAACCTGTATCGTCAAATTATTGGGATACGTCCTACACGTATCCAATTATGGACACGAAACTAGTCACACACAATTAAACACACGTTAATTTGGTCTAATTGACCTATTAACAAACACAAGATGTGCCAATCTCAAAATCCTTCCAAAATTGACACAAAATACCATATAACTTTCTCAATAGAACCTAATTCCAATTCCTATGGGTAGCCTTAGTACATGGAAGGGTTCCTAATGATTAAATTAAAGATTTAGTGTCTAATTAGAGAGAGAAAACTGAATTATACCTATTGGAAGATGAATTCCCAATAAAATCCCCAAATTGAGTGTCAAGAGCCTTCAACTTGTAGATCCTTGCTCCTCCTTATGGATCCTTTCTTCCTCCTTGTAGATCCTTGTTCTAATAGCCTCTAATGATGAATAGGAAAGAAATTAAGAAGAAATTTGCGTAGGAATTGGTGTAGGAATGAAGAAATTTGGGAGAGAAAAATTCTAGATCTAGATTTGGAATAAAAAATAGAGAGAGAGAGAGAGAGAGAGAGAGAGAGAGAGTCTCTCTCCACTCCCAATATGGCCGGCCTCTACCCCCTCCTCCAAGCTACTATAAAATATCCATAATACCCCTTGGGGCTTGTCATGAAGGAATTAATTAAGGAGGAATAGTTCTAGTCTAATTGGTTTAACTAATTAATTCATCCTCCTAATGAATGGACATACTATTGGGCTCAATTCTAACTAGAATTAAATGTTGGTCCATGGATCTAATCTAAACTAGTTGGGTCCACTAACACAAGTCCAAAATCAAATACTAACATCGAACAATAAATAAATAATATAATAAATAATATTTACAATATGCACAATATTTAATATTATATTTCTAAAATAAATACCAATGCTAAATTACCAAACTACCCCTAGCAGGAAAAGTGAGGGTGACAAACCTACCCACAGAAAATTTTTGTCCTCTAAATTAAGGAAGAAACTAACTACAAAAAGTATCAATACAAGCAAGAAAAAATTATACCTCACGGCTCAAACAAATAAGGATATCGCTCGTGCATCTCGGTCTCTCACTCCCAGGTACTCTCTCCTAGCGAGTGATGCCTCCAAGCGACGTGCACCAAAGGAATCGTCTGGTTCCTCAGCACATTCTTCCTGCGGTCCAAGATCTCCACGGGCTACTTTGGATAGCTGAGTGTCGGACCAACCTCAATCTCTGAGTGACTAGTACATAGATAGGATCTGCCATGTACCATCTCAGCTGTGACACGTGGAACATGTTATGCATTTCTTCTAATGCAGGCGGCAAGTCTAGTCTGTAGGCCACTGCACCGACCCTCTTAAGAACACCGAAAGGTCCGATGTACCATGGACTAAGCTTTCCGCCTCCACCAAAATGAATCTTGCCTCGTGTCGGAGAAATCCTTAAGAAAACCATATTTCCAACCTAGCCCGAAACACAGCCTTAACATTCTAACAAAAATAAACAATCACAAGCAATGCAAAATAAAATCTATACCTTAAACTCCAATGGTCTCCGGTGGCTATCGGCCCAATGTCGCTGTCTGTCCTGCGCCACTTGAAGTCTATCCCTGATGAGCTTCACCTTCTTAGATGCATTCACGACCATCTCTGGTCCTAATAAGGCTCTCTCACCAACATTATCCCATGATAACGGAGTGCAGCATCTCTATCCATACAACGTCTCAAATGGTGACATCTCGATACTGGCCTGGTAGTTGTTACTGTAAGAAAACTCTACCAAGTAAAGATGACCCTCTCAAGAGCCTCCAAAATCCAAATCCATATGCGTAGCATGTCCTCGAGAGTCTGAATTGTCCTCTCCGACTGCCCGTCTGTCTGAGGGTGATATACGGTACTGAACTTGAGCTAAGTGCCTAAGCTTGCCTGCAAACTCCTCCAGAAGTGGGACATGAAGCGACTATCCTGATCTGAGACTATGATCACAAGAACTCCATACAATCTGACTATCTGACGCACATACATCTCCGTGAGCTTCTCCATAGACGTACCCACTTTGAATGGCAGAAAGTGGACTGATTTGGTTAACCTATCTACGATGACCCAAATCATATATTTACCTCCTGGAGAACGTGAAAGCCCTGAAACAAAGTCCATCATCACATGCTTCCACTTTCACTCTGGAATGGGTAAAGGCTGAAATAATACACCTAGCCTCTGTCTCTCTGCCTTTACCTGCTGGCATACCAAGCATTTGGATACAAAGCTAGCCACTTTCTGCTTCATACCATACCACCAAACATGCTCTCTCATATCCCTATATATCTTGTTGGCACCTTGATGCGTAGAGTACTGAGATTGATGCGCCTCCTGAAGAACCTTCTTGCGCAACGCTGTACTCGACACATACAATTTGGTACAGGGCCACAATGATCCATCATCTGCAATGCTAAAGTCCTCTGCCAATCCTATCTGAACCTGTGCTCTGATGCTCCTCAGAGACTCATCCTCGAACTATACGGCTCTGATTCGGTCCATCAACTCTGACTGTACTTGAAGTCCCCATATCTGTGCTGCAACTCCAAGAACTAATACCTCAATACCCAAGCTATCAAGATCGGCCAATAAATGTCTGTCCCTCGTCAAGTATATAGCCACTGGATATATGATCAAAGCATCCATGACTACGTTGGCCTTCCTTGGATGATACTGCAAAATAATATCGAAGTCCTTCATCAACTCCAACTACCGCCCTGCCTCATGTTGAGCTCTTTTTGTGTAAACACAGATTTCAATCTCTTGTGATCTGTAAAGATCTTTACCCACTCTCCATACAAGTAGTGCTTCCACAGTTTAAGAGCAAAAATAACTACTGCCAACTCCAAGTCATGGGTAGGATAATTCTTCTCATACGGGCGTAATTGCCTGGAAACATAGGCAATCACCCTACCGTTCTGCTGTAACACACAACCCAAACCCTTACCTGATGCATCACTATATATAGAAAATTATCCTTCCCCTGATGGCAATGTCAATATTGGAGCTATAGTCAACCTCTTTTTTAGCTCCTCAAAAACAGCCTGACAATCCTCAGTCCAGACGAATTCCATGTCCTTCCTGGTTAGTCTAGTCATTGGCTCCGCAATCCTGGAAAAATTCTGAACAAACCTCCGATAATAGTCTGCCAGTCTAAGAAAACTCCTAATCTCCGCTATTGAACTCGGGGTAGATCACGACTCAACTGCTAAAATCTTCTTCTCGGGCCTACTGAGATCCCGTCTCCTATAATCACATGCCCGAGGAATTCAACCTTATCAAGAAAGAACTCACATATCAAAATCTTGCCATATAGCTTCTCCTTCCTGAGGGTCTCCAGAACTATCCTCATGTGCTTCTCATGCTCCTCCGGGGTCTTTGAATAAATCAATATATCATCAATGAATACTACCACAAACTGATCCAAGTACTGATGAAACACCTTATTTATCAGGTTCATGAATACCGCCGGGGCATTGGTCAACCCAAACGACATCACCAAGAACTCAAACTTCCCATACTGAGTCCTGAAAGCTATCTTCAGAATATCTTCCTTCTTTACTTCCACTTGCTTCTTCAACTCTGCCAGTTTACTGTTGTTCACCCTATAGACGTGCTGTGATATTGGCTCTGTGCCTGGAACTAAGTCTATAGAGAACTCCATATCTCTGTTTGGTGGAAACCCCGTCATCTCCTCCAGAAAGACGTCCATATACTCTGCAATCAATGGATGTGGCGGCTCCTGCTCTTCTACCAAAGCTCTACAGAAGTCTCCCTCGCTCTTCTCTGCTTGTCTTAGAATCTCCTTGAAAGTAGAGGTGGGATCTCCATTCGGATGTGATTTAATCTCCCTGTTCAGGCCCTTTCTGAACTTCCTGGCTTTTCCTCTGGGTTCTGCCCCTCCACAAAGCGGCCTAATATGCAATACTATGTCGCATACTCATCCACCGTCATACCTCCCTGAATGAGGTACTGGAACTGGCTCTCTAGAGATGTCAGAGCCACATATGGAAAGAACTTTTCCTTGAAGAGCTCTTTGAAAGCTTCCTAAGTAAGTCCTGGTGCTGAGATCCTGGGGTCCGTCTTGAACCAAGTCAATACAATATCGAACATCATGCTCCCTACGGCCTCTATCTGCAACCTCTTTGGAATCTGTTCCAGCCGCAGGTTTTGCTTAATATCTTTTTTCCAATCATCATCATAAATGATCCTTTTAGTGTCTTTAAAGTCTTTCAGCCCTATTCTCTTGAAATCTATGATAGTCCCCGGCCTTGGCTGCTGGAGGGTGAACTGAGGTAGTACCGTCTGTGGCTGGACTAAGGCAACTCTTTCGATTGAGACGAGCGCAATCTGGTGAGCATTCTAAATGCCCTACCTCATAACCTCTGACTAACGCTGCTGCACCTCCATCATTTGCTGAAAGAGCACAAACATCTACCTCTAATCTACTAGGGTTGGTGGGGGTGGAAGATCCCCTGAAACTATCGGCGCTGCCCTCTGTACCGGAGGTGGAACACCTCCAAAATCTGCTACGAAAACACACACCTGGATTGGTAAAGCAGACTGGAATGTAGCTGCTGGAACAACGTCTGATGGTGCTACCTTCATAGACAACGAAATGACTGACCTCGTTGACATTGCGCCTGAGTGCTGGGAATGCGTCTTCGGCGGCATCCTGAAGGTAGGTTGAACAAAGGAATCATATGGAGTAAGATATGATATCATCAATGAAGGACATATTTTTTTCAAAGTAATGTAAACATTCTAATAGAGAAGGATAGCAAAACTGATATTTGGAATTCTTTCCTAGTTGTGATTGAGTATACTCTCAGCCTCAATCCTATATCCTAAGGCAAGATCGTAGGAGTACTCTAGGTGAGCGCTACTACGATATTACTCTACTTGCGACTCTAAGGACAGAAAAGGACCTACGTAGGCCACCACTAAAAACGTATCATGACCCGCACCCGGATATTCTGACATGAGTACGTAGGTACGTCCATCCTACGCTGCAGCATCGACGGTAGAACGCTATCTGGGTCAACTCTACTATCTAAATATCTCAACAATACATATATAGTACTTACCAATCATCTCAACTCCATATGGAGGAACAAAATAGTATCTGATAAATATAAACTATACTCAATCATAATGCAAACTAGGAAAGATAAAGCACGATATGGAATGACGAAGGAAAAGAATCACAAAACATCCACAAGACTAAAATAATATATACATGCCAATAACCTCAAGAAAAATCTAATACAATAACAATAAACTAAACCTGCTCAGGCTCTGGAACTAAGTCCTCTTGGTCTACAAGAGTATCCTCTAATGGTATGCCCTTCTACGGTCTGTAGTATGTGGGACACTGGTCTATGAGCCAATCATCTGAAAAATATATCCAGTCTGGATTGGAGCAAAGTACATACCTCTGAAAGAAGTTTCAAATACATAATCAAGCAAATATAACAGATAATAGAAAAGAATACAAGATAACTAAACAACAGAATGAAATAAACTTGAGTGAACATGTAATATACTAGAAGTAAGGACATACAATAGAATATCTGTAATATAATAGAAATAACTAAAATCTAACTAATGTACCATAAAATACAAGTTTATTATGTGATTGGTTTAGGTTGAACACGAATACAATATGGTAACTCGATTACAAGTGTGATATGTAATCGACATGTAAACGAATACACTGGGACTAGATCACATAATCAACTCATATTCCTCCATCCCTAACCAATACCAATAAATCCAATCAAGACACGTTACGAACACAAAAATGGACATACTGAACACGAGCAGTTTGTGTACATGAATATAAGCACACTGAACACGAGCAGTGTGTGAACACGAAGTATACTAAATCAATACCCGATACATACGATAAAATACATGTGAAGGAGTACCCGCTGAACACGATAAGGGATAACATCTCATGACAAGATCCTGCTTATGACTTTAGCAATGGTTTTTTTTACCTATGTAGTACCAGTCCGTGAAACCACTATGTCAGAATCAGGTATACAGTTCTAGAACATGCGATATATACACTATTATGAAAATAAAAACTAACAGAGAAATGTACTCGCCTGAGGTCTTGAGTAAGGTCTGTCTCTCGATGCCCAAGATGGTGTCACACAAACCTATATATGGTATATTACATTAATACAAGTTTTTCGAATGAAAATAAGTTAAACTAGTTCAATTCTAGGTCATAGAGCCATTTCTAAGTCAAAACAGTCAAACTAGGTCAACTCTAGGTCAAACTAGTCAAACTTGATCAAACTATCTATTTCTAGGTTGTATGAGTCCATCTCTAGGATATTAGGTCCATACACTATTTAACTAGGCTATACTAGCTATGCTAGGATACTTGGATACCAACAAAATACCATATCATAAGATACGCAAGTTATTAGATATGAAAATATTATAATATATATATATATACAAGACAAAATATATAATACTCCTAGCCAAACCAATGCTAAGTGGATACCTTGGTTTTGAGCCAAATGCGGTATCATACCACCTACACACCCATCTTGATATACAAACTCTATACCTTGAGTACAAACCAATACCTTGATATTATCTTGGTATCACAAGGTAATACAATATCTAACATTAGCTAACTAACTATACATACCTCACTATATACTAACATGCACTTAAACTTATAAAAATATTATACCAACTAACATAACTAACATACCCATCGGATATTCAATACCCATACCCAAGATACCTCAACTCTCAATACCAAGGTATAACTCAAGGTAAACTAGAAATAATACTAACCAATGCTAACTAGTGTATATATATATATATATATATATATATATATATATATATATATATATATATATATATATATATATATATATATACTTAACTCACTAATAATATATATACATAACTAACTTATCAATATAAACTAACTTAGCTTATTAACTAGCTTAACTTAACTTACCAACAAGTTAATTTCTAAGCACGCAAACTATTGCTGCTTATTGCTACAGCTTCTGCTAATCGCTGCTGCTTATTGCTTCTGCTGCTGCTGCAACTTACTGCTTCTGCGATTGCTGCAGCTTACTGCTTCTGCTGTTGCTGCAACTTGCTGCTTCTGCTGCTGCTTCTTATTGTTTATGCTGCTGCTTCTTGCTGCTTCTGCTGCTGCTTCTTGCTGCTTCTGCTGCTGCTTCTTGTTATTTTTGCTGCTGCTTACTGCCTGCTTTTGCTGCTGCTTCTTACTGTTTCTGCTGCTGCTTACTGCCTACATATTGGCCTGCTTATCCGGCCTGCTTATGCTTATAACTCCCCCCTTTAGTTCACATGCACACATCTAATACACACACACACACACACACACACACACACACACACACACACACACACACACACACACACACACACATATATATATACCCACACTAATGATGCACATCAAAATAAAATATAGAACATACACATAATTATATATATATATATAATAATTATAATTATAATACTCTAATAGCTATTACCAAGGTAAATTAAATTGAAATACAAGAAAATAAACACGTGGAGTGTACCGCACCCGTATCACACTCAATCTATGATACGCTTGCGATACGGCTCCACCACACCAACAAACGTACTCTGAAGGACACAAGCAAGTCTAAAATCATAATTAGAAGTAATACGAAGTGTTAGCTATACGTTTACGTGTCTGTATCAAAATATGACATGCTCAAACCCGTGTCGGAGGAAAACTCCCAAATCAATCCGTATCGCCAAATTGTCGGGATACGACCTACACATATTCAACTGTAGACACGACATTAGTCACACATAATCAACATATGTCAATTTGGTCTAATTGACCTATTGATAAACACAAGATGTGACAATATCGAAATTCCCCCAAAATTGACATAAAATATCACATAACTTTCTCCATATGCCTCCTATGAACCAAATTCTAATTCTTATGGGTAGCCTTAGTACATAAGAGAGTTTCTAATGATTAAATTATATATTTAGAGTCTAATTAGAAATAAAAAACTAAATTATACCTATTGGAAGATGGATTCTCAATGAAATCTCCAAATTGAGTTTCAAGAGCCTTCAACTTGTAGATCCTTGCTCCTCCTTATGGATCCTTTCTTCCTCCTTGTAGATCCCTGTTTTAATAGCCTCCAATGATGAATAGAGAAGCAATTAGTAATAAATTTGGGTAGAAATTAGTGTAGGAATGAAGGAATTTGGGAGAGAAAAATTCTAGATCTAGATTTGGAATAAAAAATAAAGAGAGAGAGAGAGAGAGAGAGAGAGAGAGTCTCTCCACTCCCAATGAGGCTGGCCTCTACTCCCTCCTCCAAGCTACTATAAAATATTCACAATACCCCTTAGGGCTTGTCATGAAGGAATTAATTAAGGAGGAAAGGTTCTATTCTAATTGGTTTAACTAATTAATTCATCCTCCTAATGAATGGGCTTACTATTGGGCTCAATTCTAACTAGAATTAAATGTTGGTCCATGGATCTAATCTAAACTAGTTAGGTCCGCTAACACAAGTCCAAAATCAAATATTAACATCTAACAATAAATAAATAATATAATAAATAATATTTATAATATGCACAATATTTAATATTATATTTCTAGAATAAATATCCATGGCAAATTACCAAACTACCCCTAGCTGGAAAATTGAGGGTGACAATCTCAAAATACCTTAGAAACCAATTACCAATTGTTGAAAATGATTTTTATTCATAACGTTATATTAGAGTTAGAAAATATTAAGGATAAGACAAAATCAAGAAACAAGCACTAGAAAGAATTTATCTTACGAATTTGTGTGATGGCGCCTAAAACTACACCGTTTGACAAATGAGTAGCACTGGACAAGTTTCTCTTCATTTCTTATGACTAAGTACTGGAAATGTAGTATTCCTTTTTATGTTCTTATGTAATTAAATATACACCTGAATCATTCAACAATACCTAAGTGTGGACTTGTTCAGCCTTCAACAATACCAATAAAATCTTACCAACCTGAATCATGCCAGGGTGATCGCTGGTGTTATTTTCAGGCCAAGAGGCCATCTTGCATGATCCAACCTTCATAAGGAACTTTCTCTGCCTTTACAACTAGGAAATTAATATGAACCTTAAACTCTTTGTATTCTTTCTACATCACAGAAATTGATGGTTTAAAACTAAAACTCCAAGAAGTACCATCTATGACATCTCTTATATATATAAACTAAGACAAAAGCTCTTTGCATGACACAGACACCTTTATAGCTTTGCGAACCCCCAATGATAGATTGTTAAACAGCCTTTGAAAGGAAAAATATATAATTTTAAACTGTAGACGCTGATCAAACTAAGAATATGATGCCAATTGATAAAGGATATGACATACCATATGCATTTTCTCATAATTATAATAAATCTCTAATCAAAGACATAAACAACATATTTCACAACTATCTAAATATGAGCTAAAAATGTCCTAAAAGACAAAGAATCAAAATATTGATAAAATTAAAAAAATATAAGTTTGCAAGTTGAATCCGATCCCAACATGATAGAAATAACTAAACCCATAATCAAACTTGATATTCTCATCATTAAGATGAACCTCTGATCATAGAGATAGGGAACATAGTTCATAACTATCTAATTATGAGTTAAAAGTTCTAAAAGACAAACACTCCAAATATTGGCAAAATACCAAACAAAATATTCACAAATAACTAGAAATGTCGCAGTTACATCCGACTCTTCGTCACCGCAATCATTTTATGGTTCTTCGGCTATAATTTTCTTGAAAACAAGAAGATGAGCCTTTTTCACTGATGGTATTGCCTTTTCTAGCTTTGGAACTTCTTACACATAGTAATAATCTTTTCTTCATCACTTTTAGCATTACCCTTATCATCCTTAGCACCATCAGTGCCACCATTTTTCTTATTCCCTTTCTTTTTATGCTTCCCAATGCTTGCTACAATATCTTTATAAGATCCTATAATAATAACTACCCTTTCTTCACGGTCAGGGACAATTTTCTTAAGTTTGACCTTTGCACCAGGTTCTTAACATATCCTTGTCATAATACCACCTCCTTTAGCAATCATACTTCCACAAATGGAAGCAGGATAAAGTATGCAGTAAATAATAGCCCCCAAGGGTAACTTTAATGTAGCATGTTAGGATTTTGGTGCAGTTTTCTGCCACTTTCCCCTTCCATTGGATTCTAAAGGATTTAGTTCAAAGGGTCTCTTAGAAGGTATGAATGTAAATGTTATTTCTTTGCTAAATTTAATAAAACTTGAATATCGTCTGCACAAGGAACAAAATAGAAATTGTGCAGTAAATAAGAAACTATCAAGATAATAAGCAGAAGATTAACAAAGAGAAACATCACAAGCTAAAAAGATAAATCCTATTACTAATTAGCTTGCATGAACATCCTAGCATGATTTAATTATATGGTTGCTTGTAATGATGTCTGCATAGGGAGAATATAATAATCATAGCAAGGCAATCAAAGCTATGATTCATGCATACGAGTACAATACTTCTATAAAAGAAGATATATTTATTGACACGGTGAAAAAAAAATCAAAACTAGAATTGCCATGCCTTGAAACCAATCAAACTAAAACAACACAAGATAGTCACAAGGCACAACTCCAACAAAGTACAATACCAATCTTTTCGAGTATAGTTTCAAGGATAAGTCCCCTCTCCCTGAACTATGCCCATTATTAACCTAATTTGATGACCCTTCCTGGCACGCCCCAGTCCCAAAATACGTAGGACGAGGACACGTAAGCATGCCATCTGCATGTATATGGCAACTCCAATATATGGAAACCATAACACATGCGTATGCTGTATCATGAACAATAATTTACAAGTGGTAAAAACTATCACAAGTCACAGGGTATAATCTAAATCTCATCCACAGAATCAAATAGAAATGAATAACCAATACCTATGAAACTAGATCTTAATATAAAGTATCTAAAGATGATGGTCGGATAAAAATAAATCCACTACCAACTAGAATATAAAAACAACCATAATATAGTACATCATCTAACAGTCACGAGGCTCGAAGAGAAGACCTCCTCGAAATATAAGTAGCCAGTCCGGGTCTGCACTCCTGCGAATACTCACGAACATCTGCACCTGGAAAGGGACCAGATCCTCAGAGGTACGTAACAAGATACATAGAAGCATGCCATATATAAATACTGAATAAAATAAAGGGTGTGCTAACCATCTAAGTGAATGCAATGTGAGGACAACGTTGGTACGTATGGGTAGGCGTAGGTATAACATCCACTCTCCGAAGAGCGTAGCATCTGCATAGTATAACGTCCATATCGCTCCGAAGAACGAGGAATCTGAATAGTATATCATCTATATCGCTCCGAAGAACGAGGAATCTGAATAGTATATCGTCCATATCGCTCCGTAGAACGTGAAATCTGAATAAAGGAAGTTATTGGATCCGTGGCTCCTCCGGATACTACGAATTCTAATGTGTGTACCCCATACGCCTACTAGGTGTCCTCCCCGCCCAATGTAGATATACAAGTCGAATACTCGACGTGCATACCACGTATCTATATGCCAAGTCTCTACTAATTATATAATCCTGATTACGTACTAAATCGTGATGCATGTCACACGCACCGATAGCTAGTCGGGTACGTAAACCCGTATTCCAACATGAGTTTGTCATCGTGATACGTGTAAGAGTGATAGGTCTCGGAAGATATCAAAGTATCCTCCCAATGGGGGTGAGTTTGCTAGTGACTAGGTCAAGTACACTACTCATCGACGTATTCGTCGACTGCACCCGAGTCAATCTCGGACGTGCACAGTTGTATAAAAGAATGCTACAAGATATCATACAATATTTGCATAATTTAAATTAAATAGTAAATATGGCAAGGTATCTTGTCTGGGTCCTCAAGCTGCGAATGCCAATAGCCTGCTCCTGAAGTCTCTCCTGACTGATCCAGTGACCCTATACATACAATATAATATAGCAATTCGACCATTAGACACTAAAGGGATACATACAGAACCACTAAGCTGCTCTTAGACACTGACTTAAGGGATTACAGTTGGTCAACTAACATAGTCGCGTGTGCACGCAGCTACGACGTACGTGTGTCATGTCCATGAGTGGCGTGTACGCTAAGACAACGAAACGTCCGAATATGCTATACAACTAAGATGTATAATACTACATTATAAGTCTTTACTAGCATATTACAAGGATGCGTGCACAAGGCTAGTTGTCCAAGTGCTAGGTCAACACAGTATTTTTTCCTCAATAAATCAATTATTATTTAGGTCATTACTTAACATCAATTTCTAATATAAAATAACCATACACACACATGATTCTCTTAGGGTTTCACCTTACTTTACTTGTGTCTATTAAATGACACAACGATACAACGACACAATAAAGAAAAGAGGCAATACGATGTTTACCTAGTCGTGGCCAAGAGGGGGTCTGGGCTCGTCGACGTACTGTTTTCCGGCGTAGGGCAGAGCTTCGGCGTCGCACGGGGCAGCAACGACAGCAGCAACCTCGGCGGAAGTTGCAGCAGCGGTAGCAGCAGCCGTGGTAGCAGCAGTAATCGCAGCAGCGGCTGACGGCGAGATTAGTCGTGGTGAGGCGGTTAGGAAGGTGGTGGTCGGGGTATGGAAGGCCGGTGAGGCTAGTGGAGTTGGTGAGGGTCGGGTTGGCTAGGGGAATCGGGGTTGGGTTGATGGTGGTGCTGTCGATGGTTGACGCGGGGTGGTGATGGTGAGGTTGATGATGGTGGTGCGAGGGTGGTTGGCGTGGTGTAGGTGATGGTTTTGATGGTGCTGGGGTGGTGGACCGGCGAGTCTGGTGGCAAAGGGAAGTTGGAGAAGGTAAATCGGGTTGGCTAGGGTGTTGATGATGGTGATGATGGTTGATGTAGGTGGCAGTCTGTGCAGGTGGGCTGGGGCGGTGGTCCGGCGTTAACGGGAAAGGGTAGGCGGAGGAGGTCAGGGAGGAGAATGGTGTGGCTGCTCCGGTTTAATGGTAGCGGGTCATGCTCAGGGTCGACGAGGCTGACAGATGAAGGTGGTTCAGCGGCTCGGCGGGTGTTCAGGCGTGTGCAGGTGGTGCTCCGACTGACAGGCGGGGGAAAAGTCATAGGGAGGTCGAGGAGAACAGGGAACAGGGACGAGCAGAGGGAGGTCCGACTATCGTGGTAGTGGAGGTGGACAGAGCAGGGAGGCTCTGCGGGTGGTGAGGCGGTAGTCGGTTCAGGCGATAGAGTTGGCCGGTGGTGGGTCTGTTCGAGGAGAGGCGGGGGTCCAGGGCTCCGGCGAGGATGGCAGCGGGTTGACGGAGCGGCTCAGCGAGGGACTGGTCAGAATGTGCAGCGGGGTCGACGGTGAGAAGAGATGAAGATGAGTCGGGGAACAGGGATGATGAATAGGAACATGGGGTCGACTGATGGCTTGGGGTTGAAGGGAATAGAAAAAAAAAGAAAAAGAATTATTTATATGTGTACAATGCATTGGGTTGACCTAGAATTAGGGCTTGGTCAAATCCTTGGGAAAATTGCTTCTCATTGATATTTTTCAGGGCTAGGATTTAAATGGATTCAAATGGAAGGCTAGGATTCCAAATTTCAAAATGATGGAGGGCTATGGGTCAATATGGGTTGATGTGAGTTACACACTACCAAAAATTATAGAAAAATATACATGAAGGAGAAATAGGTTTATTCATGTATTGTCCAATGGTGTGGACACCTCAATGCACTTTTGCATAAATGTGCCCTACAATTAGAAAATTACACAAAGATGGAAATTGTATTAAATTAATTAAAAATTAATGCGCAAGGTATTCTTGAATTAATTAGAAGTACATGGGATTAATATTAGGTGGGACGCAAGTGTCATGGACATAGATGGCTCAAAGTAGATATTATCATAATTTGGGTTGTACGAAACGAGTCAAGATTGTGTCTCCAATTTTGATTGGAACGCACAAGGATACAAAGTTGAATTATTTAGAATTAAATAATAACGTTCGCGACGATTATTGTACGACTAAAATATAGCACAAGAGAGCATAATTATAAGTTATACAAAGGTCAGAATAGATGGCTGGCATGTCTAGGGCAATGATGTGGAATTTATAGGAAGGCAATGGCTAGTGTAGTTCTCCAATTATCGAAACAAAGGCAAGGTGCACTAAGTGATATAAATATTGTATAATTAAATAAAATGTCGTATTCTATTTCAAATTGGATTCAGCTAGCCCTAGTTTCTCTATCTAAGCCAAGTAGGCCTAATTTTGGGTGAGGGGGTTTACACTTCCCATATGAACATTGGTCTCCTTGCTATAAGTTTTATTGTATTATATATTTTTACTTTGTAATTTATTTACAACCAACCAAACATTATAGTTTACAGATTTTGCATTAATTATTTTCTATTCACAAGAGATCGACCAGTAAAATATGATAGATATCATCAGTCGACAAGTTAGGTTTCAACGAAACCCAAATTTTTGTATGCATATGAATATAAAATCAACTGAGAAAGTAGATGCCTCAAAATTAAGAATTCAGACCTGCATCACTCGGACCTCCCCCCTTTCGATCTTGTCCTCAACAGTGTCTTCTTCACCTCTGCATCCTCCGCTAGCCGTGGTTTAGCTATGAAGGTGTCTCCATTCCCTCGATCTGGTGGTAGAGGACGACGATCTGGATAACCATCAACTCTGTCTCCGATCTCACCGGGACTTCTCCCGCAACCACCATTTCTCTTCACGAAGCCACCACTGCTCCTTGCAAAGCCACCTCTGCTCTATCCCAGAAAGAGAAAGAGGAAAAGCAGGCAGAGATAGAGGATTTGGGAGAAAAAAATCTAGGGTTAGGGTTTTGGAGGATACGAAAGGGATTTTAAAAGCTGGATTGAGGAAGGGGCTCAGGGAAATCAAGAGGAAGCTCGAGAAAGGGGGAAGGAGAGAAAAAAATAAAAAAAATGAGTATGAGAGAATTGGGAGGAGAATGAAAGGGTCTTGGGAAAGAAGCGAGGAAGAGAAGAAGAGGCTAGACACTGCTTCTCGAGTCATCATCCCCCGTTGCTGGGGGTTCGACTGCGTAGCCTTTCGCCATCATGCGAGCTTGAAATTTGGGGAATTTGGGAAACCCAAACCCTAAATTTCCAAAACTATAAATGGAGTGAGAAGGATTGGGGGGGGGGGGGTCATAGGGTTCAGAATTTGGGGTTTTGTGGGAGGAAAAGTAGAGGAGGCGGCGAAGAGGTGGAGGTCGGGTTATAAAGGGAAGAGCAGAGTGGTGGAGGTTGCAGTTCGGGGTTGAGAGGGGTGAGTGAGAGAATATTTTTAGATAGAAGTGAGATTTATTTGGTTTCATATATCTACCAGAACTGTCAATAAAGATAAAGCAGAACAAAAAAGTTTAAAAATTTACCAAAATGGTACAAAATTTTTTGCAAGGATTTTGCCGCCTCACATTTAGTGACCATTTAATGACGGTTATGAAATAACTGTCAATTAAAATAAATATTTTTCTTGATGGTCCTTCCAAAACCGTCAACTATTATGGTAAAACTTTACTAATAAGACAAAAAAGGGTAATTTCTTGACGTATGTCTAAAACTGTCAAGATAACCCCTCTTCTTGAAAGTTTTTACGGCCGTCAACAAATAAACCGTCAAGGAAGGCCATTTTTCTTGTAGTGTTTACAATCTTCGCTGAGACTGATACGTGTCTTCTTTATGTAGATTTTACCTTATTTGTGTTACCTATGATAGAGCATGGAAGGATATCATAGAACCCGTCATTTGAAGAGAATACCAACCTTATGCGTCCGTTCGTCAATAACTGATCCAAGGGACGAAGATCAACATTATGCATTACGCGGAGCTGTCCCTGTTTATGCAGCATGCTAGCTGCATTTCTCCCCTTTATGCGACTTGCTATCGGTCGGTAGCCAGCTGTGTCGATGACAGAATTTGGATTTATTATCATTTCTGTCTTCGATCTTTCGCATGGCCGAAGAGCGCCTGATCCTATCTCTCCCTTGCTATCCATCAGCATGGATTCTTTTCCATATACCAAGGTTTGCACTGTGGAGGGATGACCCATAGTGCATTGAGTTCTGCTGCTGGCTTCACTTGTGTTAGTAGCAAAAATAACACGGAGGTGCGCCTTTAATGGAAAAGGTTTTTGTCAGCAAGACTGCATGGAAACCCTTAAAAAAAGATTTTTATCTTATGTACTCATGTTCTCGAATATTAATGAAAAAGCTCAAAACGTGAATTTTCATCATATATACTCATGATCTTGAATATTAATGAAAAAGTTTTAACTTTTCCAGAACTTTTTCCTACATTTGTCATATTATATGTTGTAGACTTTAGATATTGTACTAGAGGTAATATGGACATAGTACGATATCGTAGTTGTCAAGGATATCCCACTGGGGATCTTTAGTGGACCTTATTATTTTTTGTGCACTTGAGTGCAAGTAATAAGTTTGAAACGAAATCCAATCAGAGATGATATGGACGTGATAGGTTTGGTGGACCTATTACTTCTTGTGCACTTGGTGTAAGTAATAAGTTTGAAACGAAACCCTATCAGAGGTGATATGGACGTAATAGGTTTTATGGACTTAACACCGCTGACGTACTTAGAGTTAAGTATGGGTGATAAGTTTGGATGACTGCCGACATCAGAGGTATTATGGACGTGATAGTCGATAGTCAAACATGGAGGTTTGCTCAGAGGTGATGTGGACATAGAAAACCCTTACTGGAGAAATAATGTTAGGACATAGTTCAGAGGTAATATGGATGTGAGCTAATGCCCCAGACGAAAATAACTTTTGAGGGATCAACTTGGGAGTGTAGATAGACCTGAGAGTTGCTCCACTGGAGAGCTTTTGAGGATCCACTATTTGCTGCGTATTGAAGACTCCTGAATACAGATAATGGAATTTACAATATTTTGTAGAAAGAGGGTAATATTGTATATGGGCACTCGCTGGGGATAAACAAGACAAAACACCATGATCTTAATTTTTTGGCTAGGCACGCGGGAGGTACAAGTCCATATTATACATAGTACTTTTTTAGGAACTTGCCGTTGATAGGCATCATGAGCAAGTCTCCATTAGGTTTCGTAAGCCGGTAGGTGCCGTTGGAATATACCGACTCCACAATAAAAGGGCCTTCCCATTTAGCTTGGAACTTCCTGGCCATCTTGTGTGTCATGACGATCTGTCTTCTCACGGCAAGGATGATGTCCCCTACTTGGAATGTCCTTCCTTGACCTGCTTGTTGAAGGCCCCCGAGGGACGGGCTTCATATAGCTCAATACGCTGTTGAGCTAAAAGTCGCTTCTCATCTAGTGTTTCCAACTTTTGTAATCGTCGACGGTGATTATTATCATCTATCAACTGGTTGGAGAGGGCCACCCGGAGCGAGGGAATTTGAACCTCTAGAGAGAGCATAGCCTCGCTTACGTAAACCAAGGTAAATGACATGCTGCCAGTCGATGTCTGGACCATTATGCGATAGGCCCATTGACATTCGCCAACTTCTCATTCCACTCGCGCTTATTTGATGACACAAATTTCTCGAGGAGCTTTACGATAGTCTTGTTGAATACTTCTGCCAGCCCATTGGCGGCTGGGTTGTAGGCAGTCGAAGCTACATTTTTGATTCAGTTTTTATCGTAAAATCGATAGAAAACGTGACTTGCGAACTGGGGAACAATGTCATGGATGATCCTCCATGGCAAGCCAAAGCGATATTTGATGTGATGATTGATGAAGTTAATCATGTTTGACGTCTTTACTTCAGCCAGTGGCACGACTTCCGCCTACTTGGAGAAGTAGTCGTGATGGCCAAGATAAATTGGTTTTCCTTAGACGAAGGTGGGCTAATTGGTCCAATAATATCCATTCTCCATGTTTTAAATGGCCATGATTCTACCGTTAGGTGTAGGAATTCTAAGGACTGGTGGATGAAGTCTATATTAATTTGGCACATCCGATACTTTCTTGCATAGTCAACAACATCTGCTACCATTGTCGGCCAATAATAATCCATCCTCCGAAGACGATCATGTAGCTTCAGACCAGGTTGATGTGTGCCACAAATATAGTCGTAAGCTTCGTGGAGTACTTGCTTCGCCTCTACATTCGATAAGCATCAAAGAAGAAACCCATATAGGAACAATGATACAATATTTTAGTAGCCGTATCATAATATAACCGGAGGAAATGTCTCCGAATCGAAATAGCTTCCTTCTGATCCTCGGAAAGAATTCCATAGACTGCGTAGTCGATGAATGTGAGTCTCCAGTTTTGGATGCCGATGTCTATCTCCGTTAAGTAGATTAGACACATGTAGATGTTATTTTTTGGGCAAACCAGTTCTTGGCCGACCACTGTGATCAATTGATGAGACTTGACCGGGACTACCAAGGAAGCTGCGAGACCGACGAGACCGCCAGCCTCAATGTTTCACAATCGGGGCACATATTCTATATAGAACCCGTCGAAGGTAGAGACGGCTTGGTTGTAGGGAAATAAATCCCCATGTCGGACTTCGTACTCGCCCCGGACCTGACTGATAATTAGTTTGGAGTCGTCGTAGCCCTCTAGGTGGCCAACCCCTACTTATTTAGCGAGTTGGAGCCCAATAACGAAAGCATTGTACTCTGCCACATTGTTGGATCACTTCTCTGATAAAGAGTAAGTGCGATGGATGACCAGATCATTGAGGAAAATCAACACAATCCCGACTCCAGCGACAATATCGCCTTTGGGCCCTGTTTTTGAAGCAGCATCGAAGAAAATTTGCCAAACGCGGCCTCTTCCATCGTCATGTTGGAGTCTAGAACTTCATCTGGGATATCGTCATAGAGTTTTGATATTTATGGCAATGGATGGTAAGCCAGGAAATCGGTCAATGCTTGGCCTTTTACTGCCTTATGTGGAACAAAAACTATGTCATATGGTGACAACAGTATAGCCCGCGTAGCCAAGCGAGAATTAAGCACCTCTGGCTTGGTCATAAGAACCATGAGAGGATTAACTTGCGAGACCACATGGATCGTTTGCCCAACCACGTAATGGCGGTTCTTTTGGATATCGAAGACCAATGCGAGGCATTCCTTCTCAACAGGGTTATATCTGTACTCCGCGCCGACCATCATTCTGTTGAGATAGTAGATGGCCTGCTCATGACCCACATCAATCTTTTGGGCTAGCAGAGCACCGAGAGAGTGATCCATCGCACTTACATATAGCAAGAAGGATATTCCCACAATGGGGGCCACCAAGACTGGTGGATTTGTAAGATATTTCTTGATGTCGTCAAATGCTTGTTGGCATTCTTCTATTCAGATAAAGGAGACTCCCCTCTTCATGAGATAAGTGATCTGCTGATAACGTCCAGAAAGGTTTGATATGAACCTAATGATGTATGCCAATCTCCCATGAAGGCCGCGAAGTTCTCTGGTTCTTCGGTAGATGTATTTCAAGGATTGCTTTAGTCTTGTCAGGGTCTATGTGGATACCCTTCGACGTTATAACGAAACCCAAGAACTTGCCATTGGAGACTCCTAGGAAAGATTTGGTGGCGTTCATCTTGAGCTGGTGCTCCCGCATCAGGTCAAACACAGTACTTAAGTCTTGGAGGTGGTTGTCTCGGAAGCAGCTTTTGACATCGATGTCATCAACATAACACTCAACTGTGTCAAATCCCGCAAAGTAACCATCTTTTATTCCCATTTTCAAATCTGTGTCAAGTTCTAAAGATGGATTGGGACTAATTTTGTTTTCAATAAATATGTAGATGCTTCTTGAACCCTCAAATGTGTGAAGAAAGTAAATTTGCATCTTTGTTTGACTCAAAGGGTTCAGTGTTCAACTTGACTTGATGCATTCCCCTGGTGCGGAGACTGCCTTGGCGACCTAATGGTCCCGTATACTTGCAGGTTCATATTGCACATGACTATTTGATAGTCTTCTGGCTAACAAGATGCATGCACGATACGCGATAGTGTTACTTGATTGTGGCATAAGTTTTATTGTGGCATAAGTTTCATTGTGGCAAGTAATGTATCGAGACAACATTACAAGTTAACATATAAGCATGCAAGTATTTCATTCATATGGACATAAGCATATACTCTGGCACGGTCTATGGTCAAAGCGAGGAGTGAAACCGTAAAGGGACATACCGAGCGACATAATTTAGGGACGTGCATTGTAAGCAAGTGAACTGTGCACTACGAAGAGTATATATATATCGTTCTACTCGAGGCATAGCGGGGTCTAGTTGCACAAGTGTCACGTCCCAGTCCCAAATACGTAGGACTAGGAACACGTAAGCATGCCAGCCGCATGGATATGACAACTCCAATATATGGAAACCAAATCCATACGTACGCTGTAATATGAATACAAAATCCACAAGTGGTATAAAATGTAATACAAGTCACAGGATAAAATTTAAATCTCATCCACCAAAATTATATAGAAATAAATAACCAGTATCTATGAAACTAGATCTCAATAAGAAGTATCTAAGGATGATAGTTGGATGGAAACAAATCCACTACCAACTCGAATATAAGAGCAAATACAATATGAGTACAACACCACAACACAATATAAGAATACCAGCTATCAATCACAGCTCGATGAGAAGACATCCTCGGATCACATGTAACCATCCAAATCTGCGCTCCTGCAAATACTCAAGAAAAGATACACCTGGTAGCAGACCAGGTCCTCAGAGGGACGTAACAAGATATAGAAAATACGAGCCAATTTGAATACAGTAAACATGCATAATGTTTGAAAATAGATAATTATGCTGTACAGGACAATCTATATGAATGCAAATAAGGACAACTTTTCGACGTATGGGCAAGGGTAGGCTACTCGATCTAATCCTCACAACCTTACGCTCGTCAGTGGACATCATCAGCCGACATACCTCTGGGGTAGCGACCCTCGGACTCCATCAATCGACATACCTCGGGGGTAGCGACCATCGGACACGACCACCATAGTGCGTGCTAGTTACTATGGTTTACCAGAGTGGTTAAAAGCCCATACGCCTAATGATTGTCCTCTCATGATACTAAGTGGCAAGTGTGTGTCAACATATCTAATATATAGTAATGACTGAAAGAAACTACACATGCAATAAATAAACAGAAATGCAATAAATATACATAAATATACTAAGCATGCAAAATACTGTAAGCAATTTGGCAAGGTATCTTGCCTGGGGTCCTGCTGCTGGTATGAATCAGAGTCCAAGTCACAGTCCAAATAGCCTTTGTATTACAAATTTATCACGTCAAAAGATAATTTATTTTAATTTATTTAATTCTAAAATAATTACTCTAAAATCCTATTTTAATCTTATTATTCTGATTTTTATGTTAATTCCTAATTTTTGTCCAAAAAAAAACTGAATTTTATCAACTCGAGACTCATGGCACGCAAATCGAGGCGATTTGTTGACCAAAAACTCAACCGACACAAACTCAACTTTCATGCATGATTTCCTGTAGATTTCAGCGTCAAAAACATGCTGGAATTTATGGCTCATCCGAATTCAAATTCGTTTGGGAATTATGGCACATACAAATTTTGTATTGTGCACCGATGGTTAAATTCTAACCTAGAAGTTCTACAGAATTAACAGTATGTAAATACTTTAAAATAAATTCTGAGAAAAAATATATGTCGATTATCTCGACATTAGCTTTCCGAAACTTTAAACGGTTCATGATTCTGATTCCTGGTTCTTCCGAAATCGCGAATACATCGAAACACGTCTATTTTTGGACATGCTGTGCTCTACGAATTTTCCAGAATTTAATACTAACAATTTAGAAAAACAATTTATATAATCAGAAAGCTAACCTCATTATCGTTCTAACAAAAAAAACTAGGCCTCGTTTGGAGTCCGGAGCTAGGAGATATCATCTTTTTAATTCGTCATAACTAGTAGAAAATGAGGCTGAATTTATGACGAATTTTGACTATTTTTGGACGAAAAAGAGAGGAATTTGGGGAAGAAAAATATGAAGGATGAGGTATTTATAATGGTGGACACTACTTAATTAAATACGACTAGGATTGGTTAATTTGAATATGATTATGATGAATTTAAATAAGGATAGGATATGCATGAAGTTGATTTCCTAGTAGGTTCAGGATTTGAATTAATTTAAAATAGAGTTTGAATTTATCTCAATAATTTATAATCTTAAATATAATTAAAGATAATACAAATAATTTATAAAATCTTATTAATATCTATTAACACTAAATTAGCATCTATCTAATATTAAGACTATATATATCCAAATAAATCCTAAATAATTTAAAAAATCTAAATAAATTTCTTAAAATTCTAAATAAATTACAAAAAAATATAATTAAATATTTTAAACTAAAATAAATATTTGGTAGGAACGACATGCAAGTATGGTCGTATAGTACATCATAGAAGTCCTAGAAATTTTACGTTTCCTATGTTTTAATTACCAAAAATTCTAGAAAAATCTCCAAAAATCTAAAATAACCTAAAATAATTCTAAATGAATATTTATATAAGTAAATATACTAAAAATATTATTTTCTAATTAACTAAGAGAATACTTTAAATAAATTCAACATCTATAATAAAATAATAATATAAAATATACACAAATACCTATTTTGGGTAAGGGAGTTTACAATCTACCCAACTTAAAATAATTTCGTCCTCAAAATTAAAATAAGACATAATTTGTTAAATCCTTCACATTCGTACATAAGGTACATCAATCGCAATCTCTTCCAAAAATTTAAATAATAAAATCTATTCAAATCTATCGTGATCACTTCAAAATTAAGATAACCACTATTTAAATCAAAATTCAACCTGTCGTAATCTCTTCTCGATTTTTTTTTTTCAACATTCAAATCTAACTCAAGTCTATATGACATCCCACATCAAAATTTATATCACCATTTCCAACTATCATAATCTCCTCTAGACCTTGAACAATAAACAATTCTAATCAAATCTTATTCCTATTCTCAAATTAAGAATTTTGTACTCTTCAAATATTTAAACTCAATTTACATCCTCAATATTTCAAATAGGTGACCCAACAATCAAAATTAAACTTTTAATTCAAATCATCAAATTGTAAAATTTAAATCTAATTCACCAGTTGTTCAAGTCTAAAATTCTATATTTATCCTAAAAATTTAAATCGATGATTCATCCTTCAATATTCAAAATTTAAATCATGTGCTCAAAGTATAAATATTGGGTCCTCAATAATAAGATTTTTAAAATTCATTAAATCCTTATTATCTTAATCCTTCTTTTAAAATTCTCCACATTTAAAAGGACTTAATCTCTCAATCTAATCCTACTTGATCACAATCTAAAAGAATTCTCCTCAAGTTTAATAATACAATTTCTACCAAACTTAGAATTTACCCATCTATCACATAAGACTCTTACACTTAAGAAAAATATTTCTCAATTTATTTTCTCATGTCATTCAATCCTCAAAACTTTAACACCAACTATATCATATGCGATATGCCCTTAATCAATTTTGAAAGATAGTTATCAAATAATGTGGTTGGCCTATGGGGTATATCTTGTACTATCCGTGTATCACTTATATCCAAGCACGAGATTTCGTCTTTCCGAAACAATGGAAGACGGAAAGCAACGGAAAAGAGTTCATGGAGGGGTAATAGAATGGGAGTATGGGAATCAAAGCGTTTAAAGAATTCAAATGGGAATTGTCAAGACAGTTGTGGATTGAAATCTTAATTTGGTAATTTCCTATTCGCATGCTCACATCGGTGCAGTTATGTACTTGATATGATATGCTTTGTCATATCTAGAGGGTAAGTATATTTGTCTACTGGTCCACTATACATCTCAATCCACGTAAAATACTATTGCGAAGGGCGAATCAAGCGCATTATGGCTAGCTAGACCATAATACACTAATTCTGATTAGACAATTTGTATTAGTGTGGTTGATCAGACCCCAATAACACATATATCATGAACAAGCTCGATATAAGATTAAGCTTGCAAAAACTAGGCTATAATAGCAGCATAATTCAAGGTAGCACAGAAAATATAACGCTGGATTATGATGTGAGAAGTTACAAATAACTCAAGTTTGCAAAAACAAAAACAAAATAAGCAATAATAACAAAAGACTCTACAATCTCTACAGTTATCATACAACCTCCTTGTCTAAGTCGCTAGTCGACCAAATGGGGGCAAGGACCTCTAAATTCTATTGTCTGAATAAACACTGTCGTCTTTGCTAGCATACAATTAATGTCATTCAGTTACACTTCATCAATAGATCACAAGGGCTATATGATACTAGGTGGTGAGGTATACTACCCAATTTAAAATAATTTAACTACTATTGTATTATCTTAAGGATACCGTAGAAGCTCCTATTAAGGTCTACGAAAAGGGGTCTTGGTACTTTATTGGGGTATCCTCTTCTATTACATAGGTTATGGTCATCTTACATCTTAGTCATAGTGCTTATAGAACAAGTGTCAATAGTAAGGATAGAAGAGTTACTGGCCGTTTTAAGGGGAAAAGGGATCTTGCTTGTATCGAGGTGTGGGTACAAATTACATGATTTAAAATTAAGGGTTAATCATCGGTCACAATCTACAAAACAACTTAAACTTATCAAGTTCTAACTACAAAGCATAAAAAATTTCATAATCAAGGCTACAACTATAATCTTAGCAAACTATGAGCCCTTAACAAAGAATAAAATTACTTGGCCTACTATCCGAAGTGTCAGATGGCACGAGTTGAAAGATGAAGAGAAGAAACGTAATTAGTCCTCGCAAAATAGCGAGCGCTATGGTCGCAGGGAAACAATATATAAAATAAAGATAGAGGGCTCTAGATAGCATCATGGTTTTCTAAGGGGGAGTGGGGTGTTAGTTGCTATGTTCGGGGTATGATCAAGGGAGAAGTGTTGATTACATTCCTCTAGACTTCCTAGGGTGCTGTCTACTAATAACAAGACAATGATATAAGTTTACAGTTCTCCAATACTTTCTAACTATGAAGATTAGGTTTAGTCCTAATATTCAATTTTTTTTTTATATATATATTGGTTCCTCAATACTAGGGTCAAACATTATGGTAAAACTTCTAACTAACTCTAGTAATGTCTATACTACTCTTAAGTCTTCATAATACATCAAGGGTAATGGTAAACCAATTCTAAAGATAAGGAATTCTAGGGTTTACTAGATATTCTAAACTTAGTGGTGTATCTATAATCTCGTTGTATTCTAAATAGGTGTGCTACCATAATTATCATCCTAATAACAGGGGTTCCTATATTCTAGCAGAAGACTATACTCAAGGAACTATTAGGGAAGCACATGAATCAAGCAGGATACAATTGTTTAAAATAGAACAGATAGGAGGAGATGAATCACAGTCAATTGTGGATGAGATCCTATACTCTAGTCCTAGGTGCAGGCTTGTTCGGTACAGTAACGTAACCGAGACAATATGCTCTCGACCTGCATGGGCCACCACAAAAACATGTCACGCCCCAGTCCCAAATACGTAGGACTAGGAACACGTAAGCATGCCAGCCGCATGGATATGGCAACTCCAATATATGGAAACCAAATCCATACGTACGCTGTAATATGAATACAAAATCCACAAGTGATATAAAATATAATACAAGTCACAGGGTAAAATCTAAATCTCATCCACCAAAATCATATAGAAATAAATAACCAGTATCTATGAAACTAGATCTCAATAAGAAGTATCTAAGAATGATAGTTGGATGGAAACAAATCCACTACCAACTCGAATATAAGAGCAAATACAATATGAGTACAACACCACAACACAATATAAGAATACCAGCTATCAATCACAGCTCGATAAGAAGACATCCTCGGATCACATGTAACCATCCAAATCTGCGCTCCTGCAAATACTCAAAAAAAGATACACCTGGCAGCAGACCAGGTCCTCAGAGGGACGTAACAAGATACAGAAAATACGAGCCAATTTGAATACAGTAAACATGCATAATGTTTGAAAATAGATAAGTACGCTGTACAGGACAATCTATATGAATGCAAATGAGGACAACTTTTCGACGTATGGGCAAGGGTAGGCTACTCGATCTAATCCTCACAATCTCACGCTCGTCAGTGGACATCATCAGCCGACATACCTCTGGGGTAGCGACCCTCGGACTCCATCAATCGACATACCTCGGGGGTAGCGACCATCGGACACGACCACCAGAGAGCGTGCTAGTTACTATGGTTTACCAGAGTGGTTAAAAGCCCATACGCCTAATGATTGTCCTCTCATGATACTAAGTGGCAAGTGTGTGTCAACATATCTAATATATAGTAATGACTGAAAGAAACTACACATGCAATAAATAAACAGAAATGCAATAAATATACATAAATATACTAAGCATGCAAAATACTGTAAGCAATTTGGCAATGTATCTTGCCTGGGGTCCTGCTGCTGGTATGAATCAGAGTCCAAGTCACAGTCCAAATAGCCTATGTATTACAAATTTATCACGTCAAAAGATAATTTATTTTAATTTATTTAATTCTGAAATAATTACTCTAAAATCCTATTTTAATCTTATTATTCTGATTTTTATGTTAATTCCTAATTTTTGTCCAAAAAAAAACTGAATTTTATCAACTCGAGACTCATGGCACGCAAATCGAGGCGATCTGTTGACCAAAAACTCAATCGACACAAACTCAACTTTCATGCATGATTTCCTGTAGATTTCAGCGTCAAAAACATGTTGGAATTTACGGCTCATCCGAATTCAAATTCGTTTGGGAATTATGGCACATACAAATTTTGTATTGTGCACCGATGGTTAAATTCTAACCTAGAAGTTCTACAGAATTAACAGTATGTAAATACTTCAAAATAAATTCTGGGAAAAAATATATGTCGATTATCTCGACATTAGCTTTCCGAAACTTTAAACGGTTCATGATTCTGATTCCTGGTTCTCCCGGAATCGCGAATACATCAAAACACGTCTATTTTTGGATATGCTGTGCTCTACGAATTTTCTAGAATTTAATACTAATAATTTAGAAAAATAATTTATATAATCAGAAAGCTAACCTCATTATCGTTCTAACAAAAAAAACTAGGCCTCGTTTGGAGTCCGGATCTAGGAGATATCATCTTTTTAATTCGTCATAACTAGTAGAAAATGAGGCTGAATTTATGACGAATTTTGACTATTTTTGGACGAAAAGAGAGGAATTTGGGGAAGAAAAATATGAAGGATGAGGTATTTATAATGGTGGACACTACTTAATTAAATACGACTAGGATTGGTTAATTTGGATAGGATTATGATGAATTTAAATAAGGATAGGATATGCATGAAGTTGATTTCCTAGTAGGTTCAGGATTTGAATTAATTTAAAATAGAGTTTGAATTTATCTCAATAATTTATAATCTTAAATATAATTAAAGATAATACAAATAATTTATAAAATCTTATTAATATCTATTAACACTAAATTAGCATCTATCTAATATTAAGACTATATATATCCAAATAAATCCTAAATAATTTAAAAAATCTAAATAAATTTCTTAAAATTCTAAATAAATTACAAAAAAATATAATTAAATATTTTAAACTAAAATAAATATTTGGTAGGAACGACATGCAAGTATGGTCGTATAGTAAATCATAGAAGTCCTAGAAATTTTACGTTTCCTATGTTTTAATTACCAAAAATTCTAGAAAAATCTCCAAAAATCTAAAATAACCTAAAATAATTCTAAATGAATATTTATATAAGTAAATATACTAAAAAAAATTATTTTCTAATTAACTAAGAGAATACTTTAAATAAATTCAACATCTATAATAAATATAATAATATAAAATATACACAAATACCTATTTTGGGTGAGGGAGTTTACAACAAGGCAAAGGGAGCATGCGAGGGCCCATTTATAAGCAAAGTTTTATTTCCATGTTCTAACACAAGCAATACAAGTTGGGATTATTCCCTTAGCTAGGTGCGTTGTATTCTTTATTAGCATGCAGGGGGTGATTCACCTAGCGACTAGCATGTATCGTCCATATTTTAAGTGTGCTAGCTAAGCAAAGACAAGTTCATCGTAGCCACCCACCTTAGCGATGATTCGCCTCGGTCGAGCGATACTCCGTGTGAGCCTCTGAAAGTCCAAGCCAGAACTCCTAAAGGGCCAAGTCAGGATTTTTTTTACCTCAAACGAGTATTCTTGCTGAGCAAAGCGGGTCGGGTCGTTGCACTTCCGCCGTTTGATCAATCGGCTATCCGCTTGAGCGGAACGGGTCGTTACAAAGCAAAGACAAGTTCATCATAGCCATCCACCTTAGCGATGATTCGCCTCGGTCGAGCGATACTACGTGCGAGACTCTGAAAGTCCAAGCCGGAACTACTGAAGGGCCAAGTCGGGAAATCCTTTGCCTCAAATGAGTATTCTCGCTGAGCAAAGCGGGTCGGATCGTTGCACTTCCGCCGTTTGAATCGACTATCATGTGCAATTATAATTTTAAGTTCTGACATAAATAACTTATCATTGTTATCAATCCGAAAATGGAATTGCTATTTGATAAATGGAACACTTTGTGTTTAGATGCAATCAGGGCTATGCATTAGACCTTTCTACTATATGCAAAGTAAAATTTTCTCAATCATATATTCTCTGGAACTTGGATATGTGCTATAGAAAAATATACTAGAGATAGGGGAAAACATGTGTACTTGTCATATATTCATGGCATGACTACAAAAACTAATCAAATTGAATACTTTTTTTTTCTTACTACTACAGTAGGTATTTTCACTTGCTATTAGCATCAACTATGGATGTCGAGTCCACGTATTCGCTTTATCGGCATTCATTTGTGTGTACAGACATTTAGTCATTAGATGTTTAATTTTTTTTTTCTAGGTATAATCGGTTATAATTGGGTATACCAAGTTCTGTTACTTGTTCTTGGAAATTTTTATCATTAAATGTTTAATTTTTTTTCACAAAGGACTTCTTGATGTTCATCAAGCTGTTAAAGTTAGGTTTAGTTTTTTTTTAATGTCGTACATTTACTAATGTTTTTTGTTTTGTACTTTTTTTTCTAGCTTGGTTATCTATCATTTGCCCTAACTACATGAGTCATGGCAACTTTTCAACTATCTTTTAGATACATTATGGATAGGTGCTTTGCTTGTTTCATACTTATTTTGTTTACTGCCATATGACAGTACATGAAAGATAGTGAATCTTGGATCTTCTGAGTATGGGGTTCATGGTTAGTCAACATTTCTTCCAGTCACTAGATATCATTTTGCTCATAGCTTATAAAATTATAGCTTTGTTCCATACTAAAGTGTTTAGCTTCCAGTTGAATATGTTTGATGGTAATTGGTTAGTTAGATTATCTTATGTAAATATACCTCTTTTAAATTTAACTATAGTTGGGAGATGTACCTGGAGTCGTCACACTGAATTGAAATACTATAATGTAGGTATTCGAGACATGTTCTCTTATACTAGTTTCACTAAAAACTATAAGTTGGAGTTGGTCCTAATCTTTAAAATATGTCTAGAGTAGCTTGCACAACATCAAAAGTGTTAATACCACAGCAGCTCATTTTATTAAACCTTTCTTTAGTCAGAAACATTCATGAAAATTTTAAGACTTCTTAGTTTCATGATCTAAGGATCTTGTACTCAAATAACTAATACCTACCTAGATATTACAGTTTAGACTTTACAAGGTCAGCCTTTCGTGCTTGTGTTCTTATATACTTATATCTATTTTTTTTTAAAAATTTGTATTGGAAAAAATCACCAGATTGCTTAAGAGACTGGGTTTCCCAGAAATGAAGTTCACCATGTAATTTCTCGCTATGAGGTGAAATTTATGATACTCAAGAATGATTTTAATAAGTAATTATTTATCTGTCACGTGTAATTTTATGATACTTGAGATTGGAAGAGCTGACGTGTCCAAGTATTTGCAGTTCAAGGAAGTGCTGACCGTGTCCAAGTACTTGCAGTCCAAGGAAGAGCTTTTAGATGGGACGGCAGTGCTATGAATTTTAACTTCATTTTTTTTGTTAAACTCGATAGTACAATAAAATGTTGTGTTTTGATCAATAAGAGTTATTTTTGTAAATTATATATTGTTGAACTTATAATGTTAATTGGCGTGTGGTTTAATTACTTATTGGGAAGCTATTTGAATACAAATGCAAGACAAATATATTTAAATTATATATATATTTTTAAAAGGCTTCACCTATAACAATGTTTTTGTTAAAAATAGGAAAATTATTGGGAAACCAAATCCCAACGTTTTTGCAAATGGTTGAAAAATAGTCTACATTTTTTGTTATAACGTTGGGAAAGTGTCACCTATTATTGCACAATTTTCGACGTTTATTAAACATTGCTGTAAATTCGGCTTTACCTATATCGACGTTTATCTAAAACGTCATAAATTTTTGACTAGAGCAACGACGACGTTTGTGAAAAATATTAGAAAAATGTCGGCCTAATCTATGCCAATGTTTTTGACCTTTTTTCGACGTTTATAAAACGTTGGAAAAAATTAATTTTCTTGTAGTGATGATTAACGACGTCAATCCAATTAACTTTTATAATCAAAATCTTCAAATATGCATGATAAAATCTACTAATCCAAATTCGTAAATCTTATTCACAAATCCAACAATCATTACTTGTTTCCAATTCCAGTCCAACTCGACCTCGATCTATGCATCTAATTCACTTGTATAATCAATATCATCTTATAACCAATCCATAAATCAGGACATTTCTTGCAGTCACCAATTGCTTCAATCCAACAAATCCATTCTAACCAATTTATATGTCAACTTCCAAAATTCTTTGAATCTATCAATCATTTCACTCTGAACCACTTAGAACAATCATTAAGCATTCTAATATTTACCAAGATGAGTTCAACTAATATCTATTCATGCATACTCAGAGTCACCTAACAAAGTCATCTGAAACTTCAATACTATACAAACATGTTCCATACACCTAACAAAGTCATCTGAAACTTCGATATCCAAAGCCGATAGACTTATCGATACCCAATACACCACTAAGGGATCTATCCACTTTGCACACAAACATGTTCCATACTCTAAGCCAATGTCTCTTCCAGATAATCCTTACTATGATGGCTCCATCAGCCATAAACATAACATCTACATTTAGGCCACTCGGTAAGTCCCTAAAATTAAAATATAACTATTCTATTGAACATCTTAACTTATTCTATCCCATTATCCAAATAATCATCCTGATCAAACCATCCTCTAATACTATTCCCATCATATTGCCTTACAATCTACTCAAATCATCTACTATTGCTCTTCAAAACTATTCATAATTAAAAAAAATATCCATACAAGATCATAACATATCTAGACTTACCGTATGAAACACTTAGCAGAACATTGGGGAGAGTCAAAGACTTAGATCATGGAAGTACTTAGAGTTAAAGAGAATCAATTGAGGGTCCAAGAACGTAAAGACTCTGATACCAAAATATTATGCTTCGGTTCTGCAAAACCGAAAGTCACAGATAGGTATGATGTCACACAAGCCTAAATTATAATTGTACAAGGCAAGCACAAACACAATCGATAGAATATTTCATAAATGAATCATTACAACAAATTAGCAAAAAAGTTAAATAGACACAAGATATATGAAAAATAATTCTTTTAGTTGATAATTGTAGAGGAATTACAATGGCTCGAAGCCAAAGAATAACTCGATTACAATTTCTCTCTCTCTCTCTCTCTCTCCCCCCCTCTCTAGATACAATAAAATATGTCATAAGTCTTACAACTCAAAAACTATACAAACAATGATATTACATACATTATGTCCTTTATATATATAAAAAATATCTTTGGCCAATCTCTTATAAGTTGCCAATCGAGCTCCAAGGCCTTAGCATATCCAAGCAAACTCCATACCTAAGAAGATCTGGTAGAGGGTAGTATAATGTCGTGTACTAGTAAGTAACCTCTAACCAACTCAATTAAAACCAACATGTTGATTAAGTGAGTGTAGAAGCATGAAAAATATGCATCCATGCGTCCAACAACCATGTGCCCCAAAGTAAAGCTCAGAAAAGATTGGGGAGAATCATCCTACGGCCCAATAAAATGACATACATGCGTCCCAATCAGCCGAACCAGTTTTGGCTGCAGATGGACCTGACATGGCATCCTAACAATAAGATCGTCTCTAACACAGAATTATGAAAAAGAGGATTTTCTAAATACCTCAAAAGACATGAACACACTAAACGACAGAAGTCTCATGTCAGTACAGAACTTCACTCTCATTTGATGTACAGCACCACGTGTACAGGACAACTAGCCCCATGTATTCCAGACTCCATGCGTTCCATGCATCTCTTGCCCCATGCATCCTAGACTCCGTATGTTCCATGCATCTCTGGCCCCATACATCCCAGACTCCATGCATCCCATGCGTCCTTGGCCCCATGCGTCCTAGGCTCCATGCGGTCTATGCATCTCTGGCCCCATGCGTCCTAGACTCCATGCGTCCCATGCGCCTCTAGCCACATGTGTTTCAAACTCCATAAAGACCAAATCTTACTGTTACAATAGGAGTGATTCTCTCTAACCAAGTTTGGACCATGTGTCAAACTGACCAAGTCATGCCCACAAAGGACGAGAACCACCTAGAACTTCAGCAACAAAAAATCCCAACAAGCGCCCATGTGACAGCCTGGCCCACTCTCGGTTACATTTTTACCCTGTTAAGGAGGCACACGTGGCACCCTCTAGCATCCATGTGGCCCAATATATGCGCGCCCAAGGATGACTATATATATACCCGAGTGGCCTGCCCAAACAAAAGGAGAGCTAGGGGTATCCAACACAGAGAGAGAGAGAGAGAGCATACAGAGATGAGCAAAGAGAGAACATAAGCTTCTTCACCCTACATCGGATCGTCAATGGAGTAAAGGATCCGCCATAACACTCTTTGTTCATCGTCATACCCCTGATCAAAATATTATACTTAGATAATTCTGTTTATGATTCTTTGTACTCTTTTTCGTTCCTTAAAAATAGTATTTGCAAGAACACATTTAATGGCGAATATGATGGCGACTATGTTGGGGACGTCTTTCTCCTCTGATAAGAAAGTTGTGAAAGAATCTGACCCAGCCAAGCTCGGATCAACTCTAAGAATGCTGGTGGTCCGCTTCGACTAGCAGGATTTTAAGGAGATGCTTTCGGAGGAAAGCGCTAGTCCTTCATTAAGGCTAGCAAAGCCCAAGAAGACCCGCAGGACGTGGGTTACAAAGGACGTTGTGCTTCACTCAACTACAGAGCATGCGTTCCCCGTCTCTCTACCGCAGGGACCGCACATTATGTATCCACTGCTTATGCGACAGCCCTTTCCAATAAGAAGGGTGCTCAGCACCTGAAGACTAGCAGGACATGGGTTACAAAGGCCGCTGTGTCTCACCTAACTGCGGAGCATGCGCTTCCTGTCTCTCTAATACTGAAGACATACAATATACGTCCAATCAGGCTGTCCCCGCTCATGCAGCCTCCTTGCATGGAAAGGAGAATACTCAACAACCGAACTCTGGCAGAAAAAAATAATACGATGCTAAGAGTTTTGGGGTTAATGCACAGCCCATACGATAATAATAAAGGATGCAAAGAAGAAAGCAGTATACGACTTCCAGCTTAGCTACATGCGTCTCTGACACCCCGAGAAGCTCTGTCTTTGACATAATCTCATCCTACCGTGCTTCCATGCACTGCTTTGAGAAAAAATCAAAGCTCGGACTCTTTGTACTATGTGTCTGCACGTTCTAAGTTGAAGATGTCTAGGGCAGTACGAACTCGTCAAGCTTAAGCAACTGCACATTTGGCTGGCCGTCAGTGGGCAACCCTAACCTTTATGCGGGCCCCTGATGGAAAGCTATATAAGACCGTCCCGTGCTTCCAGCCCGCAGCGAAAAATGGGCAGGATCTATCTCAAAGTCTTTCACTAATGATCTGAGGAAATTTCTTGTACGAACCCTAGATCAGGGAGCAAAAGCAACACCCACACACCCATGCACTCAGTCTACCCGTGCTCACAAAAATGGTGCAAAGGTGAATCATCCCTCGCCTGACTTACGTGACATGATCAATCATAAGCGCAAGACGAGGGAGACAACTACGGCACATGGAGTATCCTCACCAGAACCTCACTGCGCCAAAATTATCATCAATTGCTACTGCAACAAAGCGGTAGGCTGTCAACATTCCAACGACCGAAGGCACCTAGCAAACATCAACCTGGAAATCAGGTGCAAACATCAGAGGAGGAGAAGCTATCATTCGTCTCATGTTACTCTACTCGGAAGGAGCCTTCCATCATGTGAGGAAGGAAACCCAATACCTCCCGTCCATCACTCTCAAACAGCGTATTAAGAAGGCGACTACCAGGAGGACCAGCAATGGGACCTGCGAAAGGTATTTTTCAAGGTACCCGCTCAAAGAAAAATCTATCATCTTCTAGGGGTAGTTCTCCTCAAGACCCCTGGGGGTTGTACAAGATGGCAGTAGTGATCCCCCGGACATATATAATAACCCGGCGTTCCAAGAAGGCGGTGATTCCTAAGGAACATACTCTGATGTCCCTGGGGGTTGCCACCCTCATCAAGATGACTTAGCTTCCTACTCTGGGGGTAGTATTCTCTCCGAATCCGAGGAGGAAGCGACGATACCTGATGACTACTCTCAGTAAGAATATGAGATGAAAATTACGGCATCCACTGTCCCGTCCATCTCTTCCCCATATTAAGGCTGTATACATGGTAGGGGACGATCACAAAGATCCAACGATCAATAATGCCTCGAGGCTTTTGAGGCCATGATGCAGACGGTGAGTTCATCAATGCAAGCCCTGACCCAGCCCATGCTGGAAATTAAAGCAAACATGGCTTCCCAACTAGCAACGGCTTCGGGACAAGCAAGCTTGGACCTTAGGACCAATGCGGAATCTGACCAAACCGCTCCTCCCATAGACGATAATTACCCTCTGCCTATCTCATCTGCCCCTTCCGCCAACGACAAAGCCAGAGAAGCAATGAGTCAAGTCTTGGAATTCCGGGCTCGCCTAGATTCCATGGGCAGTCGGGACTCACTGCACAAGCTCGGGATTCGATAACCATACCCCCGTGAGTGGAGAGGTGTGTTGTAACCACCCTAGTATAATCCCTTTAACTTGAACCCATTCGACGGGAAAACTTTCTCCCGTCAATACATGCATTATTTTGAGACTGCAACAGGGCACCAACCTCGCAGTGACGCACTCCTTACCAAGCTCTTTGTGGGAGCATTGTCCGGGGTAGCATTCGACTGGTTTTACAGCCAACATGATAACTACATCTCGTCGTTTGATGACCTCAAGAGTCTTTTTCTCAAAAGATTCTATGACGGAGAAAGTGACATGACGATGTCCTCCCTGATGGATGTTACCCAAGGGAAAAGAAAACTCACCCAAAATTACATCGAGCATTTTCGACAAGCAGCGCTGAGGTTGCCCCCAGGCAATCCCTAGTCGATACTGATTAACATATGCCGCAGAAACTTACTTCAAGCAGTCATCCTCTGGATGGACGATGGTCAGTTTAAAGACTGGACGACGTTCATCATAAGTGCTGTCAGCACTTAGAAGAAGGTCAAGGACGCCCAGCTCTTGGGAATACATGTCCCTGTTGCCAATGATAGGGAAAAATATTCGAACAACAATAACAACTGCAACAACAGTCGCAATAGAAAAGGAAAGCAGGCCTTGGTGGCCAACTTAACCAAGGAGCCCGAGCAAAAGTCGGCTGAGGTTCCAAAGCCAAAGGAGACATACTCCTTCGAAGATGACAACATCATGTCCTTTTTCAAAGTATTAATGAATGGTGGTAAGCTCTTGCTCTCCGATGTCAAATGCTCTATTGAGGCAGCCGAGGTGAATAATCCAAAGTACTTCCATTGCCATCGTTACGTCCATCATGCAACGCAGGACTACTACACACTAAAGTGGTACATCCAGCGTCTGTTCGACACCAAGGCCCTCACTTTGGATATCGATGACAAAAAGGTTGCCACTAACATGGTATTGCTCCAGTTCGGCAACTTTTCGACGATAGAAGCCCAGGACAGGGTAATCCTTATTCCCCGGGAAACGATGGAGGTCATCAATCTTCTGCCAGCTCATGACCAAATGACCGGGCTAATACCTCTTACCACGCCACATGGGGAGGTCATGTAGGTTCACCTCGATCTTGCTCCAGAATTGATACAGCAGAGAACACCTTATGCCACCAAGTCCAAGGGCAAGAAGTCTAAGTTCTAGTACATGGTTTTTATCTCATCTGAGGAAACTATAGTAGGAGCAACAAGATCAGGCCTGATGTACCAACCCGAGTATTATACCCTTGACGATGGTGCACTCCCATTGTCACACTAGCAACATCGGATCCGGGTCTATCCTAGCCTCCACCAGTGGATAAGACCAAGCAGAAAGATACTCGCTTTGAAAAATAGCTATGCAAAGATACACTCCAGGAGTTGGAAAAACCCTACAACTTTGATATCTTGGCCCAACTGGATAACACTCCAGCGAAGCTATCACTATTCGATCTTCTGTGGGTCTCCAGAGACACTTGGGCATCTTTGAGTGAGGCATTACAGAATGCCAATATCTACCAGTCGTAGGTCAAACTATTGCAATAATATCATGGAGGCAATACCTAACATTATATTTTTGTAACATGATATGTTGTTAAAGAATAACCGGAGTGAAAGTCCCCTGTAATACACAGGGTACATTGGTGCCATAAATGTGGACCGGATACACATCGATTCTGATTTGTCAATCAACATCATTCCACAGAGTCTGCTTCAGACCTTGGTCATTCTGATGCATCGCCTAGCAACCCCCAATACTACCATCACTGGCTTCAATACAGGAAGGAGCTACCCTCTGGTAAGATTCACTTGAAATGCCAGATCGATGACTTAAAAATAAAGGTCACTTGCTATGTCATTGACATAAATGTATCCTACAACGTCTTGCTCGGACGCCTATCGATACATGAATATATGATCGTGCCATCGACCCTGCACCGGTGCCTACAGTACGTTGACCAACATGATACGGTCAAAACAACTTTTCTGACGTTGATCCGTTCAAAGGGATTGAAGCCTAATACTTTGATTCGATCCTTTATAAACAGGTATACCAAGATGAATATAGAAATGACGTCGAAGATGAGGCAGGGGATGGGAAAATACCAGAAGAGCCCTTGAGAGTCCATATAAAGGCACGTGCTCCCGACACAACCTTTTTTCTTATCATAAAACTACACAAGAAGGCACCCGAACCTCTGGTCGTCTACCTTCGTAGGATGGATCGATCGTTGAAGTAAGGTCCAACACCATCCACCACGTCCGAACCTCTGGTTGTTCGGCTTCACAGGCCGAGTCAACCTCCGGAGAATGCTTCGTCGCCTCCTACAACATCCGAGCCTCTGGTAGTAAAGCTGCGCAAGAAACCTCCAAAGTCGTCGCTCACACTGGGGATAAGTATCGGGAATGACAAGTTGGAGGAGTACGTAGTTGCTCACGCAAACGTCCCTTCTCTGGACGATATAATTCCTGGAGAAAAGATAGCTTATTTTGTGAATAAATGGCTATCTTTGAACTACTCTGAAGTCGCTCGCTTAAGCACATTGTATTCCATGGAGCACGTTCTAGGCTTGCGCTTGCAAACACAGGTGACTACTACCTTGTAGTAAACCAGATCCCCCCTAGCCAAGGTTCCTACTTTATGGTCCTAGCAAGGAGGAGGGGAGACAAATTCATCATCTTCGGCAGGGTTAAATGCACCCGGTCCTTCATCCCGGAGGAACAAGAGCCAGAACTTGATATTGGCAAAATATAACTTTACTGGTTCAGTGGTCAAGCCAAACACCTCATCCAGAAGATGGGTTATGATCTTAAAAGCAATCGAGGTCTAAATTACGGCAAATATCGACAACTGCCCTTACGCCTCACCGCTCCGACAGGCAAGTCTGAGGACTACTACCATAAGACCAAGCATGGCTTAGGGTACGTTACATCTTCCATAACTCCCGAAGGCTCGGATGAAGAATATGAGTTACACTCTCACTTTTCAGAGTCTTCCTCTTGGGACTCCGACGTCAGTATCAGGGAGATGCTCAAGCAAATATTATCTGCCAACATGGTGTCAGCTGACCCTGAAAAAGGCGACGAGGATCCACCGGAACTCTTTGAAGTAGAACTGTGGGCCCAATACCTAGACGCACAATGGGAGATGCAGTTCGAACAACATAGTACTTCCTTTATCCCCAGCCAAAAAATTAAGATGTACAGCCCTTATACTCTTGGTTCTCCATCCCCAGCAAGGGCCTATGTACACTATTTTCTCTTTTTTACAACATTCTGTAAAAGCTATTATCCATATCCAAGATTTTTGTATACGCAATAGATGATGGATCCTCAAGTCTTCCCAACAGAGCAGTCCTCAGGTCTACCGGCACACTCCCGCTTGGACCACCCAAAAACCAGTCTCGTTAGACTCTAGTCTCCTCAGCGGAGGAATCCTCAGGTTTATCTTCATTCTCGGATAGACTACACCAACTAAATCACTCCTCAGTGAGTTTTTTGAACATTGGTTCACGTCTATAATACTTCTGAACTACTGTCCTAACATTCATCCCCGGCTGAGTTTGCCATATCTATATTACCTCTGAGCAAGCCTTCCGGGTCTTGGATATCGATCATTACGTCCATATTACCTCTGATATTGGTTGTCATCTTCACTTATCACCTGTACTTACTAAGCTATGACAACGGTGTTAAGTCCACAAAATCTGCCATGCCATATCACCTCTGGTAGGGCTTGTTCCAAGTCTTTACTTGCACTCAGGTACGTAAGAAGTAATGGGTCCACAAAATCTATCACAAATATATTACCTATGATAGGGATTGTTTTTGAACTTATTATTTATATTCAACGTGCGCAACAAATAATAGGTCCACCTAAGTTCCCCAATGGGATATCCCAGACAGGCTACAATATTGTACTACGTCCATATTACCTCTGGTACAGTATCCAAAGCTCACATAAATAATTAAAAACAAATAGAATAACTTTTATTTTTTCTACGAAGAGAAATTGAAAGCAAAACTATATTCGAGGGATTATCAAAATCCTAAGCTCGAAGGCAAAATGGGGACACAAAATAGCAAAAAAAGAACTACTATTTCTATGAGTCGAAGCATAACTATGTTATCCGCTCATGGAGACGAGAAATATGGCCATCCAGGTACCTCTGGGCCCGACGCTCAACTTTCGGGGCCATAACCTCAGGATCTTCGTAGCGGGAGTAGGATTCTTGTTTGTCCTCCAGCTGTTGCATCAGAACCTCAATCCCAGCCATATTCTGCATTACCTGGCTCTCTTCGGTTCAGATTGCCTCCACCTCTTGCTGGGCCTCTCGTAGCCTATTCCCTTGGGCGTCAAGCTCGACCTGGAGCTTTCTGATTTTCTCAGTCAGGTCCTTTTGCCGGGAGAGGTACTCTTCTCTGAGATCGTCTAGCCGGTCATACCTCTCCTGTAAATTCCAGAGATTACGCTACAAACACTCCATAGATGAAGCAAAGAAGGCCTTCTCTGTCGCCACCTTCTTCGAGAACTCGTTATATTCATGGCATATCAGCATTTCCATATCCGTCTGCTGGTACTGCTGCAGCTCTATTAGTTATTTCTCTACCTCCACCAGTTTATGGTCCAGAAAGTCGACCATCTGTTCAAAATTGGGATGCCCCTTAGAGAGTGGACCTGGCCCTCGACAAAGTGCCTTGCCTAGGCAAAATATTTTTTGTGCTCCAATACGCCCTCGATCCCTTGCTTCAAGAATATGTGGAAGCTCAGAATGGAGATCTTGATATTCTCGTCAAACTCTTCCAACATAGACGGAGTTATAGGTGACAGGATTGAAGAAGAGGGCCAGGTCCACTCTCTAAGTCACAACAGGACCTCTATGCGGTCGAGTCACAACAGGACCTCCATGCGGCCGAGTCACAACAAGACCTCCATGTGGTCGAGTCAAGACCAGCGAATACAGTTAAAGTAAGACCCATGCATAAAATATGCCTTATATGGACGGGTCCATACATGTTCTAATCATGCAGCAAACGGTACACGAAGCATCCAAACATTTGTACTCCTTCCCTTCCCCCAAATCTTAACTGGGATGGGTGTCTGAATGTCCTCATGAAAAGAGAAAGAATTCTTCTTGGTGCTAGGTGCGAAAGTCGGGCACTTTCCCTTGTCGATCTTCTTCGCGTGAGCAGAGGATGAAGCCTTGAGCGTCATAGCAGATGGTAGGAAAAGGTGATCGGAGCAAGGAAAGAGTCGCAGATGAAGGGATATGAGAACTTAGCAAGGCAAAAAAGTTCTTCTCTCTCCTCCGAGACTCCTATTTGTAGGCTACCAAAGAGATAATGGCAGTCCCCTCGGTTCCCGTGTCCAGCTGTCAGTCTCTACGGTGAATGGTTGGGTTCTCAAGATGGCCTTACCTTCGTAACTGTCATCTCGGGATCCGTGTGTGGAGATATCTCAGAATCCAAAAGGAGATCCGCTCCAAATCAAAATAAATCTGTCAATTAATGCAGAAGTGACAGCCTGGAAGCACTCATCCATGCGGCCCGTGACCAAGTGCCCCAACATCCATGGGACACAATATTCATGCGGCCAAAGTGCTTTTCCTCCATGCTTCTTTTTTAAAGTATTTCAAACTTGTCAGTTTGAAAACTTTGAAGGGGGGCTTGTAGAAGCATAGAAAATATGCTTTCATGCGTCCATTAACCATGTGCCCTAAAGTAAAGCTTAGAAAAGATTAGGCCACAAAATTACCCTGCGGCCCAATAAAATGACATCCATGTATCCCAAAAACGAAGCCGCTTTGGCTGTAGAAGGACCTGACATGGCATCCTAACAACAGAATCCTGGAAAAAAGAATTTTCTAAATGTCTTAAAAGACGTGAATATACTAAACGACATAAGTCTCATGTCAGCACAAAACTTCACTTTCGATGGATGTGTAGCACCATATGTACAGCATAATTGGCCCTATGTATCCCAGACTCTATGCATCTCTGTCCCCATGCGTCCCATACTCCATGAGTTCTATGCTTCTCTGGCCCCATACGTCCCAGAATCTATGCGTTCCATGCGTCTCAAGCCTCACGCATCCTAGACTCCATGCGTCCCATGCATCCATAGCCCCATGCATCGTAGGCTCCATGTGGTCCATGCATCTCTAGCCCCATGCATCCCAGACTCCATGTGTCCCATGCGTCTCTTGTCATATGTGTTTCAAACTCCATAAAGACCAAATCTTGCTGTTATAACGGGAGTGATTCTCTCCAACCAAGTCTGGGCATGTGTCAAGCTGACCAAGTCACACACACAAAGGGCGAGAACCACCCAGATCTTCAGCAATAGAAAATCCCAACAAGAGCCCACGTGACAGCCTGGCCCACTCATGGTTATAACTGTACCCTGTTATGGAGGCACACATGGCACCCTCTAGAATCTATACGGCTCAACATATGCACGCCCAAGGATGACTATATATACCTGGGTGGCCTGTCCAAACAAAAGGAGAGACAGGGGTCGCCAACACAGATAGAGAACATACAGAGACAAGCAAAGAGAGAACATAAGTTTCTTTACCCTATATTGGATCGTCAACAGAGTAAAGGAGCTGTCACTGCGCTCTTTGTCTATCGTCACACCCTAGATCAAAATATTATACTTAGATAATTCTTTTTAGGATTCTTTGTACTCTTTTTTGTCCCTTAAATACCAAGTTTGCAAGAACACATTTAATGGCAAACAGTGAGTGCATATAAATATATGTAGTCTTTCTAACATTGTTATAGGATCAATTAGTAATTCGTGAGCATACATGTGTCCATAAGCATAAAAGTGTCACTCAACAAGGTTAATTTAACCAACACTTACTATCATTTTCTGCCAATACAACGATATCATTCATAATGTAAAAATTGTATCATTAATATATCCCAACATAAGACATTCATTAGCCTTTATAAAATAGATAAACATTTCAAGTACCCATTCCTGCATCAAGTTACTAGGCATACAAGCAGATGATATTAGCATAAAGCCTAACTATATAAAGGCCATTGACGAGATGCCATCTCGAACTATTTTGGGATAGATGACTCACTTTTCGCGGCGGATAACGAGCCCCCCTAAAAGTTTTTGAATTATCCCATATTATGCTGCACCCTTCCAGCTAGGGTATTGAGTGCTATGCTCTAGTTACGCAGAATTGAACATCGCCACTGAGCATGATATCTTACAAGCCTAAATTATACTTGTTCAAGGCAAGCACCAAAATGGCCGATTAAACTTCTAAGAAATAAAGTCTTTGCAGTAGAAAATACTAAGTGTGAGACTCGTCTTACAGTATTTGTATTTTATGTGGATACGTATTTTTGTGTGTGCTATTTATTATATTTTAAAAGATCTCGAGGAAGCTCAGAAATTCTTAAATTTATAACTTTACTACCTGACTAGTATACCGATGGTATACTACAGTATACCAACGTTATACTTCCCGACATATATTTATTTTACTTTTAGAGATATTTTAGAGATATTTTTCTATAAATAGTACTTGAGTTATTTTATTTATTTATTTCTCTTTCTCTTTCTCTTTCTCTTTCTCTTTCTCTTTCTCTCTCTTCTTTTCTCATTTCTCTCTCGGGCTTGGAGCATGGTCTTGAGACCTAGAGTTTAGTTTATGAACCCCTTTTGTAGTGGTGGACTAGAAGGTTTAGGCTGGGAGCTCGCTCTAGACAAGGATACCTTGTCGATTTCGTGAACTTCTTTTACTTTCTGTTATTTTACTTTCTGGAGCTTTGGTTAATATTTTTTAGCTTAGACTTGCTTTACTATTACGGTTCATCTCATGAATTCTAGCCTTTTGACCATCTCGATTTTGATTTCAGGTAGAATCGTGTCCCGTCCCCTTTTGGTAACTCTGTAACAGAAATGGTACCGGAGTTGTGATCGTGAGATTTAGTCCATATTATGATATGAGACTTACCCTAGACTTGACTCCTTGTTAGACTTGGTTCTGGTAATTTTTGGTATTTGATTTGGTTCCCAAAAATCAGACTTGACTTTAATCATGTTTATCCTTGAAAATCGGTATACTGACGGTATACTATAGTATACCGACGGTATACCAATTTTGACAGGCTTAGATTTCTAGATATTTTTTATGAACCTTATCGACATACCGACGCCATACTATAGTGTACCGACGGTATACCGATCCTTGCCGACTTTGTTAGCCGACTTCAGGATATTTGTCTTGGCCGACATATCGACGGTATACTACAGTATATTGGCGGTAAACCAATTTATGAAACTTTATTTTCCAGAACATTTCTTTCCTACTTGAATGACATACCGATAGTATACTACAGTATACCGATGGTATACCAATTTATTCGAATCCATAACTTGTTATGTTTTTTCTATCTCTGGACCGGTATACCGACGTTTTAAGTTCCTAGATTGGTTTAAGTTTCTTATTTCAGTATTTGTATTGCTTATGTTGTTGGTTTAAGTTCCTAGATTGCTTCCTTTGTGGTACTTCCTAATCGGGGGTCTGACCCCACTAGTTTTGCATGGCCAGATCCAGTAGCAGCACCAGAGGATCTTTCGTACTTTTCTACGGATATTGGCCACCAGGAGCACCAGATCGCTTGAGTGGGTTTTCTTACTTCCCTACTCTGATGTACATTATACTTTTGTTTGCATTTAGCCACTGAGCACATGTTTAGCTCGTGTTTTGGTTTGACTAGTTAGCTTACGGGTAATAGCATGATTGACATATCCTAGGGTTGATCATGTATAACTCACATTCGGGCTAGTTTATTCATTTTGTGTTTACTAGCATCATAATCATCTGTATATTATAGTTTGGGATGCTTCACTATTATATTTCAATTGATCTTATATCTTGTTATTATTCTATTGTTCTTGTGATTGAGACATTAGGGTTTGTTGGACCTAGGCTTGACTATTGGTTTGTAGTAGTGACCCCTCATGTTTTACAGCTTTACCGTATACACAGAGTACATGTGTGATTTAAGTATAAGTAGCTGGCCTTATCAGCTCCACTCTCCAGTATTCTAGTTCTGGGGCATGATATAGTTTTAGTGGTGGCCCATGCAGGTCTGCCTGAGTGAATTATGTCTGTCTGAGAAGATTTAATCTTTTTTTACATATATGTGGGGGTTGTTGTTGTTGCTAGATGTCTCAATCCTAAACTGTTCTCCTTGATCCCTAGTCCTTTATCTCCATCCCTGAATCTTGATATGTTATCTGCTTATTCGTTGATCTAGCATGTCCTATATTTGATTCTTCTGTCCTAAACTTTCAAGAATACTGTTCCTGTTACTATAGGCCAGATGGATCAAGTGCAGCTCGAGAAGGGTCAACATTCGGGAGACCAGCGTAATCTTGTAGATCGGCCTCAACATTCAGGGGCAGAGTCTAGAGTAGATCCTAAGGCAGATCGACCGTCAGTACCGGACCAGCAGGCAGCACCTGTGCACCCAGTTCAGCCCGAGCAGCTAAAGGGTATTGTTCGAGCACTGATGGATGTCCTTCAATATTTTATGATGACCCAACAACACAAGAGTGACGTACTCCCTCAGTCAGTCTAGACAACATTGGAACGAGATGGTTCTTAGATCCATAATTCTCAGACCAGCTTTAGGCATCTCAGTCCTCCGTACTTCAATGATACAGAAGATATAATTTTGTCCAATACTTGGCTGTAGGACACTGAGGCCATCTTGGAGGCAGTAGGGACTCCGGTTAGAGAGCGTGTAGCAGTAGTGAGGCTATAGTTGTTGGACTTGGCTCGTGACTACTGGGCAGCGCATGAAGTTTATCTCACAGCACCGATTCCATAGTCAATTTTTTTGAGAGATTTTAGGCAAGGTATTTTAATGCGGTGACGCGTTATGAGCTTCAGCAGAGGTTTAACAACCTAGGGCAGGAAGACAGGACCGTCGACGGTTATGTAGCAGAGTTTGCGAGACTTATTCGGTTTGCTCCAACTTTAGTAGCGACCGAGTTGGAGAGGGCGAGGAGGTTCCAGCAGGGAATCAATTTAGAAATTATCTTGGCGGTGGAGCAACATGAGTTTCAGACCTTTAAAGCTGTGATGCGGGTAGCCAGGAGGTATGAGTACACATCGCAGAGAATTATAAATCGAGTTGAGAGCCAGAAGAGGCCCAATGTTTCAGGAGGATCAATATCCCAGTCATCAGCACCAGCTCCAGCAGTTCAAGCCCTGGCTATTGGATCCTCGAGGAGGCAATATCATCTCAGCAGTCTTCCCAGACGCTCCCTCAGCAGAGGCAGTCATCTTTTTTTTCTTTCTATAGTTGTTTCTATTATGGGAAACCTGGGCATATAGTATCATAGTGCCGTAGGGCACAGGGATTGTGCTTGGTGTATGGGATATCAGACCATATGGTTGGAGCATGTCCTAGGAGAAACCAGACTGGATCATCATCAGCCTATTCAGTAGTTCGGCCAGCAGCACCGAAGTATAGGGCACTAGCACCAGTATAGCAGCAGCAGGTTCAGAGGCATTTACCTCCACAGCCTCAAAACTTCTAGCAGAGGCCGCAGTAGTATACGCAGGCCCAGGTACAGGCAAGACCTAGAGATCAGCAGCAAAGAGGACCAGCACCCAGAGGGCAGAGTCGAGCATTCTTGCTATCGATGGAGGAGGCTTTGGTAGCAAAAGAGGTAGTAGCAGGTACCATTCTCGTCCACTTTCATTAAATTTCAGCTTTATTTGATTCTGGTGCATCGTATTCATTTATATCTACACGCTTTATAACACAAGTTAGATTGAAGTATGAGTCCTTACCTGTAAGGTTGAATATACTTACTGGTAACGGTCTCATAGGAGTAGATAGAGTATATCCCTCGTATAGAGTTATAGTATAAGGAAGAGAGTTTCTCGCGAGGCTGATAGAGTTTCTTATGGGCGATTATGATGTCGTCCTTGGGATGGATTGGTTGAGTGCGAGACATACGACAATAGATTGCCCAGGATAGATTGACAAGGTTATCTTTTATGTACCTGGTGGGGAGGATTTTTCATTCATGAGAGGTATAATAGAGTCACCGGAGGTTACACTGATGATGGCGGAGGCCGAGGAGGCACAGTTTTCTACGGTAGTTTGTGAGTTTTTTGACGTATTTTCGATGAGCTACCAGGTGTACCACCAGTTAGTGATGTGAAGCTCTATATTAATTTGATTCTGGGAGCAGAGCCAGTTTTAAAGAGAGTTTATAGGATGTCACCATCTGAGTTGGAGATCTTGTACATGATGATTGAGGATTTTAGAACCAAGGAATTCATTAGACCTAGTGTATCGCCTTGGGGAGCCCCGTTACTTCTTGTTAAAAAAAGAATGGTTCATCGCATTTAGTTATTAATTATAGAACACTAAATACGACAACCATTAAGAACAAGTATCCCTTGCCCAGGATATATGACTTGTTTGATCAGCTCAATGGGGCAACTATATTTTCTAGATCGATTTGCGTTCTGGGTATCATCAGATCAAAGTCAGAGAGAAGGACATACCCAAAATGGTATTTAGATCTAGATATGGTCATTGGAAGTTCCTTATTATATCATTTGGAGTGACCAATGCACCAGCTATATTCACGTCTCTCATGAATAGCATCTTCATGCATTACCCAGACCAGTTTGTGATAGTATTTATTGATAATATCTTAGTCTATAGTTGGAGTGAGGAAGAGAATGAGCAGCATCTTCATGTAGTTCTTCAGATTCTTTGAGAGTAGCAGATCTACGTAAAGTTCGGCATGTGTGAGTTCTTGCTTGATCGTATCTCATTCTTGGGACATCATTTCTGGTGGAGGAGTCAAGGTAGATCCCAAGAAGGTGAAGGCTATTGAGAGTTGGCCAGTACCTCGTATAGTTTCAGATGTACGTAGTTTTCTGGGTCTAGCTACTACAGACGGTTTGTGGCAGACTTTGCTAGGATCTCTGCACCCTTGAGATGGTTGTCGTATAAGAATGTGTACTTTGAGTGGTCAGATGCTTGTCAGACATCTTTCGAGAAGCTCAAGTGGAGTTTGATTTTGGCTCCTATTCTGACACTTCCAGTAGGACCAGGTGGATTCTCAGTGTATTTTGATGCTTCAGAAGTGAGACTAGGGTGTGTCCTTATACACCATGTCAGAGTGATAGCTTATGCATCTTGGTAGCTTCGAGACCATGATAAGAGTTATCCGACGCATGACCTTGAGTTGGCAGCAGTAGCATTTGCACTTAAGCTCTGGACGTATTACCTATATGGTGATCGAGTGAAGATCTTCATAGACCATAAGAGCTTGAGTTATTGTCGAAGGAGGTGGCTCGAGTTATTGTCGGACTATGATCATGACCTTGAGTATCATCCAAGGAAGGCTAATGTTGTAGCAGATGCCTTGAACAGGAGAGGAGGAGCTTACTTTTTGACAGAACAATGCCATATTTAGGAGAATCTGCAGGAGATGGGTATCGAGGTAGTATTACCTAGTGATATCGGTTAGATGGTGAGTTTGTAAGTTTAGTATTCTATAGTTGAGAGGATTGGAGCATATCAGACTATAGATATCAAACTTTAGCAGCTCAGGGCAGAGTGTGAGTCAGGACGCAGACCAAAGTTGAGCAATCATGAGAATAAGACTCTCAGGTTTGGGAGTCGACTTTGTATACCGAGAGAAGATATTTGGCAGAAGATTTTGTCATAGGCCCACAGTTCTCAGTGCATCCAGGAGGGACAAAGATTGGATATTCGTCACCACTTCTGGTGGAATGATATGAAAAGGGAGATAGCTCAGTTCGTTTCTTGATGTTTAGTTTGTCAGCAGGTCAAGGCTGAGCATCAGAGACCGGCCGAACTACCTCAGTCTTTACCGATTTTGGAGTTGAAGTGGGACCATATTACTATGGACTTTATGACTGTTCTTCCTAGATCCCCGTATGGCAGAGATGCTATATGGGTTATAGTAGATCGACTCACGAAGTTTACTCAATTTCTTTCTTTTATAGTGGGTCAGTCTATAGAGCAGCTAACTGAGATATACATGAGGTAGATTGTCAGATCATATGGCATACCAATTAGCATAGACTCAAATAGAGATTCGTGGTTCAAATCTTATTTTTGGCAGAGCCTACAGCAGAGTCTGGATACTAGGTTAAAGTTTAGTTCAGCATACCATCCGCAGACAGATGGACAGTCGAATCATACTATTCATATTTTGGAGGATATGCTTCGAGTTTGTATACTTTACTTTGGTGGATCTTGGGAGAATTATTTACATTTAGTAGTTCTCATATAATAATAGCTTCCAGGCTAGCATTCCGATAGCACTCATCATGGCTTTGTATGATAGGAGATGCAGATCACCGTTAGCTTGGAATGACATTGGCGAGAGACAACTACTTGGTCCAGAAATGATTGCTCATTCGGTTGGAGTAATCAGGCAAATTAGAGAGAATCTCAGAGTGGCTCAGGATCGACAACATCATTGGACAGTTCAGTACCGTCGTCATCTTGTGTTCTCTGTCGGCGACCATGTATTTATGAGACTTTTGCCTACCCGTGGAGTTATCAGATTTGGAGTACGGGAAAAACTTAGTCCCAGATATATAGGCACATTCAATATTCTCGAGCGATCATGTATCTTTTCATCTAGCTCTTCCACCATCACTTTATGAGGTACATGACGTCTTTCACGTATCTCGGTTACACCGGTATATTTTAGACCCTAGTCATGTCCTGGATCATTCTGAGTTGGTCGTTGGTACCGACCTATAGTATGAGGAGAGGCCCATGACTATTTTGGAATAGAGGGAGAAGGTTCTCAAGAACCAGACTATCAGATTAGTTCATGTTGCTTGGGGGGCATCACTCACTTGGTGAGTCGACGTTGGAGCGCGAGGACGATATCCGTACTCATTATCCATTTTTCTTTGACTTGGGAGGTATACTTATTCATATACCCGTGTCCTATCATAGCTTGTGCATGTGATTGATTGTTAGCTTATCTTTATATCTATTATTGTTTTTCTTTTGATCTCTTATTCTTGTCCAGAAAATTTTATGTTCAAGTGAGTTTCCTGCTTATATTCGGTTTCGTGCTTGCTTTCTTGGGTTTTCTTGTTAATAATTTTGGATCCTTATGAAAATTTTGAAAACAAAATTTTTCTAATGAGGGAAGAGTTGTGAGACTCGTCTCATAGTATTCATATTTTATGTGGATACGTATTTTTGTATGTGCTATTTATTACATTTTATTGAATCTCGAGCAAGCTCAAAAATTCTTAAAATTGAAACTTTACTACTTGACCGGTATATTGACGGTATACTGCTCGACAGATATTTGTTTTATTTTTTGAGATTTTTTTGAGATATTTCTCTATAAATAGTACTTGAGTTATTTTATTTATTTTTTTCCCTTTATCTCTTTTCTCTTCTCTATTTCTCTCTCGAGCATGGAGCATGGTCTTGAGACCTGGAGTGTGGCTTCTGAACTCCT